>CM076733.1:2991813-3256813 GCA_038501795.1 Pseudopleuronectes americanus | reverse complement strand
CAACAGCCTCATTTGAGTGTATAAACAACTCCACACCTCTCCACCTCAGTTCTCTCGCCTTTTACACACTGCATTCATCTCTCTCACTCATTCAGCTCGCAGCCATGCGTGCACCTCGATAGATTTCCCGGCTGAAACTTCTGGATTTGGATGAGGAACTCCAAAATGAGATTCCAGCCTCCCTACAGCCCTGCCAGGTCTTGTCAGGTTCATCTCTTTGTCATGTCTGATGCAGCTTCCAGCAACATCCCTTCCCTTTACCTCACTGGGCTTTGACTATTTCCTGGGCTGCAAAGATCACTACCCCTTTCTTACAAGCGTACAATACAGCTATGGCTGCAACTAATATCATTGAATAATATGATGCTTTTTTTCAGATTTTTCAATAAACTTTGAAGTGTATTCATTCCATCTAAAGTTAATTTTTTTATAAAGCATTTTTTTTTCAAGATAATCAATTTACTGTCATACAACCCGCAGAAAACCAGCAAATACTCTGCAACCAGAGATTATTTAGTATTTTTGCTTGAAAAACAGTTGATTTATTTTCTGCCAGTCTCTCTAATCAATTAACTGTTTTTCCATCCAATAATTTTCTCCCTTTTAATTACACCTCGCTCCACAGGTTTAACCACTTCCCGCTGCCTCCAGCATTGCAGCGACGGCTCCTCTTTAGTTTGTGCTCCCAGCTTGAGATTGTGCCACTGCTGTGTTTTATTCACACGGTTGGACCATCTATAGCTTTCCACACGAGTTCAATCAATCATCATAGTGACAGACTAGCCCCATTCTATATTTTTTTATTTGGATGTCAGTTGCTCTGCATCACGAGGCAAAATCAGCAAATCCCTTAGACGGTAAGATAATTCATTAACGCCCAGAAATACACCGACACAAAGCACAAAGCAATATGCTTTATGTAAAAGATTCCCAAACCTGTGTGACACTTTGTGAATTCATTCAAGAGCACAAATACAGGCAAAGTCAGTAGGCATTCACTTCAAAGAGCCGCATTACAAAAATAAACTAATTTATACAAGACACATTAATGACTGAATACATTCGCAGTAAATCTCCAGCACACACTTGGATTTTACACACGCTTCTGGCAAACGTGTGACACTGACTGACATGTTTATGCCTCTGAAAGACGTCTGCACAAGTTTGGTCCCCAACAGGAATCTTCACGTTCATTCTACCAGCGACACATTTTCATACATTATTTATGAACTGAGAGATACAATACATCCAGGAGCCTTGATATGGACAAGGTTAAAGGGTCCGTTCACCCAAATACATATGGTATCTAGTCATGCAGATTGTTATGGTTTCTTGCGTACTTCATTACAGGACTATTTTGACAATTTCTTGACCATTTCTAGGTTTGAAATTCTGTGAACTGTTTTCATTTTGGTTTCCCAACAAATGAATCCGATCCTGAGTGTCAAGCCACTTTGAGATCCATGCATCCTGATTACATTTCAACATAACCATCCAACAACTGGGCTCCACCACTGCTTGTTATTATTTAACATTTTGGGAAATACATTTATTTGCTGTTTTTGCCAGGATTCAGATGAGAAGATTGATTCCAGTCTCTCAGCTCTACAACCAGTAGCTAGTTTGCTTAGCTTAGACCAGAAACACTGGGACACAGCTAACAAGTCTCTAACCAAGGGTATAGCAAAATATGCCTAGCAGCACATCTAAAGCTCATTAAAGCTCATTAATTAACATGTTATATCTCATTTGTTTAATCCGTACGAACTCCTGCCATCGCCGTGAGGTTGCCAGGCAACCAGTGGAAGCTCCAGAGAGTTGCTGCACCCGGCCAAGAAATAGTCCAGCGCATAATTCCAGTGAAAACTACGAAATGTTGCACACTTACGTTTCTGCACGGATTAGGCAAACAAGATAAAACTTGTTTATCTGCTGACTTTAAAGAAGCTATTGTCTTTCCCACCCCCGTTTCCTATTTGTGTGCTGAGCTACGCCAGTTCAATCCTGACAATAGTCGTATATATATGGAACAAATATGAGTGTGATATCGATCCTGTCATATAATTCTTGGCAAGAAAGGGAATAATTGTGTTTCCTTGAATATATCCTTTAATCCTACACCAGGGACTGATATCTACATATTTAGGTGAAATCTGGCGACCACGATCATCCTGAAAACAAAGCCAGAGTCTCACAACAACGGAATAGGACACAACAATCATGTGATGTACTGCTGAAGCTTTCCTGGGTTGATGCTCAGAAAACACAAGGCCAAAACCCTTTACACAGGATTCATCAACTCCACACCGTCGCATCCCTGAACCACTACAAACCTCCATCTGCCTCCTGTGGCCCACCACTTCCATATTTCCATTCTCCAAATTTACAGCCCACTCTGCTCCAAATTCCCTCACACACTGCATTCAGATTCAAAACCACTTTGAACTGTGATCGATGGCAGACTTTTCTCCCTTAGCCCCAGATGTTGCACTAGAATTTCTTCACCCCCGCCATATGCTCTTCTCACTCCTATATCCGACTTAGCAGGCGCACTCGAGAACTCACAGGTTACAAATCGAGAAATAGAATATATTGCCCAATTATAGAACGTGCATTTATTTGCCTTTATGCACATTGCTTTTGGTGATTATCAAGAGAAACAATAAGACGTGACATGACTTTCACAAACAAGCTAATTATTTGATCTCACAAACAGGCCCCTGTTGGTTTTTGCCGACCTTGAGAATACACAACAAGCCTGTGTTGTGGACTGCCTGTGTGTGTCTGTGTGTGGCTCTGCAAACTATAATTACACTCACACATGCAGATGCACCACACCACACAGAGGCATCCCTCCCTCTCAGCAGCGGCAGAGGAACATAAGGAAGCAGCGGGCTCAGATAAAGGCGCAGACTGGCCTGTGCTGCTGCGGCACAAAAGGGTGTGAAAAGCAACGTGCGAAGAAAGCAAGATAGATGAGAATGGGGGATGAAGGTTTTGTCCTCTGTGTTCCCCTCCCACTCCCCGCGTTGAAGCCTTGACGGCTCCAGTTTATTGTGTCCACGATGCAGGGGCCCTTCAGGTAGATGTGCAGGAGCTGCATAAAAACCACCGGCTCCTAACACACAACAAGCTGACATACATTTCCACCAGTATAACGTGGGGCTGCTGCTATGTTGGTGCTGTGTTGTTGTTATCTTCCGCCCACCTGCTATTGTCTGAAAATTGTTATAATATATTATATATTTTTTGGTCCAGATGACCAGAAGATGCTTGAATGTCATTTTTTCTCAAATGGTTTTTACAAGCGTTTCTTTTGAATATTCTGGCATGTTACACATGTTAGACAAGTACTAGAGAGCAAAGAAAAATCGTTTTCAAATGCAGAAAACCATATTCATAGTAGAGACCCTTTTATAGTTTAACAACTACAAATATTTGCCAAAAATCCAATGTGACTATTGTGTGAATATTTGGTGGAACTAACGTTTGATCAGTTTTCAAAGGAGAGCTCGTTCTGGGTGTCAGGTCAAGGCTGCACATTGTCCCTAGTTTGCAATAATCCAGTCAGTGAATGAAAGTGAACTCCACGTGTTTTCATCAGACCTGAGCCTGACAAGAGCGAATGCAATTTCATTACTGGCTTCATTGCTTAAGCGGATACAGCTATTTATAGTTCACACATTGTTTAAAAAAGTGTTGAGGTTTTTCTGTAGAATAAAAAGCCTTTTTTGTAAGAAATGTAAGAAATCAAAGTTCTGCTGAATCGACTCTAATGTGCTACTTTCCTTGAAAGATAGCTTCTTTTCTACCTGAATGATTTGTTGAGGGCATGGCGGCTTTGTTTTCATGTAGGAAGTTATCTATTTTTTTCAAGCACCGAGTTATATTCAAGCGGTGTAAAAGGCAAAGGGTTTGAAGAGGCAGGCTTCATCTATATCAAAACTTAGAGGACCATGCTGCACAGCCCGGGAATCAAATCTCACAATATTGAGTCGTCTTTTCTATTACCAGAGTTTTCTATTTGATCTGTTTTCGAGCCTCTCCATTCTGAGAGCGTGAAGATAAATATATATTATACAACACTGAAGTATATGCGACCAACACTGCAGCACTGACTGAAAGACATTTGTCCCCTTCAAGCGCTTATCATCCCAGGTGTGACAGTTAAATGGTTATTCTTATTATGAGCTTTCAGAATTAAAAAATGCTTGAATTTGGTTTTATTTTGATCAGTTAACGTACGCTTGTTATTTTCTGTAGGAGTATTTTGAACAGTGCCCAGGGTTAGAGACACATTAAGAGTTCTGATCGTATTATTGAATAAGATGAAAAGATTACAGAAAATAATGTGACCCTCAGTGTCCAGATAAACCTCACTGAGGTTCTGTCGTGCAACATACACACAGTACATAACAACCTTTAATGAATCTCCTTGCAGCCTGATAAAACACCTATGGCCATGGCGGTCCTGCTGAAGGTTGCTATTCACCTGCGGTTTCATATATTTGGATTGAGAATAAAACCAGGATTTGGATTATTTATTATTACATTTGCCGAATAAAATCATTTTCCCATACTTCACATGAATATTGCAAGAATATATAGTAGTGTACTGAAAAATAGAACATACAGGCTGGAAATGTGCATTAACTGGCACTTTGTGTGTTGTAACAAGCTTCATATCTTACCTCCATAGTAACCATAGGCCCCAGGTCCCAAAATGTCTGCATCCTCCAGCCTGCCTCCCAGGGGCCTCATCCTCCTCGGGCCCCTGAAAAAGGCGTGCCGCCGTGCGCCCAGAGCGCTCAGCTGCTTCATTCGTCGCTCTTTGGATCTTCTGTTCTGGAACCAAACCTGCATCAGACCACACACACATACGCACACACGGTTAATCAGCTGATCTCATCGTTTTCAAAAAGGGTTTGAGGTTGAACTGCAGCCTTCACAGATCACTTTCCCCCTTTTGTCTCTGCTCCGTCCCCTCAGTGCTCCAGCAATCAGTCAAACCTTCTCCTACGTCAAGCCAACTGTGAAAACCACGTTGTCTGGGAGAGTCAGACTTTGACACAATCGCTACAAGATGCACTCTGTTGCATCGTGTAACAAAAAAAAATGCCCCAGGCACGACTGACAAAACTTAATTTGAATCCTGATAATTTTTAGGTAATTTCCCTGATATTTAATTTCATGCTCACAGCTACAGAGTTTGCTAAGCATTCAAATCAGACGTGAAACGCTGTTTATGAAGATAGGTTTTGTTTTCTTTTGTCGATAGGTGCTGACCTGGGAAGTTCCTCAAAAGGGCCCTAATGATAAGAAATAAATAAGAGGTTTTTGCTTCTTAACAAACACCATCCACATTCTGTGTTGTTGTTTTTCCACTGTAATAACTGTTTGATAGCCAGCACAGCCTCCGTCTCTGTTTGATATTTGGTGTTAGTTCCCGGGACATCAATGTTCAAATGGCTTTTTTTTAAATTACTTTTAATGCTGAAAATCATTCCATAGATATCCATTTAGACCAAATGTAAAATGTATAAGTTTTCAAGGCCAGGTCAGAATCAAGCAGAAAAGGAGAAATGTTTACACAATATTACAAATTAACAAAGACCAACTCAGATATAGGGGGAGCATAAAAAAAAGCCCCATTTTGACTTTAACTTTTCCTCTTAAGATACAACGTAACATAACACTTGTGAGACAAAAATCACACTCTCTTCTACACTCTGTCATGAAGCTGTTTTCTTGTTGCAAAAATAAGCTGAACAGCACCCCAGCAGACAACCTAATGCACCTCAGCACAAGTTAAAATAAACAGTCAAAGCCATAAATCAGAGTCTAAAAAGCTTATCACCAGCGTTAAATAAGCTGTCTTTGAAGAGGAACAAAGGGGGGATTTCAAAAGTGCAAAACAACACACCATATGGAAGAATGTCTGCATTATAAGCACATAACACATCTTGTTTCGCCTTTTGCATCACTGCTGCATAATGATGTATGTTCACACCAGCGAGGCTACACCAGAGGCAGAATCCCACTGTGCTGCAGATTAACAAAAACACACACACACACACAAAAAAAACACCTAAAACCACTTAGGCTGTGCTCTATGTGCTCCAGCGGCAAAGGCGACACCTGCTTATTGAGAACAATCGTCTAACTGTAGGGTACATTTTTATGGAAATGCTCTCGCTCCCCTCGAGAGAGCGTTGCTTAGGGATTACATCCACATGCTGGAGAAGCAGCGTGGCTCACAGGGCTCCCCGCGTTGAGAGCAATGGTATTTAACACACAGTGAACGAGGAGGAGGATGACGAAACACAGCCTCCATTTTGGCTCCAAGCAACACAGCAACACTCAGGGGTGGGGACCATGGACAGAGGGATGGACTGACTGCCTGCCTGCCTGCCTGACCAACTGACTGCTGACTGCCTGATTGATTGATTGACTCAGCTCTGTTGATGCACCCGCACAAACAGGGACACACAACAACTTGCATTGTGATGATACAGATGAGGCGGTGGAGAGGCCCCGGTCTGCTCTAATAAGCAGTGGGCGCAGGCTGTAAGTGAGTAAGAGCAGAGAGGTGGGAAAGGGGAGGGTGGTATGTAAATCTGTGAAATCAGCGATAATTACAGTGAGTGCACAAAAAGCCACATCACAGTTGGCAGAGATGGTGCTAATCATCCTGACACAGTCTGCACCCAGTCACCAAGTGTGTGTGAGTGTGTCAGGATGAAACGACAGACAGAGAGGCATAGAGGTCCAAAACAGTGTGCGCTTGTGTTATACTGCAAGGCAGGTTTGTTTGTTGGGGTGGTGGGGCTTCCGATTGCCTTTGGCAGAAACAAAACTAACCTTTCACTAATTTCATGGCTGTGGAACACGAATGATCCCTGAAATAAACTGCTGTCTGCACAAAATAAATGAAAGACCTAAAAAAAAACATGGTATTTATTATATCCATGCATCAGTAAATTGGATTACTGGATCTTAATTTCAGAGAATAAATTGACGCCTGCAGGTATGGATACAGCAACGTGGAAATTGAATGCGAATGGGAGTTTTAATTTTAGGAATATGGAAATAACAGAGAGTGAGTAATTCATTTTTTTTAAAGCTCTATATTAAATTAAATTATTCAAGTTATAAAAACACATAAAGGTATTTATTTGAAAAAAAAACACAATCTGTATTTCTGTGATAACAAGCATTTGTTTTTATATGGACATAGGAATATAGAATATCAAGTTTGCACATTTGCGTATTTTGCTATTGTGAAATGACAAAACATATTATAATGAAAAAGGTAAAATGTATTGTTATCTGTGTAACTGTGAATTTTAATGAATTTCTTTCTTGAGCTCATTCCAGCAAATGGAACAAACCGCAGCTCGCACACAGCAGCTTAAACGTGGATCTATATCCTTTCTCTCAGACAACATCATGTTTTGACGTTTCTCCAGCAGATAATGGGGCCTTCAATTAAACGATGGAGTAGAATTAATGAGTAATTCCACTGATTTATAATCCTTCAATTCTCTCTAATTTGTCTTTGTCCCCCCCCCCTCACTGCCAAACACGCACGGAGACACAGACGCACGGGGGTGTCTTACCTGGATCACCCGCATGTTCAGTCCCGTCTCCTGCGCCAGCTGCTCCCGGATGTGTCGGGTCGGCTTCGGCGTGGCGACGAACGCGGCCTTTAACGTTTCCAGCTGCTTGGCCTTGATGGTGGTCCGGGGCCCCCGCCGCTTGGTCCCCGAGTTCTGCTCCTCGTTCTCAATATTGTTCGTTTCCTTATCTGAGGACGTTGAATTGTCCGTCTCTTTTATGTCCTCCTGAGTTGGGTCCTGCAGATCCGGCGATAAACTCCTGTCTGTGCACGACGACACTGGAGGAGGGGGAACAAACAAGAGGAAGGTCACGATCCGAAAACTGTGAGGGAGGGGTGCTGCTTTTATCAGGTCTGAACAGGCACGCATGCTATACTGAAAATATGCATCCAAAATAATAACAAATAAAGGCGATTAAATCATATTTTAGCAAATTTTCCATGCAGATAGTTTCTTATATCTCTTTCTTTCTCTGTTTTTGTGCACTTGTTATTTGCAAGTGTTGCAGCAGCACAAATTAAACAGAGCATGACATATATTGTTTATCCCTAAATGCAAATAATTGTACACATGTGTGCACAAGACGTGAGCGAGACGTGGCCTGCGTGGCGCCGGGAGGGCGCGGGGTGTGGAGTGGGGCTGATGTCCTCATGAGCTCTCTGAATAAAAGACCGAAAACTGAAGGGGCTGCACGCACACAGACACACGGCCACAGCAGCGTCCTCGTCCCCAGTGGACCCTGACGTACAATAACAGAGAGCCATTGTCCTGTGGAGGTAAATATTGAAACCATTCATCTGACAAGGTTGTTGTGACATGGTCTCCACGGGCCCACTGGAAACGCTCCACAAAAACAAAATCTTTACATTGCGTTTGGAGCCTCCACACTTGTCTCCCTTTTGTTCCCTCCAAGGCCGATTGCCATTTTATTTGTCGGGTGTGCGTGTGCGTAATATTTATCCTATCGGTGCGCTCATGTTAAACACACAGCATGGACACAATGAGGATTTTTTTTGTGGAGATATACGAACAAACACACACATCTCGTGGCTTCCTTATCGCGTTGATTACCTGAGTTCAGGTTGACTTCTTTGATGGCCCCGGAGCTCACATAGTCTTCTTTGCACACGAACTTGTTTTCGTCTATCACGTAGAGTTCCTCCCCCGTGGACAGCTGCTTGTTACACACCATGCAGGTGAAGCAGTTCAGGTGAAACACTTTGTTGCGCGCTTTACGCACCAAGTCGTTTGGCGAGATTCCCTGCAGACAGCCCGCGCACTTTGTGCCAAACCTCCTGGGTAAAAAGGATACAAAATAATATCAAATATATATATATAAATATATATACATATGTATGTTTATATCTTTTAAAGAATAATTGAATTAAATGGTTTAGGCACACACACACACACATAACAGAAGCGCACAAAGAACCGTTCAGAGAATACTCAAGCTCGTGTTTTACCAACACGAGCTTGAGTAATAGTTAATATCCTAATTAAAAAAAAAGAAAACTTTATGTCCATATATATATAACATATGTTGAAACCAGGGATCAACTGATGTAAGGCGTTATTAACAACATTGCCTCTAAGTAATGCCTGTAATCGGGCCAATATGTATCACATTCTGATCATGTTAAAATTCCTATTTAAACAACAACAACAAAAATAATAATAATAATAATAATAATAATAATAATAATAATAATAATAATAATAATAATAATAATAGTAATAATGATAGCAATGTAACACGATTATATTTAAGGTGAATTCAGTAGGCTTCTTAGACAACTATTATTTACATTAAACACGTCAGTATACGCAGAAGCATTTCTATGTAACTGACTGACAGTATAAATAGTGGCTGCTGGGATCATTTGAAAATACACGTCAGATTTTCCTTTATAAGAAATAAAGACTCATAACTCTGATGGAGGTGCTCTGACAATAACCCCACGCATAAAACGTATTAGTGACAATCAACACATTGTGGCCCAGGAATATATTATGGGATTAAGCGCGAGTGGGAGCATTTTAGCGTGGAAATCTTCTCTTAATCCATATTCACCCGCTTAAATACCGGGTGGGAGGACTCATCAATTCGATACACAAATAGCACCGCCCGTCCTCCCAAAATAAATAAATAAATAGGAGTTAGTGTAAAAGAAAGAGAGAGTGACTGAGAGAGATTTGATTGCTGTTTACAGTTCTTTATCTCCTGCTCTGATGCTTCGTTCTCAATATTAGCAGTTCCTGAGGCTCACACACTGGGCCTGCTGTATACCTGAGGATGTAAATATGGGTGGGTCGGTGGATGGGGGGGATGTTGGTGGGGATGCTTAAGCCTTCGGGTGAAAGCAAGCACTCCTTTTGTTTTAACACTAATGTCGCCTTGTCTCCCCATTTGCAATGGTATCGTTTCGCCTCCCCCCTCCCTTTCACATGCACGGCCGAGCCTCCCCCGGCGAAAGGCCACAACTCTACTTACACAACAAATGGACACATTAGGGTGATTACTGTTTCGCCTGGCTAATGGTCGGGCCATTTATTCCAGTCGCTTGATGGGACCTGCGGTAATATGACGGCCGGGGCCGCGCGGGGCCAATAATGGGCCCGTCCCGACAAAGGCTCGCGTGCCTCACATGTCATTAGACAATTTGGCGTGAAAATAAGTGACGCGTGCACAAATGAAAATGATGCAACGAGAGAGCGACGGGACAAACAAGAGCTTCACTTATCACTCAATTACCTGAAACACTTTTTGAGGGACTGTGGAAGCGGTTAATAGACTAATAGCTGTTTGGAAAAAAAGTGTTGTCATGGAGCTGGAAAATAGATAAAAATGCTCAAACACTGAGTGCACGTGGAGGTGGAGTGAAATTCAATTTGAGGTGTCTTGTTGATTGCAAAGGGCCCCATTAAAAGGCCACGAGGTCCATGATAAAAACAACATTTCGTTCTAGAAATAAATTTAAATCCCACATTTTAAAATAAATGTTAAAGTTAGATTTATCTATTATTGTTACATATTAATTCCACGTGCAACCTGTTTGTTTGTTGATCCTAACGCAAGTTAATAACAGTATCTAAACAGTTAGAGCCCATGGGTTCATATTTTTGACCCCTGTAGTCCCAGAATTTTTTGTTTGATGACATGCTATTATGATTGTTTTCATTTTAAAGTTATTTTATATCTTCATCTATTTAATTAACCATTATAGCATCCATCGCTCAGACATTATGGCGCGTATTGTTGTGAAAACAGGAGCCAGAGATTGATTCTGAGCAGCTCTTGTGTCCAGACCCTAGGTGTTTACCTGAAAAAGTCCGTTTTGCAATAGAGCTTCCCGTCCCTGGAGAAGCACTTCTCCGTCAGGTTGCAGTTGCAGTCACAACACTGGACGCACTTGGCGTGCCAGGCTCTGTCCAGCACATTGAGGAGGAACCGGTCCAGGATGGGCCGTTCGCAGCCGGCACAGTGGACCATCATGTCTCCGGCCTGCAGGACGCCGAGTGCCGACCTTCCCACACGGACTGCGCTGCTCGGACTGAGACAAGCCGGGTCACCGCGGAACAACGTCTTGGCTCCGGGAGGTGCGCTGTCAGGCGAAAAGTATAGGAAGCTCCAGGTGTAAAGGCAGCGGAGTGACAGTCCCTGGAGCCGCTGTAGTCCTGGTCCTGTTGGGCTGCTGTCCTGGCACTTGTCACAATCCACAATCCAGAGGAGAGGAGCGGAGCTTTCAGCCGCGCCAGCTGATGGAGTGCGTAATGGGCAGAGCGGGCATGTTTTCTCACGAGCACACAGTTAAAACACCATTAATCAAACGTGTTTATTTGTAAAACTACATCCCCGGCTCGCGCTTTGTTTGGGCTCCAGTCATTTCCTTCGGGCTCACCTCACGTCGCCACTTTCGCATCCCTGTGCCTGGGTTATCACGAGGTTCTGCCAGCCGCTGCGCGCAGCCCGCGCCCAGATTGGATGACGCCCTTGTTAATTCCCGTGCAGTGGAGCCAATCAGAGCGCAGTTGTCATGGTTACACGTTTATAGCTGTAGTCTCGGAGCGGACCTGAATCTCACGGCGTGCAGAAATACCACGGCCGTGGAAGCGTAGTGTTTCTGGTGGCCCTTCTAAAGGCCAGCGTGCATGTGGAGGAAGGTTTCACGGAGGGTCGTGGAGACATCACTGGGGGAAATATATCAGCTGCAGGGGAGGTCGCTCAACACAAGAACCTCTGTGCAACATCTGGGCGCACTTTTACCTGGAAAGTCCAAAACAAGGGGTTTAGGAAGGTTTCGGAAGAGGCAGCGGGGAAGGGAGGGCGACTTTGCATGTCAGTGAAATGAATCTGATTGCATTGCAATGGGCAGTGGGAGTAGCCGAACAAGGGCTAAAGCTACACCACCTCATAATGGCCCTGTGACAAAACGCTCCTGCATCTCACATAGTGCGGCCGTGCAGGGGGACGAGGAGGGGCTGCGGGCCTTTTCTCATGCAGAACGCCATTTACAGGGAAATGCGATGGATTAGCTGCAGCTCATCAATAGGGAGAGCCATGGTCACCCGGTGCTTTAACAGACTGGCCACCAATCGAAGGGAATCTCAGTATTTACCCACAGTCTTGTTTTGTTAGTTGCACTTAAGCAAACATGCAACTCGCTAATTCACCTTCGAGGACGGCCGAGACTTGTTTAAGCATTTTCTTTGCACCTTAATGGAGACTCATTTGAATGACTGTGGCTGGAGCTCTGACTCGTTTTACACGTTTATAAGAAAAACATTTAGAGAGGACCAGATACAGATCTATCTATCTATCTATCTATCTATCTATCTATCTATCTATCTATCTATCTATCTATCTATCTATCTATCTATCTATCTATCTATCTATCTATCTATCTATCTATCTATCTATCTATCTATCTATCTATCTATCTATCTATCTATCTATCATGATATCACAAAAATATACATGCAAAGTAAACATTTGTGTATCTGACTATACTGACAACAATCACAGTGCCAGACTACAAATACACAAAAAAAAATGTCTCTTAAATTTTTCTTTACACATATTTTACATTGACAACAATTTCTTTGATCATACCAAAATAACCAAAGACAACGAATAATGCACTAAAATTGGCACCAACTTTGTAATGTGCAGGCCAAGTTTTAAATACTTCATTCTTTCTTTCTTTCTTTCTTTCTTTCTTTCTTTCTTTCTTTCTTTCTTTCTTTCTTTCTTTCTTTCTTTCTTTCTTTCTTTCTTTCTTTCTTTCTTTCTTTCTTTCTTTCTTTCTTTCTTTCTTTCTTCTTACCTCCTTTCCAGCCCACGGTTGCCTGCTTGATATTTGTTTCCCATAATGCATCCAGGTTTTGACAACGTAAACTGTTTTGTTGTTGTCAAACCATTTGAAGAAGGCCCCCTTCCCTGCAAACTCACGCACACACAAACACACACACACAATCACATACACACTTCTCAGCTGTGGCTCTTCTGTAGCTGTTATTTGTGTTTTTCATATCAAAATGTCATCCTTGATGCCAATTGTGGATTTATACACTCCCAGGTACCAATAGGGTTGAACCTGGGTAGATCAGGGCTTGGTACAGACAAGGCCAAATGAGCCCTCCTCACACCCCCACACACACACACACACAATTATACAAGCTCCTCACACGTCCCACTTTAGCCTGTAAAACAAGAGAGAGAGAGAGAGAGAGAGAGAGAGAGAGAGAGAGAGAGAGAGAGAGAGAGAGAGAGAGAGAGAGTAGAGAGAGAGAGAGAGAGAGAGAGAGATTCAGGAGGGGCACACAAAAAGCCCACGGTGGGAAAAAGAGCATGTGAGGCAAATGCATCCAGACTTCTTCATTGAATGTTGAATGTAGCCACATCACATTGTGCAGATGAATAAAAAAGGCTCTGTTTGCTTTTGCTTTGCAGTGCTCTCCTGTGCACACCGAGCTCCAGCCAAAGAGCGAGACACTCACCTGCAGAGAGACGTGAGGGAGCTGTCCGTGGTACCAGAGGCAGGAAGCACCAAGGACAGCAACAGGCTTCACTGTTTTCAATAGGAGCAGCACATTACATGGTCACATGCAGCTTATACTCAGTTCTGTAGACACTGCGCAATTGATTTGAAACTGGATAAAAAACATTGATAAAAATAACATTAATCCTTCTATAGAAATTAAAAACATCTTCTCACCTTTACCTCCCTCTGCTGCCTCCTATGATGTCTTTTCGCTTTGTGTCATACCACAGAGGTATGAAAACGTAACAAAAATATTGGTTGATTACCTGTCTCCAGTTTAGTCTTTTCAGATTTTACTGAAGGGTTGAAGCAAAACCTGACACTTAAGTGTAGCTGAACATGCATTGTATGACCAGGCGGATTAAAGAATACTATATCATTTTATTGATATCGCTCAAAGACAATTAGGGATAATGTAAGGAAATACTTAAAAAACAGGTTTAGCACATATATTTATCATGAGATTGATTACTGTCAATTTGTTTGTAACACATAAGCATCACAAGAGTCAATCCATACAATCCACGTATAAAAAGTCCCAATAAAAGAAAATCTTTTTATTAGAATTTTCTACATCCCAAAGTCAAGCTTAAATAAATCTACCCTGGGATTTATTTTTAAGTTTTTATCCATTCATTGGTGAAATCCAAGACAAATTAGAGAAGCCGCTACACGGGTTGGTTGGTTGTTGTCATTCACCACAAGGACTGAAGATCAAAAAACTGTTGAGCTGACTTGAAGTTACATAAGAGGACTCACAGATGATTTCCAAATAAATTAGGAAACATTTTAAATAGCCATTTCATTTATAATTAAAGCAGTATATATGTTTTTATTCACAAGGATAAGAGCTTTGTTTGGTCACTACAACTGTTTACACAAGCATACAGACCATCAATACATATTTTTCAAGGATCAACATTTTGAGGGGTTTAAGCATCAGTCCTCTTCTTTTACTGAGAGGCCTTCCTGAAATATCTCTGGAGCCGCACATCTGTCCCTCTCTATTTTTAGTTTGAAATGCACTGGTACAAGGAATAATTCAACCACAGTAAGAAATGTCCACAAATCCTCAAACACTGGTGCTAATTTCAGTTCCGTCCCTTACAGAATATGCACACTGAGGGTGAGGGAAGGTTCATGTTTGGAATGATCAATTTTAGAATATGTTTTGTTGTTTGCTGCAGTTGCTGTTCACTGTGACATAGAAGGAAGCCAACATTGGAAAGTAAAGGGATGGATATAAATATGAACCAAGAAAAAAGAAGGTACACATAGACGACATGAGGGGAGAAAAGAGAATATACCCCCACACACCAAATTCACCCCGATCCTCAGTGCCCCACTCTTCACCGTGACAGGCTGGACACCTGAGCAGCCCAGGGTTCCACCCTTTTCCTCCTCCCTCCTCCTGCTGCCACCATTCCATGCATGCGGTGTCACCCCAGCCCCAAAGACGTGCACACACGCATACGCGCTCGCACACATGTATGCTCAAGACCACCTCCAGGGCCCCTCTTTGGCAGGGCCAGTCCCAAGGGAGAGGTTAGTATGATGGATGTCTGATTGGTAGCCCTCCCTTAGGGCCTCCCTCTCCGTCACCTCTCTGCGCTCTGAATTAAAAGGCCGTTTGTCTCCTCTGAGTCCTCAGCTGTAGAGCGCCGGCCTGCAATTTCACAGCACTCAGAGAGAGAGGGAGACCATTACAGAGGAGGTTGTCAGGGGAGCCATCAGAGCCCGGACACGCCTGAGGGACTCTCTCTTTCCCCTTTATCTTCCCCCTGCTCCCGTCTCCTCCTGCTGAGCACCACCAACACCTCTATCCCACTGGAGGCAGCCAAGCCTTAGCTCACAAATATATAAATATTCAAGGCCTCGGTTACATTCATGCATGTATGCCCCCAAATACAAGCAGCGACACACAGGCACGATTGATATAAAAAAGAATCTGATGCGAAAAATATATTAAAATATATAACTATATAAAGTTATAATAAGGAAAGGAAATCTTGAATTCATAATGTGTAAAACTCTCTATAATTTGTTGCTACAGTCTTACTATGTCCAGTATCATCAATTAGGGCTGACCAAACTGCAGCATAACATACATCACTGAGTCAGTGTGATGACAATATGTCAGTTCTCCACATTTGCCACTGAAATACCATCACATTTACCATTATGTCACAGAGGAAGCTGTTCAGTTAAGGTGACAATGGCACACATAAAAATGTTCTCATTGATAGCGAAGTCCATTGAAAGACCAAAAAGCAGCGATGCACTGGGAGCTGAGTACTGTGTCATCCAACCACTTCCAGGTATTCATATTTGTTCTGAATGGTCACAATCATGCAGTCATTCTATCCTGGGAAACATTCATGGTGCTGTGCAAGAGAGAGAGAGCTTGAAAAAATGTCCAAATCCTGTTCTTCCTCCACACTCCCAATCTGTGTGCAATTGTTTGTGAGAGTAGTTACAATAAGTCATGATGTAACACCTCAACAACACTTGAAAGATGTAGGATGAATATTCAGTCTGACAAACACTGTCTGTGGGAATGGCTGTTAATCAATCAATGTTATTTTTAAGCACATTTGGATGCATCACAGCAGGAAAAGACGGATGGAAACAACAAAATCTGAAGAGAACCTTCCTTAACTGCTCAAAAAACGTTATCATACTCATTCGATTAGGTGCCTTATTCAAAAAGAGTTCACAAGATGGGGGATGAAAACACCTTTTCTGTTCTGTCGCAAAAACATGAACTTTAACGACTTATCAGATGAAGATAATCGTGAAGCTTTATCTCTTAATTTTGTTTCTTCTTCCTCTTCACGGTGTGTTGGTGGTTGGCAAACAGCTTGTTTATGTTTTTCCGAATTTTTAACCTCTACCTCTTATTCATTTGTTTATTACAGGCATGTGGGAGGTACTGCCACCTCCGCCGGAATGTAGCGTAGTTTATTAAAAAGAAACACGTTTAACTCACTTTTTCTTTTCTTGTTTGTGCTTCAAATTTGCTTGTCAATGATATAAGACTCATCGTCATGCCTGTTAACCTCACACTACATATACATCTTTAAAAATACTGAACTGATTCTTTTATAAAAGGCGAGGTGAATTCTAACAAACACTAGGCACTGTACTTTAATCAGACAAAAGTAAATAGAGTTTATTTCATGGAATATTTTATTCCATAATTAACACACAGTTTTTGTGCTCTAATGAGTTCTTAAAGCAGTGGGAGGATTGTATGTGAAACTTAAAATGCATTGTTTTACAAAATTTGTGAAGAACACAAGAGCTCTATGGCAAAGAGGAATAGGTAATGTAAAAGCCTTGGAAACATACACACAGAACGTGTTAGTAAGACCATTCATCCATGGCTCAGAGAAATTATATTTCCGTATAACTAAACAGCAGAGGCACATACATTTTGTAGCGAATGTCACTTTGACCATGCTGACACTGAACATATCGGTAAAATGTGCATTGATAACATATCTGCTTCCTATCCCATCATGTGTTGCAATATCCACATCCACTGCTATTGGATAAGGTTGTAAAAAGACTACGTCCTGGTTTAAAACAGAAAAAGTTAATTCAGATAGTGTGTTTGTGTTTATTTAGTAAGAAGCAGGGGACTCTGGGCGTGTACCCTTGTGTCACAGTCATGTGCTCTGTACGCCCTCCATCCCTGTCAACCGCCTCTTGGAGGCTCTGCTGCTGATAATTAATGTAACGCTTCACTCATTCAAAAAATATGTCGCCCCCAGCCAGCGATTACGTTTCCCACAAAACATATTTGCTGTCACAATTTAGTTGTATTGAAATGTAATTTCCAGGGGATAAGGTTGGATCTTTTCATTGTTGGTTTTGTTTTCCACAGGGTGTGTTATCGATAAGAAAAATATTAAATTCTGCTACCTGTGTCCTTTAGCAGAAGTAAATAGGACAAACACACCGGGACAATTTGCACAATCAGTTTGTTGTTTAAAATGCCTATTTTACGCCATTTGCTTCAATCATTTCTTTTTTCAGGCTTAAAATTTCTTATTATTTTCTAATCATCCAACAGTTTGCATTTTTTGGTTTCATATTTATTTTTGAATTAGTAGTTTATATCGAAAGACGGAGATACTTTTGTGTGAAGCACGTTGGCTCAATAAGGAATCTGCACTGGTATGAATGAATGTGTTCTGATGAGGGCGACGGGGAGTATGGGAAGTGATCATCAGGGAAAACAAACATGGCAGGAAACTCAACTCACAAACATATCCTTCTCAATTACCCAGACTAAAGGACTAACTCAAACAAGCCCAGTCACCTTTCACCCTGTGAGCTCTAAACCACACTCACAAACTTCAGTCAGACACACACACACACACACACAGACACATTCGATGCTGCACTTGCAAACCAATAATTGGAGCATTATTCGGCTCCAGGTAAGCACGAGTCACAAGTCGCTGTGCATAACTGTTGATCAGGTCGGATTTCCTCCCTGCAGTCAACTGCTGGGTAAAGTGGTGTTACTTTATGTGGAACGGTGTAAAAAGACAGGTGGATGGGATCCGGCTATAGTTGTGTAGAGTAAAAGCCTGGCTGGATGGCTCACACTGTGTGGAGTTCAGCTCTTGTCATTGAGATATAATGAGAGAGATCACCTTTCAGTGTGGGCCATCCTAATGAGGTAATGAATGGGGGCGTGCAGTGCACCTTTGCTCTCACCTACTCTATTAATCAGAGTAGGGTCACACGCAGCGCCAGGACCCAACCTCCCCCATCTGGCAGCACTAATGGACCAAGCAATGGATTGAAGGTGCTTTTAGTTAAAGAGCCCTGGTTAGTAACCAGGAGAGGAGAGGAGGCTGGCATTCAGGGGTGGAAGCAGAGAACTGGTTGTGTTACACTCTGAGGTAGTAGGAGGGAGGTGTGGGTGCAACGGCGACCTTTGACCTCATCCCAGCCTCTGTGAGGAAAGATCAGCACGGTGTCTGGACAGCTCAGAAGCAGCAGCTGACATCAATGTACTCTGCTTCTATACAAAGAATAAAAATAGGAACGATGTACTTGTTAAAACCAGAATCTTTCCCCCTAAACTGTAAAAGAACAAAGTTCTGCCACCAGGCTCAGAGCTAAAAGCACAACCGTAGATTTGAACCCATTAGCACGATAACATCCTCAGTTGCTGTGTCTCAATGTCCAAGCAACCAACGTCAGCTACGTCCTCCATCGGCTGCGTACACAGCATCGGCCAAACTGAAATGAGTTATTCTGGTCTTGATATTGCGTCACCAGCTTGTCCTCCTCTTTCAGCCGTCGCCTAGCAACAGAGCCACGGACGAAAAATCCTCAGTTAAAAAACGTAGAGATTTTATTTTTTTTTGTAAATATGTGTACGGTTAGCTGTTCAGTGGAGTACTAACATTTAAAATTTATTCTTTTTACGTTTTCGGCTGGCTTACCGACGCCATTACGTCTTTGGAAAACAGTTTGTCACAAAAGCGCAATGAATCATGGGAAAGGCTGGGCTGGATCCACCTGGTGGAGTCGCCGTTGCTCAGGGAATGAAGGATGTATTCATCGACTGTATTTAAAGGAGAGTTCGAATTGGGACAGTTGTGACGATGTGACACAGTCGGTCTTCAAATACAGCCTCGGAATAATGTAATTTATACCAGAATGCAAATGTTTAGGAGGTAGGCTACACAGCATCTTTCATCATCTTGTTTTATATTTAAGCATGCTAACATTTCATCCACAAAATGCAGATGAGGTTGATGTCATCATTTTGGAAGTATTTCAACATAATTCTACAAAGTGAACTAAACTTATTTAAATCCCAGGAAAACGAAGTCAGTAAAACTGACCTTTGGGAAAAATAAATATATACACAAAATTGTATGGCAGTTTAGTCTGAACATTTGTGGAAGTCCCACTAGCGTGATTGAAAAGTCCAAACAGCTGATATCTCCGCTTTTCACTTCAGTGGAAATCACATAATTTGTTTTGATCGAGCCTTTAAATGAAGTATTTCAACATAGCAAATTGTAGACTGAAGGATTATATCTATTTTAATATAGGCTAAATGTTAATATCACAAGGACAGACAGAAAGAAGAAAGATACAGTTAATTGATATAAATTATGAGATTTAATATGATAATCAAATCTATATATCGCATCTATCAGCAAACACTCCACAAAACAAATCTGTTTTAAAAGACCTTTACTCATCAACTAAGGGGTGGTTCCCTTCAGCTGAGCACTTAGTGTTGTGACTTTGCAATGAAAAGACTCATTGCCATCCATATTTGTTAAAATTATTTTGAAATGGGCTTTCTATGTATTCATTTAATAAAGCTGACTGGGCAAAAATCCTGCTGGATTACCACTGTTTACGTTAGTAAAATGACGATTACATAATTCTCTCTATAAGATGTCGCCTGAACAAACATGAGAGAAAGGATTTCATGATCCTGATCAAATTGTCATTCCCAGTCACTCTCAGTGTTTTCCTCCTTAATTTTCTTTTCAGATATCCATCATCATAAATAATACATTAATCTACTTATATATATATATATATTGAAGCTTTTCCATTGGTCAGCTGTATGCAGGGGGGATCTGTCTGGGTCTGTAAATTGAGCTGGACTCAGCAAAGCACGGCAAAGTAGGGAGGCTGGCCAGGGAAAGAAGGGTGGAGGCAGAAGGCATGGAGAGGTGTGTGGGGGTGGTGGCGCTGGTGGAATAATCTCGGCTGTGTATGTGCTCTCAGCATCCCGTCCTCCCCTGGCTAACCGCACCGGCGGCCACTTGAATTAGCAGCAGAGGATTATGGGCAGAGAGCCTCATTAATCTGAGCAACAAACAGTGGCCAGTGTGAATATTTGCACCCAGAAATTGAAAAGATTAAGTCCTATTTGACAATGACTTGCAGGCTCTGTGCTGCAAGAGGCTACTGTTAAATATTCATACCCTGGACTCCTTCTTTTTCTCCGTCTGTCTGTTGTGTGTGTGTGTGTCTGTGTGTGTGTGCGTGTTTAAATGGAAGTAATGTGCAAAGACGATTAATTAACTTCTGGGATTTTTTTTCATTCAGCGTGAGCGATCAAGCCTAAAAAATGGGAAATGATTTATAAAATTCAGAATTGGCAAAATTAGAAAAAATAATTGAATCTGTTGAATTGATGGTCAGAAATAACCTTTGTACCTGGCTATTTAAACTTAAGAATTCATATTTTTTTTTAGCAAGTAGAAGAAAAATAACAAAAAGCACTGGATCTATTTGCCGGAACATTCAGATACACATCCTCATAAAAACACTCTTACACACACATTAAAAATCTGAAAAGGTGAGGGAGGGATGGGGGCGATATCCCATCTCCTGGTCAGCCTGGCAGGAGATTCCCTCCTGCAAATGCTCAGCAAATACACCTGCTATTCATTTCCTACAAGGCAGAGACGGCTCACCAGACCTGACAAAGCTATTTACCCACCTCCAGCCCAGCCTGTGCAGCGCTATCGCTAATGTTTTCCCTTCTGCAGGAGATCAATATGTTTGGAAGCAGACAAACAACCCTGCCCTGCCAGACAGGCTCTTCCCGTTTAGCGGGTCACCACTGGGGGCCATGACAGCAGATGTACACAACCGAATCAACAAGCGGCGCTTCTCCAGAGTCAACACGGGACACAATCAACACCACAGGATCTACAGTGCTAAGAATTAACACCACGGCCCACATGCGCCCATACCAAGGATCAGCACTCATCCTCACTCATGTGCCAAGTTATGTCAGCTTCTAGAAAACAAACCACATATTGATTTAGGCACGAGCAGGGAGAATTATCACTGAAATGTAAAGCTGTTGGAATAAACATAAGCCTGCGTGGTAGATCGTAAGTTGGAGGGCTGCACAGTGTGGCATCCTTGAAATGCTTAAGGCAGACGAAGCAGAACAATTGAAACAGAGTCAGAGCAGCAGACAACTTTTCACCAGATAAAACAGAGATATAAAGTCGAGTAAACAACAGCAACCAAATCAGACAATACAAACAGAGAGAGCCAGACTAAACCAACATCCAGGTCCCCTGATCTTCTCCTCTGGATAAGCCCTCATGCTCTCCAGGGCCTCCTCTGCCATCCTCTTCTCTCCTCTCCTCTCCTCACTCCACCTTACTCTTTTTTCCTCTCCTATTTTTATAAACACAACAATAAAATCCCCAGACAATTTGTTTTTGAGGCAAACTTTGAATTGTTTATTTTCCGGCGTAATTCAAGAACATGGAACAAAAGGCAAGATGTCTTCAGGATGACCATGTCTCTGTTTGTCATTGTGGCGTTCTATTTATTTGAATGGAAGATAAGAGAGTAAATGAGGAGATTTGTCCGTGCATGTGTGTGCGCTGCAGCTTGAGCGGGATACAGAGACAGAAACATGGAGGGAGACCCAGTGTACGTGCATTTGAATATTCGTTTTGAAGTGAGGCAGCTGTGTGCAAATGTGTGTGTGTGTGCATGCGCTGAAGGTGGTCATGGGGTTGAATTGTGGTTTTACATGCGTGGAGGTGTGTGTGCGTGTGTGTGTGTGGGTGCGCATGAGAGCAGTGGGGTGAGTGTGCTAAATTGCTCTGTGTTGTGGAGATAACACTGGATCCCTATCAGCTGCATCAGGGGGCTTAAGACCCCGATGGGCGTGAGGGAAGAATGAATTTTCCTCACTACTCTGCATATTACAGGATTACACTGCACCTTTAGATATGCTTGGGCTGAGCCTATCTCTGCCTTATGGCTATACGCATGTAGATTATTGAAATAGACTGTCACACAGTGAATGAATTGAAGCAACACAGAGGGGACTGCACCAGGGTCTTGAAATGAAATACGCTGAACCGAGATAACAGTGATAGGATTTTGGTATTTGACAATGTTCGGACAGAATGACACTATATAATCCAGGCATGTAACTTTAAAAAAAATATATACACAAGTCTCTTTCATTGCTCTTTTTCTTGCTTTTTCTTGCTCCTAAAAAAATTACCAATCGTGAACCTCCAGCCAGGGCTGCTGCAAAAATATACAGGGCCTTCTAAAACTACCTAGCTCTGGCCCCTGTTAATGCCTAAAATCTCTTCCATGTCCATGGGTGATTATTCAGCCCCCACCCCCCCCCTCCCCAGTCCGACAGACTGCTAGCTCTCATCAGCTCACATCAGGTGCAGCAGGATGTGCAGCTTGAAGGACAGAGACCTCTATAGGGTGGGATCGGCTAGGTTGTGGGCAGAGAGCAAGGAGGGGGCGGCATCTTCTTCTTCCTCTCTATTCCCTTCAACGCCTCCGTCGCTCAGCCCCCTCGCCCCCTCCTCCTGGCCTCCGGCTAATTACTCCTTTTTTCAAATGCAAAGCATCGGCAGAAAGTGAGATGATTTCTCGGCGGCCGCTCTAGGGGGAGAGGCGAGGCGAGAGGAGAGAGAGAGAGAAAGCCACGGCAAGAAAAGAGGAGCGGGAGTAGACGAGAAGAGGCTGAATGGAAGAAAGAGGTGACTTTCTTTCCTCGGCTGGCAGGGACCTTTGAAGTTGGGCAAGATGCAAGGAGGGAGGAGGGGGGGGGTCTTTCGTTGAGGGGACGGAGGTAAGGAAAAAGCGAGGGAAGATCGTGTTAACGAGATGGCCTCTAAAGACGAATTAAATGGTGGAGAAAAGAAACACGATCAGGCCTGGCCCTACTTATAGACTCCTCACAGACTCACTCTTTTCAGTGCCGCAGAGGTGTTCCAAAGCCTGAATTCCTGAGCTCAGCTCTTTGAAAGGCCTGGAGTGTGGGGTGTATGAGTGAGGGTCTGCGTTGGGGGCAATAGGGTGTGTGTATGAGTGCAAATGTGTGTGCGGGAGGGTCACCCGTCCTTTAGTCACACATCCCAGCACCTCAATGGGGAGGTCAGGGACTTACACACCGATGGAGGGTCAGAAGTGGCAGGGATTACACGTCTGCTCTAAGCCCCCTAGATCCTAGTGTTTTCACTCCCTCTCGCTGTTTGTTGTTTTGTGGCGGAGCAGACGAAGGAAAGAAAAGGAGACGGTCGGGGGAATTAGTGTAAAGCTCGGGAGATGAATGGGCATCTTATTCACACCTCTTGTTGGCTGTTTTTCAGCCCCCCCAAAACAGCCCTCCCATTCCTTGTCGCAGTGAAAGCGCGTTAGGGTTGCCTTTGTGCAGACAAAAGGAGACTCCCCTCCTGGCTTTCATGCTCCTGGTGGAGCAACAAGAGGATTTGGCCCGCCGTGCAGCACCCGGAGCTGCTCCAGCTTTGATTGGACATCGGCAGGAGAGAGCTCTGCCTCCCTTTCTTGATTAATCAAGTGATTCCAGTGCTCTCAATAACACCTTCTTTTTTTCAACACACTCTTTCTGTGTCTCAATAATCCCATCCTCCCCCGAAACGCCGCACCCTGACAACCCACGTCCTCCTCGTTTTGTCATCTGATTTTCTGTTTCTTCCATTTACCTCATGTGACTCTGTGCTAATCTGATGTGTGGGTGTTTTTATTTCTCTGTGCTTATCACAACTGACACATAAAAAACATTAGCAGGACTAATTTAGAGTTTTTTTTTATATAAGAGTTGGCCAACAGTTAACCCAACATGTCATTCAAAACACAAGTGCCTTCAAATGTGATTTTACATTAATTTATAAATGTCTCTGTTTTTTCCCCTGTAACTGAATATTAGTTTGTTATTTGAGTGTTTTCAATACAAACTTCAGCTCATTACTCTGTTTGTGTATATGTTTTATTCCTACTGAGTGTAGGTGCACTCCAAACACCTTTATTATTTCTGACGCAGCATCAGACTACTGAGCACATTGAATCTAATTCAATGAAATTAATTTGAGTTCAGATCTGCTAATTCACAGGTTAACACACTAAAGACTAAAGCGAGAAGGGGCGAGCACTTGAAGATGAAAAACTATTTTTATTATTGTTTATAAGTGGATGAGTGGTCATTGTGCACCCTCCACTTGAGCAACAACTCTGAAAACGCAAAGATTATACACACTTTTTATAAATACAGTGTATAAAAAGAATATGCCAAATGCATTCTGCATAATACTGTGTGATTTGATTATGCAATGATAACTTATACTTCTCACATTTTTGAAGCCGGGGAACTTGCAATGTGAGTTTTTTTGTCAGAAAATGAAACGACGCACAAGGTTTTCATTTCTTTTTTATAATAAGTAACAAACACTTTAAATGTGTCCAACTCCATTTTCTTTTTCAGAACTGGGTAATGTCAACACA
This sequence comes from Pseudopleuronectes americanus, assembly GCA_038501795.1. Classification (NCBI taxonomy): domain Eukaryota; kingdom Metazoa; phylum Chordata; class Actinopteri; order Pleuronectiformes; family Pleuronectidae; genus Pseudopleuronectes; species Pseudopleuronectes americanus. Next base: position 3,231,846 of record CM076733.1, on the reverse strand, counting down.
CGAAGGAATTAAACTTGTGCCCAAGCTGTTTCCATGCAACACAATTTGAATGAATTGATATATTCTCACTCTGTAGGCGCCAGAGCTGCCACGGTCAAGCTGCTGGAGCTTTAGTGGCTTATTTCTCGAGGGAAATAAAATAGCATTAAAACAGTTGGTTCGCCCAAACCTCGAGTTACTTTCTCCCAAAGAAACTGATAAATAGTGATGTCAGTCTTGTTCAGGAATTTGTGAACATCCTTACACATTACTGTATATGCCACTATATATTATGTTTATGGTATATTACATTTTATATCTGTACAAGAGAATAGTGCCTGTCTAAATTCCACAGATACTCAATTCTATCATTAAGCAGTATCAAAGGTCAGGTTATAGAAAAAGAACCAACCAACAGTACATTGTAGTGTCTACGTTGAGGTTCTGTCATATCTAACTCAGATGCCCAAGACAGAGAGACACCAACTTCAACTCTCACCAACTTCAACTCTTTTGCGTATTTCACCAGTGGATGGGAACACCTACATCTAACATGGAGAGTGACAGCAATTCTAGCCTTTCAAGGTTGTGCTGTTATAATGGGTGATGCAAGTAGAGGGAGATATATTGGGGATGCTGTGGGAGACAACTTCAGACTTAGGGTAACAATTACGCATGTGAATCTGTTGCTCTGTAAGCATTTGTGTATTGTTCCACCTTCTGGTCTGCTTGATGCATCAAGTCTACATTGGAGGATTTTGAATGTTGCTGCCTGTGTTCTCATTTCACCAGCTTCCAGAAAACTTCCACAACAAGTCTGTTCTGTGCATTGCAGGTAACTGAAATCATGAATATGATTATTGTAGTTATAGTGAGTCGTCAAAATTGCTTTTGATTCAATAATCAACAGTCTATCTTTAACCATACTGTATGGAAGGTAATTTTCAATAACGTCAATCTTTCCCCAACCACTCCGACATATAAGTGTTGTTATTGGGTATAAAAATAACAACAAATTATAATTCAGGGTTTTGCAGAAGAGCAAATGTTGACATTCTTGTCTGGAAGTATTTCATCTAAGGCAAAGCAACACAACTAAAATCGTGTAGCACCTTTCAATAACAAGACTTTTCCATAAGTCTTTGAAAAGCATTAAGACATATATAAAACCAAACCGGTGAGATAAGAATACCTAAATAGGTTGATTTAAAAAGAGGAAATATAAAATAAGATACATATTGAATAAAACACACAATCCAGTGTAATTGGCTTTATTCACTGCAGTGAAAGAAACTGTATATATGCAATTTAACAAAAGGCAGCAGCTGTAAGAGAGAGTGTATCTTACTGTGTCATATACTCTGTACTAATGGAAGTGAAAAGTAGTTTGAGTGGAGAGCAGTACATATAATAAAAGCATCATTTCATCTGACATGATAAGGGCCTTAATATGGATCTGTTCATATATTTGATCTCAAGTCCCAGTCATGAAATCTGGTTTTTAACAAAATAATGTGAGCGAAATGACCACTGATGATCACATTTTGAACCAGGTAGCATTCCAACCTGTAAAAACAGAGAGAGAGAGAGAGAGGAGAGAGAGAGAGAGAGAGAGAGAGAGAGAGAGAGAGAGAGAGAGAGAGAGAGAGAGAGAGAGAGAGAGAGAGAGAGAGAGAGAGAGAGAGAGAGAGAGAGAGTGAGAGATGGAGCAGAGAGAGAGAGAGAGAAATTGTTGTAAATCTGCCTGTGTCAATGCTCTAGACTCGGGCTACTTCAGAATTATTCCTTGTCATCTGTAAGTCCTGCAAAGTTCTACAGTGTAAGTTCACTTTTTATTGTTGCTGGTTGTTGTGTGCAGAGCTTTCTATAAACACTCAGTGGTGCGAAGTGAAGTTGGAAAACTTTATGTTCGTCCTACCTGGTTTAATTGCATTGAAGATTTTTCAAAATATGAAAGTGATATTGTGTATCCAACTTGACGCTGCACTTCCCTGGACCATTAGGAATACAGGTAACCATTGTGAGGTCAAGAAGAAGAATGGTCCGGGAGATATGTGTTCCACATGCAGACAGACAGATGATGGTGGGATTAGTAGGTAGATATCAAGCGGTACATATACAGTACATGCCACATGGAAACGTAACTGGACAGGCAGATCATCAGGAACACACTGTCCCTTCCCTTGGCGAAATAAACATGTGGGATAATGATCTGTACATTCAGTGAAATGTGAAGCAGCTGCCTCATGAGCTTGAACGTACATGATTCTCCGTGTGCTCATTCCCCCGCACACTGTTCCAGCTGAACACCTGCTCTGCTAGATACCACTTTCTTCACCTCGCAACATTGTTGGGTCCAAATTTCTTGGCCTTATCAGCTCAGCGGCTTTGTATTGAGTTGTGAGTGTGTGTTTATGTGTGTGTGTGTGTGTGTGTGTGAGGGGGGGTTCTCTGCAAGTAGGTGGGTGGCTGTTATAGATGCCGTAAAGACAAGAGGAAAACACAGAGAGCGAGAGAGGAGGGGGGGCCGCGAGGGCTGGCGATAAACAGAGTCGGGTGGGGGGTGCCGCGCGACGATAAATCAAGTTCCAGACTAATCTATTTAGCATGCTCTCACCATTATCCTGTCAGTGAAACAGCTAATTAATTAACTGATTCCACAATGAAGAGGTTTTGAATGAGCCCATTTAGATAATTACTACAAGGAGCCGATCGGGCCAGTCATTTACAACTGTCACACAGGTTCCAGCATTGGCAGCTGCCCTTCACTCGGGCCCCGGCCTTCAGCGCCACGAATGCTCTCCACACAGCACCACGGTGTCATCCCCCATTCCTTTATGTTCAGTTGTTTATGAAACACTGGATAAAATCCCAACAGCATCCTGTTATTCACACATTTAAGATGGTTATCAGCAGCATTCACTTCGATAGAGAGAATATTTTTGAATATAAGCCGACACACAACAAAAGCCAGCCAGTCTAATTAAAGTTGTCTTGAGGGGACATGATATCAGAGTAAAAGAGTAAAAACAGGTAGAGAGCCGTGTGCTCAAGATCAGCTCATTATTTCTACTCATTTTCCAATAAATGTTGCAGTTTAATAAAAAAAACAATTGTATTTTCAGTTGGAAGGCAAACGCCAAGACTTATGGGATGAGCAAAGATAATAATATAAAAACATAAAAAAAAACATAATGACATTTTCTTCTACGAATGACAATTATCGGCATCATTGGCTGCGGAGCTATTCAGAGCTGTGTGAATCTGGCTTTAGGTACATCCCATTCCATCAGCGTTTGGAACCTAATGCGGTTTGTTGGAAAATGGAATCAACAGAAAGAATTCCTCGTTCAACTAAAACGACTCAGATAATGATCTGATTGAGACCATCCCCCTGTAAGAGAAACTGACCCCATAGGTCGTCTGTTCAAGCTGCTTATAATGACCCATGGTGTTGGAAGGAGGACGTCCAGTGACGTAAAGAGCATCAAAATTCTTGTGAGAAGGAGATCGGGATGATTGGATGAGCTGGGGGACAAATGATTGTTTCTGCTCCACAACCTCATCCACCTTTTATTTTTATGTAACCATGACGATGAAAGTCCTCTTACCTTAAAGGTTCAGTGTGTAAGTAATACATGAAAGGGGTCTATTGGCAGAGATTGACTATAAATAATCCTATTGATGTTTTCACTAGTGCGTTTCATCTAAATTGTACAAATTGTTATTTTCTTTGCTCTATAACGAGCCCTTTATATTTAAACACTTTATATTTACATCAGGTTTTATTGCCTTATTCAGCCTTTTTTACCGAAGGCTACCACAGGTTATTTTTCTTTTTTGTGGTGCAAATAGTGCAAATTCACCACTAGATGTCACTATATTCAACACACTATACCTTTAAGGAAGTAATTGCTTTATAGTAAAAACCACAATCTACCTTAGTCATTTTTTTTACCTAACTCTTACCGAACTGTGCCTGGGCCACATCTCTATCAGCCAGAGACAATATTGCTTCGGGCACAACCCGTCCTGATTAGTATATAGACTACACACAAAAAGCACCACGTATGAATTTATATGTCATGTGAAATCATGTGTTTTGGTCAACAGCACATCGACACGGGGCAGTTCAAATCACCAAAAGCTTTCAATTCACATTATGTTTCAAAGTTTACATCTTTGTCTGCGTCCTCCAATGTGTAGGGCTGTTCTTTTCGTCTTCAGATATTCGTATTTGTCTTATTTGTTTTTAGTTTTATTTCAGTTTTGCGTCTTTAGCTTGCTCGGAAAATCATCATTGTGCTTATTCGATTGCTGTGAATTTTCCGGACATTTTCCTGCTGTATTCTCAGATGGACTCACTGTGACCTTCCCCGGCCATTTGTGGTCGGCAGAGACATTTCAGGGACATTGCGGTTCAGAGCCAGGGTCTGAAGCCAGTTTTAATGTTATCAAGAGGACAAAGGTCTGATATGCCTGTCGCTTCTACACTCATGGTTGCCAAGGGTTGGTACACAGGCGACTTATACTGTACATGGTCATTCATGCTGCATGGAGGACTTATTGATCTGATCAGTATTTTCAGCCTTAAAGCTGCTGCCAGATGTTCGGGAGTGAACAGAAGTGAAACCTTTTGGCAGCTTGTTATGCATTTCTATGGAGCAGCTCATAAAATTGGGAAGAATATTGTAAATAAAAATCATGCTGGATGGTTAAAAATCTATTTACATTAATTATAAGATCACTTCCAGTAAATTCACTACAAACCATGTGAAAGCAAAGAAAGTGACCAATTGTGTGTTTAATGAGTTATCCTGCCTTCACCTCTACTACATTAAAATCCACCAGGAGAAACCAAAACATGATTCAACTATTTTATGGTTGCGATAGGGCAACAACTGCAGTTAAATAAGATTGTGCTCTTAAAGTGACTGAAAGCACATGACAGTATGTTTACTCTATTTAAAATGCAAACCTCAGATTTTTGAGGGAAGAGAATTCTGGTGGTGCATTCAGAGAGCATCAGGGACACACACTTGCACACAAGTAGAAACACTTACAACAGTCGAGGCCACGTGCATAGGCTACAATTCATTTGCTCTTGATGTCTCTTAGGTTTCCCCTCAATATGTAGAGGGAAAAAACAAAATCGATATTTCAGACACAGTTGTCAGAAGTGAGTGACAAACCCCTTCAGATGTGAGCGAGTTCACATTTTCGTGACTGGAATCCGATGAGTTATGGAAGATGCTGACCCAGGTCTGTGGCACTGACGTGTTGCTGAATGCACCGGAGAGAAGAGGAAATACAATAGGGCGAGTTTGAGTCAAATGTCCTTAAGCGTTAGGGCTTCACTGACGCTTCGTGACACTTCACTGACGCTGCACAGCAGTACAGCATTTCATCAAGAAAATAGCAACAAATCCCAATCTGTTTATTCTTTGTCTTCAGGAATGTGTCGTCATGTTTGATTGATAGGCAAGGTTGACGGAGGGGCCTGCATTTACTCATTTATTTAGTTTCAATCACAGCTCGGTGTAAATTCTATCTCCTCCGTGTTAGTGGATGGGGCAGTGACCAAACTTAAAAGTTAAAGATTTTTTCTCAAAAAAAAATGTTTTCTGTCATTTTATAATTCTTATCACTCTAAAGTGTTAATTTTTCCCAGGAAGATTGGTTTCAATTGGTTCTTGGAGGATATATAAACTGAGTGAAATGTTATGAGCGTATATCAGCAGGACTTTGCCTCCGCAGCTCTGTCCCTCAATTGTTGCTGCACAGACTGGCTCTGAATATGCAAGATGGTAGCGCTCTTATCCAGGGCTGTCTGTGCATCCCTCATTAATCACTATATAGTGACTTTACTGTTGTTGTGCTGTCGGAATGTTTCGTAAACAATGTCAAATTAATGGATAATATAATAATTATATAGTGGACTTGTTGTATCCCACAGTGCATCGTGAGAGTAGTGTACAACCGATAGTCACTAACCGAGCAATGTATACCATCATGCATTGGGCTCGCAGCATTGACGGAAAAACATTTTCAGAACCTCTCAACCTCCTCTCTCTGTTGATTTTAATGATAATTCCTATCAAAAATATCTGAATTATCGTAAGGATAAAGACAGACAGGTTTATATCTTCAGGCATTTTCACTGAAGGATTTAAAAAGAGTGTTAGCGTAGGTCGCTAACATTCCGATGCCGCAGTTTTCTTTTTTTATGACAGTTGCAGTAAAAATATTTAATAAGAGCAGAGCAGCTCATTACATTGAGTTTATCTCTTAATCTAAACATTCAATGTGCTTTTACCTAAAAGTATAAATACCACGTATGATATAATAAGTACTATATGAATTTTTCACTGGCCAACATTGTTGTAGGTCATAATCCCCATGAACTGACATAATTAACCATGCAGAGAAAATACCCAGACTAGTATCTGATAGTGTTTTTGTTTTTTTTCTTTGCCAATGAACTCACTATATAAACCTCTACATAGAAGGCTCATAGAGTAGGGGGTTGTGAATGACGGGGATTTTGACACAACCTACAATATTCTTGATTCAGTCCTTGATAGCAATACGAATTGGAAACATATCCATCTTAATGCAGCCTATGGTCTATGATATTAATAGTACAGTATAAAAAAAAATTGCATCATGATATTGCAGATCAGTTTAAACAAGTACTTCGCAAGTTGGTTTACGTACTTATCCCCCAATGTCTCAGCTGTTTATTTTACCATCAACACCTTTACACTGTATCAGCAAGAGAGCACCACTTGATGATAGACGCCCCCCGCAACAACAAAAAAAGAGAAAAAAGAACAGATGATGACTCCCCTTATCCAAGAGGGTTGAATCTGAAGTACACATAAAGAATTAAATGGGAAAGAAAATTAAACAGCCACCGTAGGAGGAGGTTAATTAGCTTTGCAACAAGCCAATACCAATACTTGAGCTACTATCTTTTCAAATAAACAATTACATCAGTTCTGTTTGATTAAAGGAACATGAGACTTTTTTTTTATGAGCACGCAGCAGCTCATTACAACAGTTGATATTTTTAGAGTCTTTTCGCTGTAGTTGTGGGTGGCTCCGTGTGTGACCTCTTCTGAGTCTGCTTCTCAAAAAAAAGGGGCACGTGTCTTTCTCATTAAGAGTGAGAGAATAAGACTTTAGTGTTAAGAATTACTTCACACACCTGAGACAAAACAAGATAAGAAAAGAGAAATCTCTTGAAACATCTTCTTTTTTAACAACTTTTAATGAATCACAAGATGAATTTAACATGCGGTGCACTGCTGCTCGGATGAAAAAGTGCTGCCTGATCGTATTCATGCCTCGCTGCTATGAATTCTTGATCACGTTCACCATGCATTTGAATGTATTAATGAATTATCGGAGTCCGTGTCAGCTGGGTTGGTGCTTCAGTGTTCCCGCTGCGTGCGACTGAATTAAACCGTCTGCCTGCCGTCATCATGTGAGCTGATGAGGGCCACCGCTGCTCTGCACCCATGGGTCACGCTGGTCACGCCACCCCTCCATCACAACACACACTATCCCCTTCATAGTGTGGGAATGCCCAAGTTAAATCCAGGCCACTACTCCAACCACAATAGCCCGAAAGGTGGTTATCTTATTGCCCGAGTCACTGATCAGGGTTTTGTCTTGTCACCTTCTTTTTTTCACCACAACAGCGGCAGACAGCTCAATCCACTCCATAAGATCAGAGTGCCGCTCTCCATATCTCCCCCTTTTCCCCCCTTTTCTCTCCTTTTCCTTCAATAACGGTCAATCCTGCATCAATACGCACAGCTCCTTTCACTGTGTCTATTCCCCGAGGTGGCCTCATTACCCCAGGGTGTTTTGTTTGTTTGTTCCTCGGTTAAAGAAGCTGAATTGAGCAGCCAGCAGGGGTCGACTGCAGGGAGAAGGGGGACCAGAGGGGGGAGGGGGGAGGATTTGGGGAGTGGGGAGGCAGAGAAGCAGAGGACAGATTGGTGATCGCCAGGCGAGAGGTCATGGGAGGTCGATGCTGTTGATGGCATCAGCGGTGAAGATGATAATGACAACGGGAATAATAACGGTGAGGACGATGGTGGTGAAGACGATGAAGCAAGTGGCAACTCTGATATGTACAGCAAATCAGAGTTTTCAAAATAAAAGTGTTTTAATCCCTGTCCAAACTAATATGCCTAAAAACATACACTTCACCACTCACATGCGTTTGCTGGTGTATACAGGAATTGCTTGAATAATAGCTTGTGTCCTATTCATGTAAGCAGTCCAATCATGTTGTGCTTTAAACTGGTAGCCAAGGCTCATGCTAGTTGTCGATCAACAAGCGTTTTACGTCATCTAAAACTCCAAAGTAGAGTACCGGATGATGGTATCCTTGCTCTAGAGTTACGTATTAGTGTGGATGCAGCCTTGGACATGATGTGATTGTGATTACCCCTCTCTGCAGTGCTTCCTCAACACTGTCCAGGCTGCAGCAGAGAAAATTCTCACACCACAGGCAGCCTGTTAATATAATGTAACTGCATGCTCTCCACATATAGATATGTATAATTTCTGCTTAGCTGCATGCTGAGACCAGTTTTAAAGGAATAGTGCAGTGTTTTTGTGGTGTTGGACTAGGGAATCAACACTTTCTCTTTTCTTGGACATGACAACGAGGTGGGAATGTTATTCAGAGTAAGTGTTTATAAAGTTTTGAATTTTCCCACTGGTGGTAGAGATGTGATTGATTAAACTAATCAGGCATTGAATGTGGGTGATTGTGTCATCGTTTCCATTTGTCACAGGTTTTGCCTGTCCACACTAGACAGCACAGCCACAGAGTTTTCAAAGAAAAACAGTGAGAGCAGTGTTTCCAAACTTCTAAGTTTTAGGTGCTTGAAAACACATGTTGACGCCGGTTGTAAACGTAGCAGCAGTCATGCGTTTTAAAACCAAACTGTAGTGGTGTAGATATAGCCTTATTAGCACAACAACTCCAAATAGGGGTGACCAGTTAAGGCCAATTCATGCCTCTGTAATGAAGCTATGCCGTAGCCTAGGCATAGAGGTGTACCCTACGCGGAACCCTATGCCGTTCCTTTACGTGCACCTCCCCAAATATGTAACTAGGCATGAGGAGACACAGAAGGCAAGAGCTGTGATTGGTCCGCTTGGTAGCATCACATTTCCGTCAGACTCGCCGCCATTTTTGAATTGGGTTGAAGAAACAAACATGGACAATGTTTTTTTTTCGTTGCAGTTCTTTAAGGAAATGTAATTACCCTTCAACATCTATCAGCTCCAACTCCCACACGATCCGCTTAGTAACACTCGCCCTTGTTCTGAAGTAAACAGAGACGCCAGAGAATTTGTAAATAAGAAGACCAGAAACTAAAAGACACACAACACCAGCATTGAAAATCTACCTCAGTCAGTGTTTCGGTTGTGTAATTGCAGCATGAGTCACATTCACCTACCCACAACTACGAATGCTCGCCCTGTGCTTTGGCCACATGTGTACCTACGGCGTCGCTGCGACCAAGAAGCATGAATTGGCCTTTAGCCTGGTCTGGTCCAAAATCAACTTACCAGATCTTCTTCAAAACGTCTAATTTGTGGTCTTCCAGTGGATTGTTGATCGTTTCTTGGCCTGGTGCCGTGACTCGATACATCGATCTTAATTCTGTGTTTAGCCAGAAGGCACATTGAGTTTCAGAGGTGCAAGTAAGAGGACTTTTGAACTTTGAACAGAGCCCCCTGTTTCCCATCAGGAGATTGTCACAACTGTAGCCACACATCAACAATATTGACAACCATTTACAGCCATATAGCACATACACAAAGATGCATTAAGGGTGACATATACTTCTGTGTTTGTATGAAGCTCATTAGTTCTATTACCGTGCACATTTGGTCTGCTTGTATAATAACACGATTATGATATATCTTGAGTTATTCTAATTCTGATTTCTGTTCTACTGGTATTGTAATGGTTTCCTTGCCCCAGGGATCAGTGCTCTTAAATACAGAAAGTGCCAGCAAGGCCAGAACAATTGCCCACCACATCAAGTGGGGGATTTGGGTTGTTTAGATTAGATATTTTTTGTATTTATGTGTTTTACTTTATTCCCTATTTGCCTGTAATTGTGCTGGTAAGAAAGTATGCCTCTCCTCTCTGGTTCTATGTGCGTTGGTCAGTTAGTGTATTCAGGTATTTAGAGTCTGTTAATTTAACATTATAATGAGCCCAGAAATGGATTGCATGTTTTTTGTTATCTATCCCTTTAAATCATTCGTTTTGTCATAATAAAGCCCTTTATGTTCAAAATCCACCTATTACTCCAGGCTCGGCTCCTCGCAGGACCTAATGTCAATTTGAAATACGGACAGTGGGACTGTGGTTCCTTAAGATAGATGTTGAGTCTCAGATATAATATCAGCACTCAGTATAAAGAAATCATATTTTCTGCTATAATTATGCAACCTTACACAGAGAGACACCTATGAAGAATGCAAATTAGTGTAGGTGTTAACACCGTTGTGCGACTTCGCCCCTCTCTCGTTGAACAGTGCACAACATTTGGTGGAGGGCATGCGAGGCCTCCTCCTTATTGTTGATTCTGCTGGTTACTTACCTGCCAGCTGCAATGGGCTCCCTCGGCATGCGGGTTTGAAGTCTGTGGCTTTGACATTGAAGTGGTGGATATAAAAAAGACAACTAGTGCCACTAGTGTGAAAGCTGAGGTGCACTCGGAGAAACTGCAGCGTATTTGTAACCAAAGTGGCAACTGTTCGGCTCAAAGACAAAAAAATAATGTACATGAACCCAATGCTGAATGGTGTGAGAAGTTTTTTTTTACCCCATCTGCCAGACAGATGGGTTTAAAAAGGTGAGAGACCAAGAAGTGTGTGGGAGAATGTTCTTCCCTCCCTGAATGTTTCACAAAGAAGATAATGAACCTGGATTGTTTAACAATTGTTAAGTTGCTTTTTAAACATCTGGTGACAGATGAAGAGTATGGACCATCTCTGGCTCTATTTATGGTTACTAGCAAAATAATTTTTTTTCATTATTTATTTATCTGCCTTAACTTTCAGATTGTCTATTCTCCACTGCCTTGGGGCACAAGCTTGCAAGATGCATGGTCATCCACAAACGTCTTAAGCTTCTATCAGTCATGCACTGAACATCGCATAATCCCATGACATTATCAGGAGGGGCTGTACACTAGAGCAGACATTCTCCGGAGTTTCTTCTGCCATCCCCTAACTCCGGATAATGTCTGAGTGAGCTCCTGCAGCAGTAGATCCTCTGTAGGATTAACGTGTGCGTGTGTCAAAAACTGAGGAAAACACAAAGAATACAATTATCTCAGGATGGAATTGAGGAGTCAAAAATATGGAAGACACTACCGAAGACGTCAACTTGTAAAGACTGGCTCTTGCATAGCCCAAGTGTCATCGCAGAGAGAAGAACACAGGTTGGATGAACTTTCTAAGGACAATACACAACTCTGACATATGTGACTGTGAAGCTACAGTCGCTGGGCAGAATGTTTATGTTAAGGTGAGTTTTTAGGCTGCAGGGCCTGTGAAGGTAAAGAGTGAGTATAGGTGATAGACTGTCTGTCTGAGACTTGTTTAGACTTTTCCTGTGCTTCAAACGTACCTGTTTTACTAAAGATGCTTTTAATCTGCAGATGAATGTCCTGCTTCTTAAGAAATGCTGTTTATTTATTTGATATGATTTGAACAACATGATTCTAATAATGCACATGTGTTTCCAAAATAGCAGTATATCATCTCTTCCTTTTGTCAAAGTTTCAACCATCAAGCCTTTTTACTGTTATTATTCTGTCATCTGAAATACTTAGTCTGTTTATTACTGATGTCTCAGTTCTTCATAAAGTATTACTAAACTGCTGATAATTGATTGCACATATTTTATTAATGGATTGATTATTGGTCAGTTGAGTTGACAGATTATTTGATTGTTGCATACTCTAAACAGAGTTATTAATTGGTGAGTAATTTGTCTTTCCCAGATCCCAAAGTAACATCCTTCATATGATCTTAAATAATCAAATATTTTGGTATTTCTACTGAGATGATAAATGGGTTATTGAAATTCTTGCAATTTAATTGTCTTTTGATTGTTTAATTGATTCATTATTGCAGCTCTGGCTCATTTACAGTTAATGTTTTTCTGATGATCAGTGGGTATTGCATGTCTCAGATAAATAACAATATAAGAAATGATTAATTAGAAAATCCCAGACTTTACATGAAGCTAAAAAAGACAGTATTGACTTCATTATTCCCATTGACCGAGTAACTTTTGATGCATAGGTACTTATTTTCTGATAACTGAGTATTCTTCCTTTGTCGTAGTTCCACTTTTACTTCGGTAGAGGATATGAATACTTCCTCCATCACTGGGACAAATGTCACATTAATCTGTACATTGTGAACTGTCCACTGACCAACAAGCAAATAATGTGCACCATGTGATTCTGAGCAGAGACGGACACATTCACACCCACCTACACATGCACACACACACACACACACACACACACACACACACACACACACACACACACACACACACACTTCGCACCTTGTGAAGGACACGCAGGCCGATTAATTACGAGGAGCAGGTCGTTTTAAATCTGGTGGAAGGACAGCCTGTTGTTCCTGCAGAATGGGTTGTAATTAAAGGAAGCTGAGCTGCGGCGGTGGAAAAGGCCACACTTCAGCCCCTCATGGGCCCCCCCCCCTCCCTCGCAAGTGTACGTGCCCATAGCGCAGCCTTAAGCCCGACTTGTTAACTTCAAACTCACCTGGAGCAACTCCTACCTCTTATCTATAGATGAAAAACTAATTCGAGGGTTCAATGAGAGCATTTCATGTAAAACAGAAGTTGCTCTTATATGCACATGTGAAGCCAGTGTAACGTTTATTCAATGAGTAGAGGTCACGGAGAGATTATCAGCAGCCACAGTGAATGTGATGCAGTCAACAGTGAATAGCGAAGGCTCAAATCAAAGCTGCACGTACAATGGGGTGTACAATTTAGCACGGACGAATGTGAGGATGCTCGCCTCCCAAACAAAAAGTGAATTGATTTCATATGACTCCTCTTCAGCCGAGGGGGTTCATCTGAACAAGCCAAAATTGTCTACTTCACTTGCCAATGAGAACTGGATAGGCCCCCTCATCGCACATCCCCAACCATATCAAACAACTCTCCTCTGACTCATTGAGAAACTATTTGTTTTTTTTCCTTTCGCACTCTTCCGTCATAGTGTTCCATCTCAAACGCACACACCTTCCGTTCATTTCCCTATCCCCCTGTCCCACCACATCTTCCGGCCTATCCACACGTCTGCCTGTTTATACCTCTCTGTGCATTTTTACACCTCTATCCCACTCTTTTGCTGCTCTGTTCCTGCTATCGCTCCATAAAACACTCTTTCTACCCGCCGCTGTCTGACGTCTCTCCTTCTACCTCCATCCATCTCCTCCTCACTCTCCCTCCTTTTCCCTCTCCACACCCCCACCCCTTCACCACCAGCCCACCACCACCACCACCACCTCGCTCGCTCTCACAGACGCTCACTCCATTTTTCTGCACATGAGATTTGCCTAACAATAAGTGGCTCTGCCCAAGGTCAGATAAGAAAAGCACAGCCCAGGAAGCCACAGCCAGTGTTTCTTTCATCCCCTTTTTTTTCCTCCTCTCTCTCCTCACAGCTTTCGAATTATCTCTGCAGCACATAATAATAATTACTGAGGACGGCAACAGAGAGATAAGAATGCAGGAGCTGAAATGGCGAGAGTGAGGGAGAGAAAGAGAGGGAGAGAGAAAGAAGGGGGACAGGTTAGAAAAACTATAGAAGGAGGAAGGAGAATATAATATTGGAGAGGGAATGTGAGACATGAGAGAATAAGGGTGGAAGGGAGAAGGTAGATGACAATGTAGAGAGGAAGAAAGCAAGAAATAAAGGAAAGAGCAGGGGAAATTTTATTTTTTTATATTTCAATAAAGGATATAGCTGTATTTTACTTCTTTAAAAAATCCCAGGAAATGACTATGTCTCTCAACACTGTCTCACACAAAGTAAATTAATGAGCAGCTCACAAATATATAGTTCGCATTATTTTAAATGGCTTAGTAATTTCCTAAAATAGCTGGGCATTGCAGTTTTTAGTAAACATTCCTCAAACAGGAGGAAATAAAGCATCTGTTGTCGGAAGTATTTTGAGACATAGATAAATACATATTTGGCACCACAGACATTATTAAAAAGTATGTCATGGATTTACTTACATATTGGATTGTACTTTAATTATTATGGGTAGTCTTCGTATGCATGGATGCATCATAAGACTAAAGGCCGGCGCATGCTTCTGTGTTTTCAGGGACACGAAAGCGCAAGAACCCTTGCGTGCCTTTTGCGTGCTTAGGTATCCCTTCTTGCGTGCGTCGCCAAATTTTTCTGGCTATAAAGCAAAGCTATGCAAGCCTAACGCAGACCACAAGGCTGTGATTGGTCTGCTATCTACATCCTTTCCGGAGTCACATTTCCGGTTTCATGCCCCATAATACCAGCAGAAACCATGGAAGATATAGAACAACGAATATGGATCAAATAGAAGAGCATTTGGCAGGAGAGATCCAAATGTATGACCACTTGTATAGCGGAAGATATGGGACAAATTTGTCTGCCAGGCAAAGGCTATGATGATCAGCGGCGGCGATGTAAATAAACAGTCAATGACGACTGCCACACACAAAGAAGGCGTATCTAAGGTCGTCTTCGACAAAAAACGATACTCCGCCTAGTGTTTTGGCGGTGAATTGCTTTGCTACACGCACAACCCTTGGAGAACCATAAATTAAAACGAGTCCACATAACTGCGTGAAAAGCCGCAGCCGCAGTTGCTGAAGCATGCGCCGGACTTAAGACATGGCGCCTTGCTGCTAATTTTTCCCAGTGGCCACTGATGGTATTGCAGCCAAACAAATTGTGTAATAGATGCTTGTTAACTGTTGACTGGGCTGATTGATTGGGTTTAAATTATTATAACTTTTTTTTAGAAGCTCAGAAAGGTAATTTCGATATAACTGACAGTACTTTTGGGTGTGAGCACTCTACGTGTGGTTATGTCATATCTTGCAACGTCAAAGCAAAATCTGTATTTTCTTATTTATTGACATACTGGTGCCATAAATTATGAAATGACTGATAAGAAACTGAAGGGGATTTATATATAACCACACAAAACAGTCTTCTTCAGAGTATTTTTTTTCTTTAAGTGATGAGTTTATGTGTTGCCAGCAGTGTCTCCTTCTTTGGCACTGATGACTAAAGTTGTCCACGCCTGTCATCCTTTTGCAAGCAACCACATTAATTTACTTTATGGCTCAAACGATCTCAGCCTGACAGAATTACAGCCCCTGTATAAAAATGGACAGCTATGTCCGACGTCAGGCGCAGAGAGCCAAGGACAACATGTGCTCCATCTTAGCCCCGGATCCATATGTTGGCCAGGGGTGGCCTGAGACGGAGCGGCCTGCTCCCCTTCTTCTGCTGGCCTTTAAAGAGAAGCACCATGCTGGATATCCTCATCATCACCTGGGGCAGCAACGACTTGGGGAAAGATCATGGGTGGAGCTTGTCACAGCGATGATGCTTAACCTGTAGCTCCACCATCAGAAGAGCTGATCATCTTGCTCTCCATCACCCACGGGGTCCAGTGCAGGGCAGATAAGCCGGGGCAGTAGAATTTGACATACCTGGTCTTGGAGTTAGTTTATTCTACCTGTTTCGAAAACCTATTTAAATAATATTTGAATGGAATTCTTTAGAGATGCTTAAAACTCACTATCAGGGGCTAAAGCTGCTGATAAAACTCATTGTTGTTTGTTCTGATCATTATTTTATGTATTTTGAGTGATCCAATCATGGCCGGAAGATTATGGTTTTTAGAAACGTTTATTGTCAGACCATTACGAGGCCAGCGAATTTGTGTAACTATCACATTCTTGTTCTCAGGTTTTTGGATTCATATTTATACTTTTTGTTCTGTTTTCATCACACTGTTCAAACTCCTCCCCCTCAGCCTGGTTCCTCTAACTCCCCATGATGGTAAGGTTGTCTCCTATAAACAAATGTGTGTACAGTGACTTAATCATTGTAAAAAATCCTGTTAATGTATTTGTCTCATGTCATGAAAGTTGTAGTTGTCTTTTAAGATGGAAAACAGAAAATGAATCATGATAAACCTGCATGTTAAATGCTCATTAGCTTTGCTGATACAAATTATAGAAAGTAAAAGACCTTCACTTTTTTGTACTAATGTTTAATGTTACAATCTTGAATATTGAATATTGAACAATGACTTGAAAAAATTTACTTCAATAGGAATATTCAAACACATGTGAAATTTCAACGCTTGGATGGATCAAAGTGGTCAGGTGATAAAAAAACTGAACAAAGGAACTACGAAAAAATTTCACAGAAAAATGACTAAAATCAGCTCATGATGTATTTTATAAGCAGCACCATTAATGGAGATTTAAGTCGTTGCAGGCAGAAATTGGAGGGACAGGGCTTGTCACTGTAGGAGAAGACAGAGTTGCATTGGAAGGTTGGTTTGTAATAGTTGAATGCTCTCAAAGCACAACCATGGAAAAATATGTTATGATTCATCCATGAGCTCAACCAATGAGCTCAGCTCCCTAATTGTGGCATATGCTGTTGAGAAAGGTGAAATATAGACAATGTGTAATAACAATGGGAATTATGCAGAAATACAACACTGCAATATCATGTAATGTCAATGTTGTTGAACTGTATCTGATAAATTGTAGTTATATTTCACAAATGCACTACTCAATCTAAAGATTACTGTTAATGTGGAGAACCCAGTGACAAGTGGGATTTTGGGCCAAAATAAAATCTTACGATTGAATGTAGATTAATTTTTCCTGTAATATCAGTAGTAAATTAAAGCCAACTCGTAATAACCAAGATATCAAGCATTTTAAGTTTAATACTAATCTTACTTTTCAGCAAAATATCTATCTTGTTTTTATTGCCCTTTTTACAAGTGCATCCATATTTTTATGTTTTAAACAAGTCCCATAGAAGTCTTATTATGCATCCATGAAGTCTGCAAGGATTCCATTCATGAACATGCAGAGCCAGGTCAAATACGTCATCTGTATTGTTCTCATAGCGCAGAAGCATGATGGGAGTAAGTCTACCGAGCATAATCAAAAAGCCACACATTCCCAGTAAGCAACATGGAAGCCGGAAATATATGCGCCAGGTAAATTATTTGTTTAGAACCAATTTTTCAAATTTCAGCCCAGTATCAGGTCTTACAATAGAATAGATCCATGCAAATATGTGACCAGGAAAAGTATGAGCATGTGGAGGTCTGCTTGATAGATGTCAGTTTCCTTACCCTAACCAAATCATGACGATAGATCACATTCCTTGATAAAACCACATGTATTGCAAAAGTGGGAATAAAAAAACAATGCATCTGGTCTTGTTGAGTTGTTTCATATAAAAAGGTATTGTCCAGGATAGAGCTAAAATATACAGCATCAAGACGTCAGTGGCTAACGGTGTGGTTCACTGCTATGTTGTTTTTCTATGATAATCTGTGGCATCCCTATCCATTAAAACTGGACTCTCATCGTAAAAATAAACGCAGATCAGTCAGAAGTCACAGAGTCTGCAGTGCTAGAAGGTTGAGTTAGATGGAGGGATGGGTCAACGCAATGTTGGACTTTTGAAACAGGACAGCATGGCTCATCTCCCGTTTGCAAGTGACAGTTGACATGGTTTCTTTGAACTATTAAAGGTTCCGTGTGTAGAATTTACTGACATCTAGTGGTGAAGCAGCATTATGCGGCTTAGTACGCCTCACTCACCCTTCTGTTCCAAACATGAAGGAGAACCTGTGGTAGCCTATAGTTGTCATAACAACTCAAAGGGGTTTTAGTTTGTCCAGTCTGTGCTACTGTGGCCGTCGTAAAGAGTTAAATAACATTGTTTTACCCATAAAATTGACCAAATATTAACACAAAATCAGATCAGAAAATATTTATGCAACTGTAATTTCTTATAGTTTTATAATTGTTTGATGAAGGTGTCGTCCCGCCAGTTGGGGCATCAGATTAGAAAAGACTTATAAAGTAAGTGTTGTTCTGTAAAACAACTCTCATCAATTTGTTTTGTTGCTTAAGTTGGATATTTATTGAAGTGTGACAGTAGACATTCTGACAAGAAAATGAGGTATTAGATAATAATTGTTGTTTTAAAGCCTCTTAGACCCAGAAGAAGATTCCCAAGACAAATCTTCATTAATTTTTGGCAAACTTCAGCCCAGTGTGGTCAAATCCCAGCAAGAGAGGAAAAAAGCGAGTGGACACCAAACAAAGGAAATTGCTTTCTGTCTTTTTAATGCTGGCATGTGGTTCGGTAGCATTTCTGCACCTGTGACAATACACCACTCACTGTCACATCAGACTTGCTCTCCACAGGGGTCAAATTGCCATTTTGCAACGAGATGAAGTGTCCCCTGAATTGATTATATTTCTCCAATCACTCTGGGAAAAAGAAGAAAAGAGGACAATTTCTCTTCATGAGATGTTACACCTGCGCACACACTCGTCTGCCGACCTCACCGCTGTGCGCTGCCTCAAACTGTAACCACACACATCCTGCAGAGCCTCAATCAGAGGATACATATTACGATTTTATCACAAGTTATGATTATCTTGGTAAACTGTATAGCACACAATGAGTCTGACGGACCGAAATACACACATACACAAAAACACACACCAGTTGTATTCCTCTGCAGCACGCTGGCCATGCCTCCCCTCCTAACCCTTGACCTCCATATCTGAGGGAGCAGAGTAAGCCACCTAGTCCCTGAGCTGCTGCTCCCAAAGCCCTCCACGCACACACACACACACACACGCACAAACACACACACATACATACACCCTCACTGCCACTGCCGCCACCCCCACCCACCCATGTCTCACCCCTCAGTACTCCACCCCCAACCCCCAGAGGACCTGCTATCAGCTGGGCTGAGCCCTTCTGCACCAGCCTGATATCCACACAGGATTGGAGGGAGGGGCAGCGGCTGGGTGGAAGTACAGAGAGCGGTGATTTACAGTGAGAGACGGAGGGAGAATAAGAATCAGGCTCTTTCTGTATTTGTGTTTGTTTCTGTCTGTTTTCCTCCGTCTTTGTGTGCAGCATCCATCCATGTGTATGTGTGTGTCCCTTTTTCTCTCTCCGCATGTAGTGATGATTATCACGAATGTATTATTACTTCAAACGATGGCAGATTAGCCCCCACCTCCACTGCTCAGCTTCTCCCTGTTCATCCGTTCTCTCCATCCAGCCGCCGCCCCTGCGTCACCTCTCAGAGTGCCGGGTGTAGTAATACCATTCTGGCCTCTTCTTATCTCCAGACTCAGGCCCTGTCACCAGGGTGACCCCTGAACTAACCATCAAGAGGAGGAAGAGGAGGAGGAGGAGGTTCAGGGAGGGTGACTGGGTGACTGGAGCGTGGACGGAGGAAAGAGGGAGGAGATGGTAAGAAGAAGAGGAGGAGGATAGTTCGATTCACTTAAATGCAGACTGGGGGGCTTGGAAGGAAAAGGGCTTCTCTCGGAAAAGCTGTCTGGTCTGGGATCAGTTCAAATCCTCCTGAATTAACAAGATCTGTAGTCTGAGACCTTAAAGCCAAACTGTTAAATTATAAATTGAACTTGTGTAAGGAAATATAAAACATAAAGATATTAGTGTCTGAGAAACAGAAAAAGATTATACATTTTTTTCAATATTTTTTTGTGAAAACTTTTATACCAGTGGATTTTTTGCTTTTATTTCTCAGTGTTATGGCTCTTTCCTTCATATAGGACCCTTGTTTTTATTATAATGCATTAACTGCCCTGGAGTGCTGCCAAGATGGCTACCGAATGGTGAGACTTGCCAAATCGGACTTGATCTGAGTTAACACCGGCCGCCAAGTTAAAAGACCAGATACAGGAAATAAGATGAAATGGAAAAAATGGGCCGACCACATGAAGTAAACATCTGATCCTGCTGAGTCAGTCAGTGTCATGTACATTCAGTGTTGTGTCCATCTGTAATTCCAGCTCGCTGTACAGTGATTCAAGTCATAACACAAAATAATGTACGTGGTCACAGGCAAACATACGGAAGACACACTGTGGATGTGCGTGTGTGTACTTGTACTTATACCTTTGTGAGGACCTATGGTCAAACACACACACACCATTATAGGCATACATCTTCGGAAAGTGAAGACATTTTGACCGGCCCACACTTTTTCAATAAACTGCTTGAGGGTTGAATCTTTGTTTTACGTTTAGGGTACAGGACCAGGGAAAGTGTAATGCCAATGAGAGTCCTTACTAAGATAGAAGTACAAGAATGTGTGTGTGTGTTCCTCTACTTATACCTTTATGAGTATCACTTTAAGCATAGACTCAACAGAGTGAACACACTTTTGGAAAGTGAGGACATTTTGACCAGTCCTCACTTCTTCAAATGGCTGTTTGAGGCTTAAGACTTGGTTTTTGGGTTAGGGTTAGGCATTTAGTTTAGTTGGTTAAGGTAAGGGTAAGGGGGGATGCATTATGCCTATGAGTATCCTCACTAAGATATAAGTACAAAAATGTGTGTGTGTGTGTGTGTTTGTGTTTAATGCCTCTTGAGGAACTATACTGTTGGGAAACTACACTCAAATAGCGTACCTGCTTTTGATTATTATTATTTGTTTAAAAATGGAAAAAACATAAAGCACACTAGGCACATACATTATCTAGATATGTATTAATAAAATAAAGTTTTTATTTAAAAATCACAAAGATCTTCAGTCAAAATATAAGTTGCTGACTGTGCCTCACTCTACCAAAATCTCTTCAAAAACCTTTATATTTTAATGATGTTTTCAAAGAAGTTCAAATATACATATTTGGATTTTTACAAATTTGATGAATAAGATGAAATTAAATAAAGCTGTTGGCAAACAGACGCTCTGTGTTTACATGTCTCAGATCTGTAAAACTCGAGCTGGGACATACACATTTTGTCTTGAGCAGAGATTAAACAGAGAACACATTCAGATCTGTCAACAATATCGCAACAACAACTTCAGAGGAGATTTAGGGCAAAACGCTGTGGTGATGTTGAGAAAATGCTGAGACAGAGACAATGCTTTCTGATGTCTGCTAAGAATTTTACAGTCACTGTACATACGTGCGTTTGATTAGCATACTTGTCGGTTCAAAATTTGCAGGCAGACCTTATCTTTGTGTGTTTAGCTCGGGACCTGCCAATGACTGACTGTTAACCCTTCAGAAATTCATCATTTGGTCGCATTGATTAAAAGATGAGTGAACTTATTATGCATTAAAGCGTCATGTCAAAGCCCTGGCACGGCGAGATAGCGGCCTTATCTCTCCCCTACCTGATAAGAGGCAACATGGGAGAGAGACAGCGGCAGTGGGGGTGGGTGGGGTGATGGAGAGGTAGAGGCAGAGCGGGAGGAGAGACACAAGATGGGAGGAATGGGGTAAAGGATGGTGGGAGGTGGCGGCTGTGGGGTTGAAATAAGAAGGGAGGGAGAGGAAAGGGAGCATACAGTACATTGAGAGCAGAGGGGAGGGGAAGAAGAAATTGAGAGGGATGGCAGGAGAGATGGGAGACAGCACTGGGGCATCTAATGTTCCCTTTGTCGTGGCATCGGCCCCCTCCATTCACCACACTTCCTTACGTTGCGTTTTTTTGTCTGCCTCCATTTGCATTTTCCCCTTCTATTCTCCACTGTCCAATGGTCTGTCTCCGTTTTTCCTTCTTTAAATTATTTTCTCTCTCTCTCTCTCTCTCTCTCTCTCTCTCTCTCTCTCTCTCTCCTCTCTCTCTCTCTCATCTCTCTCTCTCCTCTCTCTCTCTCTCTCTCTCTCTTCGGTGGGTCTTTGAAGGGAGGTCACGAGGGAGACAATGCAAACACAGGCCCTCTGAATGGAGAATGGGAAGAGGACAGCTGTTGGAGATGACAGCGATGGCTGTTAAAACGCAATCTGTCTCTCTTCCCACCGGCCTGTTGCAGAACACACACAAACACACACACACACACGCACACATACATACATGCATAGACCGGGCTCACTTCATTTCACAGAGGCCGCAGTGTCACAGCAACACTCCCAACTGTCAAACACAAGTGTGAGAGCACACACTTACAGCCATGTGTCATCACACACACATGTGTAAACGCACACATTCTGCATAATGAGAATGAAATGAAATGAACAATGGGCAAATGTAGACACACATCCAGGAGAATAGACAAACTATAAAAATGGAGTAACTTGTAGTAGGCACGTGCAGAGGTAGCCTTCTGCATTGTGCAGTGAAATCCAGCGACAACTGAAAAATCTAAAGAGCTGCACTAGAAAATATTAATTCAAAGTATCAATCCACATAATTAGTAAAACATATATAAAGCATTTAAATTAAAGGTTGTCCTCAAGACGAAAATTGATTTAGATGTAACAAGGCATCCGATTTATAAAGTCATATGAGGTTTGGCTCATTTCAACAGGGACACTAGAGAAATTGCAGGAGTTGGGAAAATTCAGAGCAGAGATCATTATTTTCTGACCACTTGGGGGCAGTGCAACAAGCACTGATGAAAACGTTAACATATTATGTCCTTGAAAAACTTGATATCTCAAAGATATTGGCCAACAGAGTCTTAGTTCAACATTGCTTGTACATAAATCAGTGATTTATTGTTTTTGAGTTCACCTTATAAATACCATGCAAATATTGGACCAGTCCAGGCATTTAATCCAAACTGGTTGAAACAGATAATCTTCTTTTAGCTCTGTTTTGATCTTCACCAACAAATATAGGGAAACTGGTAAGAGACCTTTAACCAGGAGTAAGACAGTTAGCCATTTTCTCCTTTTATTCTATGACAGAAAATACAACAGTAAATACCCCAATCATGTAAAAGTGCGGGCTGTTAACAAGTGGCTGATTGTGACCACAGAGGTTCCCAGGGACGTTAAATTCTGTCAACACTAATACTCACTACTCGTCTGTAGAGCCTCTTTGTGTTTGTACTAACGCTCCTCCAGACTATTTCTAACTCCCTGAGAGGAAAGGTTGTTCTACTTGTGATCGACTCGCCTAATCAAATTAGAAAAAGCTGTTGTGGAGTGGAGATGTTGAAGTCATGCCACCGTGGTATCTTTTTTCTAGTTTGTACATCTTTAATTTAGTTTTTTTTTATATGCAAATTTAAAAAAGGCTTAAGTGGTGCTCAATTGATTCGATTTTCGTGCCGGACAAAAAAAAAGTATTATAAAGAGAGCTAGTTTTCTGTAATAACCCAAGAGCCAATTGAAAAAGTCCTCTGACTTTTTGTCGAGGAAACCTGGCTAACATCAGATTTCGCCTAGAATAGTGTATTTCTCCCAGCAGCATTTAATATCTGTCGCTAGCTGCTAAATGATCCTCCATGTTAAACATTATGACACCAACCTTGTCTGTCCACTCGTTTTTCATATGATCAATTGTTAGAGTAAAAACATTTTGAGAAGCTTCAAGTATAGCACTTTCTCATACACCAACTGGCTTCCTTCCTACTTGAAGAGATCTATTTAAATTTCACCGAACAAGAACATCTCTCTCTCTATGATGGATAGTTCCGACAATTATTTCCTCAAACCTTCTAGTTTTCAGCAGATTCAATAAACACCAACCATGTACTGTAACTAAATCTGTGCAGAGGAGCAGCAGAAGGTGAGATATAATATAAGATAATATAAATAATATTATGATGGATACCGTCAAGAAGCATGACTAACTGTATAAACCCAGTGTATTCTGAGTTGCTATGACAGCAAGCAAATTTGTACATGCTTGTAAGTTAAAACACAAAGCTATGTTTAAATTGGTGCTCATTTTGTATATAAAGAATGTGATGTTGATTAAAATCTCACTAATTCATGGACATTTCTGGCTCTTGCTTTAGCGGCATTTTAAAGAATTAAAATAAAGTCAATGTTTAGAAGATTTATAGGATCATCATTCTCCCCTGCAGGAAATGCTGCAGTCAGTGCTACTACCTGAATCTGTTGCCGACAAAAGATGTCAGTCAATTTTCATTTAACTTTAATTTATTCATTTTCCCATCAGGATCCTAAGAATCACAAGAGGAACATGTTTTGGGGCTATGCAGTGTCGTTAATTTCACAAGAGCCATAATTTTGTGTAAAATAAGATGAATATGTCAAATTACCTGTCCACTGACTAAAACACATTTTCCACAAAAAAGAAAAGAAGCCTGACAAATAGTTTGAAACAGCCCATCACCATCATTATAGACTTAGCACACAGTAACAACATGACCTCTGTCTGTTACAACAGGATCACACAAACAAACACCTGTGTTTGCCGGCGGCTATTATCGTGTTTTTGTCCAGTTTCAAATTACAAGCTTGTAAATTTTCATAAAAAGAAATAACACAGTTGTATTGTTTCCAAAAGGGAGTATACAGTGCATTTCAAAAGAAACATTTCAAATGCTCAAGCAAAATGTAGAGAATTTACGTAATTATACTAAATATGCATGGATTGAAATATATTGGAGTATAGGTATAGTCTTTAAAGAGGGAACAAATCAAAAGGAAGAAATAAGAAAAGAGGGGTTCGAAGTCTATTAGTCAACCAGTAATCAGCACAAACAGCTGACTGATGGGATTCAGGGGGGGGCGGGTGCACAAAGCAGGAAAAAAAGGGAAGGGGAGGTTGGCTCTATCTCTGGCCTCCACATCCCCCCTGATGGAGGAGGAAAGGGGGGGGCGAGGGATGCAGAAAACGAGGGAAAGCAAGAAATCTCAGGTAGAACAGTCGTCCTTGCTGATGTGTGTGTGTATGTTTTTTTTTGGAGCGTGCGTTTGAATGTGTGAGCGGTATCTCTGGCACCATACTCCACTGACAGCAGGAGATAAACATAGGCCTGTGCTACTGACCACATGATTTATCAACATGAATTTCACCCCCATCCGCTATCTCTTCCCCCCCTCCTCTACCTCTCTCTCTATCTGTCTCCCTCCTTCACTTTCTTGCCCGCTCTCTAGTCTAAGACGGAGCTCGCACAAAAACATACACTGGTGCACACATACACACATACACACACACACACACACACACCGGTCCACTCATTAACTGTCAAAATGCACTAATGAGAAATAAAGAGACCGTCTGAGTATATTGGATGGAGGTGAGAGGGCGGAATACCGGCAGACACAAAAGAAGGGGATGAAACAAAGACAAAGAGAAGAAGGAGGGAGGCAGACAAAGAAGAAAATGCCCGAAGAAACTTATTTTAGCAGGATAAAAGAAGAGGAGGGGGGAGGATCACAACATTGGGAGGATGGCGAGAGACGAAGGGACGATCAAAGCATGCACAATGAAAAAACTCTCAGTCTCAACAGCTAGATGCAGCATAACACAGAGACGGGTAAAAACCGTATAAGGATACACCTGCATTAAACCTGCTGCTCTGCCTTGAAGTGAAAAGAAAAAATTCAAAGCTACAGAGAAAGCCTTGATGCATGCACACGCACACACGCACACAGCTTACAATTAGACGGCTCCCTGGTTTGTGCGAGGGGGCTCTGGTGTTAGAAAGGGTGTTAACACTTTGTCTTCCTGCCTCCTTGCTCCTTCCTCCCTTCCTTTATTAAGTTCACGTTACCCCTTCGCCTCAGCCCTCACTTTGAGAGATTTGGGCAAAAAGGTGCCAGACACTCAGAGCCAGACCAGGGACTCACTCTGCTGGAGATGAAGATGGAGAGGAAGAAAGAAATAATGATGGAGGTGGTTTCTGGCTCCAGTGTGCACGTGTTAGTGTGTGTGTGTGTGTGTGTGTGTGTGTGTGTGTGTGTGTGTGTGTGTGTGTGTGTGTGTGTGTGTGTGTGTGTGTGTGTGTGTGTGTGTGTGTGTGTGTGTGTGGGTGAGGAGTGGTCTTCCGTGCGTCCTGCAGTGTTAGCTTGTTTACTCACTGTTTGGACAGCGTTGATTGTCCACCTCTAACCTCACTTTGCTTGATGAGTTCTCTTCACAGAAGTGATAACTAGGAACCGAATGATACAGTGCAAAGACAGTGTTTCCTCCATGACTCTCTTGGTAGTGATGAACCAATCAGTGACCCTGAACAATGATATCATAACATTATATATCAATAAGAAAAAGACGGATTTGCACCAATGGGGGGGTTCAAAATCCACTTCTATCCATTCACCGCCATTCTTGTTATTTCTGGTCGGAATTTTTATTTCCTAGGATTCTGATTAGATATTTATGATTTAATATTTCTCATTCGCTTCCACATTTAATTACTTTTTCTGGTCAAATTCATGTGCATTTACTTTGAGAAAAAACTCAAATCTGTCCAGGTCTTTGAACGAAAGGTGGGACAGCCTCCTGATAAACCTCGCTGGATGATGACTGTCTGTGAGCTTGACTGCCAAGACCATTGTTCCTCCATCATTCACATGTGTTAGCATGTTTATGGTTGACAAGGTTAATATACCTACTACTTCTACAAACATCTGTCTGTCTGTGTTTGGAATGTAAATGTCACAAACTGGTCACCCTATAAGCTTCACACTTGGCATGTGTATTGTTAATGGCCAAGGAAGGTACAGCGTCAAATTTGGTCCAATTTGGATGCACAATAATTGCAATATAAATACAAATGTGTCTGATTTGGGGTTAAAATCTGATTATTGTTATTTCGCCGTATCAAACATTGACTATAAAGTCTTGCAGATAAACCAGGTAGGATGAACACAAGCTTTTTTAACTGTTTATAAAAAGGTCTGCACACAACGGCCAGCACACAAGCAATAAAAGTGACAGTGTATTGAAGAACTGTTTGAGGTGGACTTACTAATGACAAGGAATAATACCGAAGTAGCTCCAGATCATTAACACAAGCCAGGAGCCAACAGCCCATTCCAAACAGGCAGGTTTACAACCGGCAGTGTATTATAGATTATCCTATGTGTCTTTCATTCCATAGTGCATAACAAATGAAGGTGCAGTGCAGAATAAGAGAAGGCCACGTGTTTTCAGTGTTTTTCCATCAATTCTACCCAGTATTCACTTATATTGACTACTCATCAGCTAAAAACAAAACAAAACAAAAAAAAATAGTGGAGTCGCTCTATTTTTGGATCCTATCCCTTTCTCCACACTGTGTATTGATCAGGATTGTTTTTAACAGACTGCTGTGAGGTCCATTAACCTGTGGTGATGACAAAGCATTAAGAGACTAATGTGTCCCCGGGGGCCTGTGGGGCCAAAGACAGATGAGTAGGACAGTTCAGCAGACAACACTGCTCTTCTTCTCTGCAAAACCACTGAGTTTAAAGTGGTGACGGTTGATGATGTAACGTCTGTTAAAATAATGTGTCTTTAAAATAATTTTGTGGTGTAAATGTGGCTTTGAAACCCTGCACATGTTACAGTTTTTCTCCATTGCTTTGGCTCATTTCACGAAACAGAAATGACATTCTCAGAGCTCTAAGTGCAATTGGCAAAATAGCCCATATGGTTCAGCACAACTACATAGATCACCTTCAAAAGGTCAAATCTCAACCAAAACAGTTAACTCATCAGTCAAAACTAAATCCTTTTCTCCAACAAATAGTCAGTGCCCCCAAAATGAAAAGTCCCTTTGGCATTGTTTAAACACTACAGGTCAAAATGTTTAGATGTTTTGTCAGTATGGCAGTGGACCATAGAAATATCCTTCATGTGCACATTTCAATCTTGGCTCAGTCTTTTGACACTGAATGGTTACAGTAGATGTTTTCTTTCCAGAATACTATGTGTATCAAACAGAAAAAAGATTAATTCAAGGTTTCACATAAAATACTTTATTGAACTCATACTGCCGAGGAAATTGTTACAGTAATTGCCATACATCGTGCTTACAGTAACAGAAAATGTGTACAGCACAATATACTGTCAAACAATAAGCACATCAAAACTAAAATTTGGCATAGTGAGATTTGACCTTTTGAAGGTGATCTATGTAGTTGTGCTGAACCATATGGGCTGTTTTGCCAATTGCACTTAGAGCTCTGAGAATGTAATTTCTGTTTCGTGAAATGAGCCAAAGCAATGGAGAAAAACTGTAAACTTACTGTGTGATTGGTGATCAGATGTGTGAAACTCAACCTTGATTAGTAAAGTTCTAGTTGCACCTGAAAATTAAGCCGATGATCAAAGAGATCCTTATTACAGTATATGCCATGATGTTTTTCATGGTATTATGTGCCTGAAAGATTTTGACAGTAGAGTGAACTATTGGAAATACACAAGGAAATGATGCCAACATGTTCTGCAGAGAACAACAACTTGAATGAGAAGCAACAGTCAGTTTTGACCAGCAGTATATATTCAATTGGTAATTTGGCTAACTGAAGGCAATTGTACCAAACCGTTTGCAAAGGTGTGCTAAATCATTTGAAATTTGTGCAAGCTTTTGGAAATTGTACTTGTCATGTGCTAGGATGTGCTAATACAATTGCAATTTGATTAAAGGAATGAGATATTCAAATCTGTTGTGAACAAGTGCCCAGTGGTTTGGAGGTTTGTACGTGTTGTTTTGAGAATGTCATTTCTGTTTCGTGAAATGAGCCAAAGCAATGGAGAAAACTGTAAGGTGAAACATGTCATGTCCATGTTTATTTGTATTCCATCCCTTATCTAAGGGCAACACACATTCAGCCACCAACCGACAATGTAGACCTCAATACAACAACTATTTTTACCTGATGCTGAGCTGTTCATAAGCTAATTACAGCTGCGTTAATCCCAACAGGTTAAAGGTGACTTTAGAGTGTAGGTCAAACCTTTTTATTTAATACAGCAAATACCTGTTGAGAGAAACATTATGCCATATGACTTATATATATATATAACATAAGTGAGTTGTAAAATGTTCCATACAGATTGTAGTTCCAAATAAGTATGGTTTTGTTAAGGCACACGCAGGTGAAGGTTACATAAGAAACTAAATCCTACCTGACTTGATGCTTATACTTAATGACTATTTTACCAAAACCATGATCTTCACCTTACCTCCTACAAGAGAAAGCTTTATATCATTGCTTCCAACTCCTGACAAAAAGGAAAACAAGTAATCGTAATGCAATGTAATGTCCATCCATCGTTTATTTATATCTTTTATGGGCCGAAATGGGGGTGTGGCCAATCCCAGCTGACTTTGGGTGAGACACAGGGGACAACCTGGACAGGTCGCCATCATTTCAAAAACAAAATACGAACACAAACAACCATTCACACGCACATTCACACCTACGGACAATTTAGAGTTAGAACCTATTACCAATCAACTTTGGACTGTGGGAGGAACACAGAGGAAACCCATGCAGACACGGAGAGAGAAAGACCACGACCAAACCAATATCCAAGGACCACTTCTGTGCCGCAAATCACCATAGGTCAAAGTTGAAGATGAGGTAAAAACCTGTAAACCGTGATGGATGTTTGGAACCAACAGTTTTTGGTTTTCAACCTTCAATACAAATAGATTTAGGTAACCTGGAGGTTTGTTTACAACCTGTCTGAGCTTCTGCCTCCTCATGTTTCCACCCGTGGCATTTTTTTTTAAGCAGTGTAATCTCAGTAAGTACATTGTTCCTATTACAGATAGAAGCGCCGGCCAAAAAAGAAGCAATCCTTCAGGACCTGGCTTGCAGTTCATCACGGCTGATGGATAAGGGGGGAAGAACAGAGAGATCGAGGTTTATCTGCTCACATTTCCATGAGGCATCTGCGCAGGGTAAAGGATGTGGAGTCATTTATCCTTAATTTGTTTGTTGTCCCCTCTGATATTCATCCTGTGTCTGAGCCGAGCATCAAACACACAATGATGTAACTCTTCTCCTGTCATTCACCCACATTTCTTGTTTCATGCTCAGCTGGGGAGCCATGTTGTCTCGGTGGCTGTAATATCAGGCGTTCAATCAAAACATCTGTGGGATGAAACTCAAATTACGTCTTTTGTCCTTTGAAATGTTTTGCACGTTTAAGAAACAGTGATTCATAATACTCTCAACGCTTTCACGTCTTCATTCTTCTGAGTTTGGTCTTTTTCTCCAGAAGGTGGACTCTTTTATTTTTTTTCAGCCTCCACTATTTCCTCATCAGATTCCCTCCCTCCATAATTACCACTTATTAATTTTAAATGAGAGCTCTAACACGTTGCATGGTTTTAATACAGCCTGTTAATACGAGAGGTAATTTATGGGGTGTGGGTGGGATGGAGGGATGATGGAATGAGTGTCGTCCATCACAGAAATCATTAGAGAGGGAAGCTCTCTTTCACTCTCGCTCCATCAAAGACTCTCGCCAACTCCTCAATGGTGACACCCAGGTGAGTGTCAGGTAACCCTAAACACATGGATTGCCTCGAACATAAGCATATGGGAAGGGAAATATCCTAATCTGAAAGTTGATCCAAAAGTATATACAGCAGCTGTGGAGTGTAAGAAGGAAACCGAAGCAAATATATTCCTCTGTCTCCGCTTTCGCTCTGCCTCTCCTTCTCCTCCCCAATTTCCTTCTTCTGCTCTCCACTCCTGTCTTTGTGTTGTGTGCCCCATTTCAGGGGCTTTTCAGGGCTGAAGTGGCGCTTGGCTATGCTGAAGTATCTGCACTGCTGTGCCTGAGCCTGCAATTCACCGACTGTATGTGTGTGTGTGTGTGTGTGTGTGTGTGTGTGTGTGTGTGTGTGTGTGTGTGTGTGTGTGTGTGTGTGTGTGTGTGTGTGTGTGTGTGTGTGTGTGTGTGTGTGTGTGTGTATGTGTGTGTGTGTGCCTGAGCCTGCAATTCACCAATTTCACCGCTAATTAGCCCACAAAGGCTACCGGCAGGGAGGAGCAGAGGAGGAGGAGGGAGAAGAGAGAGTGGAGAGGGGTGGCATATGCGGGAGGTCCAGGCCTAAGGGGTGGGGGGCGGTGGCAATGCTGGCACAGCTGAGACATATGGCACGGGACCAGACAGACGCCTCTGTGTGTGTGTGTGTTTGTTAATGTGTGTGTGTTCGTGTTTGTTTATGTGTGTGTGTGTGTCTGTGTGAGAGTGTGATGGTGGGCAGCGTATGTCTGTCAGCGTATCTGTAGCAGTGTGTCGCAGCATGTATCCCACGGCCACTCTCTTGCCCTGGCGATGGCTGACTTGGTTGCAGCTGTAGTTCAGCGAGTCTTAACTCCTGAGGCTGGTCCCAGCATGCCCAGTAGTCCCACTGTGCCCACTGGCATAGACTGCTGGTCCTCTGCCATCCCTGCCTCTTAGTGTGTGTGAGCGTGTGTGTTTCAGAGAGAGAGAGAGAGAGAGAGCGAGAGAGAGAGAGAGAGTGAGAGAGAGAGATTCACACCCCTCTTGCCAATTGTTTTACTACGTATCAGACAGGGGCCTTCCAGGGAGGCCGGCCGTCTGGCAGTCAGCCCACCAGAGTTGTGGAGCTAGTCCAGAATTTTGTTTTGTTTGCTGCTCATGTTATTTATTTGTTTGTGTCTGTGTGGTCTGTTTGTTTTGTTAATTTACACACATATATTATTATATACTGGACAAGTGAGGGAGTATACATTATGTGTGTGTATGTTCCATAATGAAAATAAGGAGGTTCTGCGTGTTATCTTACTTCATTACAAATTGTATATATATTTTTACT
Source organism: Pseudopleuronectes americanus (assembly GCA_038501795.1). Lineage (NCBI taxonomy): Eukaryota > Metazoa > Chordata > Actinopteri > Pleuronectiformes > Pleuronectidae > Pseudopleuronectes > Pseudopleuronectes americanus. The sequence continues at coordinate 3,199,995 of CM076733.1, read as the reverse complement.
ATAATGTTGACACAATAATGATAAGTCATATAGACAAATGTATTCATACAGCACAAATAAAAAACAGACATTACAAAATGCTTCATAAAGAAAAAAAACTACATGATGTTCATACACATAAAAAAACATAAATAAATGGTGTAACTTGTGATAAATGATCGATAGGTGGATAGATAGATGGAATGATGGATGGATAGATAGATGGAAGGATGGATGGATGGATGGATGGATGGATGGATGGATGGATGGATGGATGGATGGATGGATGGATGGATGGATGGATGGATGGATGGATGGATGGATGGATGGATGGATGGATGGATGGATGGATGGATGGATGGATGGAATGATAGATCCCCCAAAAAGCTGCACAGAGTCATCATACAGACAAAAAGAAAACTCTGCTGGTTGACAGTATTTTCCAGATGCCCATTTAGCAGGCTGAAGTTGAAAGGGGGCTCAGGTCGGTGTGTGAGTGATGGCTTCCTTGCACTGTCTCTTCTCCCATCTCGCCACTGATGGATTAAAGCTCTGGACAGGTTTCAGCCCTATTGATCTCACCTGCCATGACTGCTCACATCAGTTGGTGTGAGGGTGGTGAGGGGGGTGAGATGGGATCGAGAGCAGGCAGAGGGGTGGGGGGGGCTGGTCTTTGAGGACGTTCACACACTTGGCCAGTTTCAACGTTTTAAGCGAACTCTCAGAGATTAATCTGCGTCTTTTTGTCAGTGTTCACTGTCCAACTCAAAGCTTCTTCTGAACAATGAAGATCTGAAAACGAAGCTCGAACAAAGACAAACTGATGCTAATCAGCGCAAGGTTTTAAAGAGCGAGTGGGTGGAAGTGTTTTACTAATGAAATGAGTCAACTTATTTCTACACTAAACAAACATCTAACCTGCTCATATTTCAAACCCGCCCCGGAGGACTAAATTTAAACTTCATCAGATTGTATCATCAGCATGATTATCACTTGTGTTTTAATTTTACTGAAAGGTCATACACTTATCCAAATAAGGACACTGGAGGGGGTGTTTGTGTTGACGCATATGTCAGAGTGTCTGCAGTTTCTACCACATTTCTCCAACCAGCCCCCAGGGATAAAGTCCGCAAAATCCGATGTGAGAACAAAGCAGTTCACCACAATCAGTGCATGTGGTGACACTTCTAACGCACAAAAATTAAAAAAACAAGAATACATTTCTCCAGATGAAAAAGCAGTGTCACACACGAAGGAGAAATTACGAAGATATCAAGAGTGCTAAAAACCTGTTGTCTTTGCTAACAGCTGTTTTTCAGTTAAATTCCTCATTCTACAATGATACTGTATAACAATAATGATAATAATTATAATAATATTAAGACAATAAAATATTAAAAAACAATAACATATTTTTTTAAATGGCTCAAGCAAGGTTAAGATTATAATAAAATAAAAGTCAGGTTTGAATCGTTTAAAAGGAAACCCACAAAAAAAGATTTATAGAAGATGTATTTCTAATATTTAGAGGATGTTTATTCCAAACAATTAATTACCGGAATCTGCATGTTGACACTGAACGACCTCATCCAGACAAGTTAGATTAGGAAAATGCATTGATGAGGTTTACTCTGGGTGCATTGTAAAAATACAATTGAATCATAGCAACAGCATTGGATGGTAATTTGTGGATATTTATGGCGACTGAGGAGAGCAATGACATTTTTTTCATTATAGTGTTACAGAAACTAGTGGAAGAGAGGCTCACGCGGATGTGAGATCACGCTCTCTATTCTATCTTAGTTCAGTGTATTAACATACTAACATATGCTCATTAGCTCAAAACACAAAGTGACCTATGATGCTTAGAATATAATTAGTGTTTGTTTGTAAACAAAAAGTATCTCACAAATGTGCATTTTAAGTTAAAGACTCACCAAAGATATTACAGTTCATTCTGAGGGGAGCAAGAATGTCTTTGGCAAGTTTTATAATCACAATCATTACGTTACAATACATTTCATTTAGCTGACGCTTTTATCCAAAGTGACTTACAATAAGTGCATTCAACCCTTGATGGTACAGACCCAGGACGACAAGAATCAAGAAAGTACAATTTCTTCAAAATAAAGCAAAACTACAAAGTGTTATAAGTAGGTGCCATTTATCCATTTAAAAGTTGTTATCACATTTCACTCATAACCTAAATTCTTCTTCTAACGGTGGCGCTGGAGAGAGAGTCAAGGCACCATCCTAGAAATAAGGATTAATACTCTGGGGTGCAGAGAGATCTTTACTCAATATCTTGAGAATAGATCCAATTGTTGTTCAGATATTTGTGTCTTGAGCAGAGCGGCAGCATAGCCAACTGACCTACAGACCAGCACCATTAAAAAACATATGTGAAAAATAGAGATGTCTTCAGAACTCAGCTGAACTGAATAATATTCTCGGTCGTCCTCAAAGACAAGTCATTCTCTTTTGCCTTATTTATTTATTTTTTTGTCACACTCACAGATAAGTGAGTTTAGTGTGCACACGTGAAAACACCCCAGGGCGGCGTTTGTCACCGCAGATTCAGTATCGAGACTCATTTTCATGTGGGAGACTATCGCCAGCCTCCATGCCGGCTTATCTAACTAACTGATAAATAACAGAGTCTGTCACGATGATAACAAGGTCAATTCAATAGGCTGACCAACAGCAATGTTTTCCTTAAAGCGTTGAGCAGTCACATCTGATGCCTGCACTGACCTCCATGCTAATGAACAAAACACAGAGAGCGAGGGAGATAGAGGGGAAGAGAAAGCAAATGAATATGAATGAAAGGCAAGTCTATCAGAAACACGCCTCCTTTAAATAACCCCCTCCCTCCTTCCCCTCCTCCACTCCTTCCCTCACGCTCCCGCCCCCCTTCCGCCCTGTTATATTTTATTCTCCAACGCGTGGTGAATTTAATAAATATATGCAAATGTGTGCTGTGGAACATGACGAGTGTAAATCAGGCGAGGATGTTCTTTGAGCGCTGCCGAGATTGAGGCTGAGAGCTGACCCCGGGTTAATCATTTTTCACTTCCCTATCGCATTCAATTCTGCTGCCTCTGTGTGTGTGTGTGTGTACATACGTGTACTACGACGAGGCATGCATGTGTGTGCACGCGTGCTGTGCCGTCGGAGGCAATACACAATTCATTATAAACTTTGTACACATGATTAGGATAATATTTACTTCCAAATATATGCAGCATGCGATGTCAGTGCTTAAACAAATCTGAAATTTTTGGTATTTCATACGTTTGCTTTAGGTTTAGTTCTGTAGCACACTTTTATTTGCACATTTTAATTGAAGCGGCAGCAGCACTCATTCATGAAGGATTCCAGTGCAGCAATCAAAGGTGAGGAGATCCGGCAGTGTCACGTGCGCTCACTTCCAGCGTCAAACTTGTCATTGGCTCCGAGCAGCACGTCCTTGCTTCACGGAATGCAGGTGGAGACAGTTTCAGTCCCAGCTCACGATGTTAATCTCAACAGTTTTGCTTTGTCCTTCCCTTTGTCACCCTGTAGTTAGATTGTTGATTGCTGGGTAAACAACACAATGCGAACATGCGATCAGCATTCTAAGTGGACCAGGTGCGTAATGATGGTCGGCCTCCTGGACTGGTGCATGATTACTCGTCTTAAAGCGCGAGTCCATGCAAAATGTTCACACGCCGCTTGCCAGTTTGAAAGTGCAGCGTACCTATCGCATGTCGAGGCGTGCATCGCGAGTACCAATCGCGGCAGTGAGGATAATTATTTGTCTTCGTACGTGTAAGGATCTACGCAGCTGGAATAACATGACTGTTAACATTCAGCAATCAACAGTCAAATTTATGAGTACAATTTGCTGTTTCTGCAGAGGTCCGATCATGTTTAAGCTGCAGCGTGTCACTGGATACATGATTTCTAAAGACAGATTCTGCATGGGAATATTTGTAAGTGAATCTGTAAGCGAGGGACAAGATTTTGGGGCCAGTAGCCATCTGGATTCTGTCTCTAGATTGACCTATCACATTGGAGCAAGCTTTGGTTGCCCGCAGGTAAACAGACCATGTGGAGGGCAGAGGGAGCGTGAACACATTGTCCAAAATCAGCTTTTTAATTCATCTGCATCCATACACAGATAGCTGTTGACAGAAATTAGCCAAAATATTGCCTGGACCGAAGACACCAACAAAATCATGTTTTGGGTTTTTGTATGGAGAAAAGTTTGACTCTTAGAATCGTGTGATTCAAGAGTCAGACTAATAACAATGGCTTGGCCTGGATATTCAGCGTCTACACCAAAAGAACCAAAATATTTGCGATTGCCTCCAGGGCCAAATTTGTCGCAACCAAAAGGTGATGGGCTCAAGGATCGGTACTGTACCCTGCTGTGAGTGTTTTTGTCCTGTTCCTACTTCCTTTATGTCAACCAGTACACAAACCAAGAAACGACAGTAAACCAAGCTTTCAATAACATTTCCATCAAGTGACATTATATTCACCATTTAAGTTGATATGCTGAGTTTCTAGGCAAACAGTGGTATTCAAGTGAAGACAGGTTACATCTGGATGTCACTAGTTCAAGTTTAATTCTTGTTGAATATCTAACAGACAAAAGCCTGTTTTCTGATCTTTGCCCTGTGTCCATGTTTTTCCTTGCCTCTTCACAAAAGCCCATTTAGTAACAGGCCTCACAGGTTTTGTATGTGCTTGGCCTATGTCTCCTGTGATCAGGAGTTCACAGCCTACAACCTTCCTTTAGCAACACTTTTGTGGTGTGGTAAAACATTTCTCACAGCTGCTTCATGTGTCACAAACCCAAGGGATGCCACTTTGCATTCTGTATTATAACAGTCCAGTGTACAGTCAAGACAAATTCCCATCTTATTTTGCATAGACGGCAACTACACATGGCGGGGCAGTAAAGAACCATAAGCTGTTTATATTCATCTTCTGTGAAAGGCTAGAGGACCAAATCGACTGGCTGCTCATTTTACTTGACTTGTGTTGCATAAAGCTGAAAAATGATGACAACAGCGTCATTGTGGTGCTTCAAAAGTACCACATGCTGTCTAAATTAAAAATGTCGTACACTCAGGCCACACATCATATGTGCGGCACTGTGTGCTTATTTAAAATGAACACATATAGGATTGGGGTAATACCATTACTGGTTGCTGATGTGCAGAAAGGAGCCGGTGGACTGGGCTGCAGTGCACTCATTCAGTAACATATCACTGCGGTGCCTCGTTTGTCGTTTTGCGTTCCTCAACATTTCATCAAACCACTGCAGCACAACTGAAATTGTTGCAGCACCAGAGATGACGCCAGTTTAGAGAAACTGTTCTACATCAATTCAAATGAATAGTCGAACAGTAACAATTAATGTATGCATCGTACTAAGTGGAAATATTTTTAATTTGTGGAAAAATTGTGTTTTTAAAATTCAGGGGTTTTTCAGGTGTTTTTAAAAACTATTTAAACACAAATTTACACCCCCAGAAAAAATATTTGCTGTTTCTTAATTCTGTACAGAAACTTCACCTTCCAGTTGTTTCATGAAGTCTTGTTAATAGTAATATCAGAAATAATAATAATGATTATAATTATAATTATTGTAATCATCACAATAATAATTATTATTGTTGTTATCAATTTCCTTATGGATTCCTAAACACCCAAAGAAACCTATTGATGTGTCATATATTAATTTAGTTTATAGCATTTAAACACTAATGCTCACTAATAAAAGATGAATTGGAATTGGAGGCTGCTGATTAAACAAATAATTGATGACGATATAATAAAGGACAGTTGTAATAGTAGAAAAAAAGTCCTCATTGTAGAAACATAATGAATATGATTGAGTATTCACAGAGGTTGCACTAGCACGTCCCTCCTCCCTTCATGTTCCCAGCAAGGTGTTACAGCCTGTGGTTGAGGAGAAGTCCAGTGAAAGCTGCTCCAGGTAGAAGCACAACTGAATAAAGCTGTGTTGTGGAGGCAAGAAAACAATTAGCCTCTTAGAATGTAAAATGGAACCATTACCTATCATGCACGGGTCGGGGCTCTTGCCTCAGTGTGAGAAGCATTTGGTAAGTGTATGTGTTTTAAAAGTTATCTCAGGTCAGTGCTCCTTCTTGTAGCCTAAGCATGGCACACTTCCATTTTCCTTTTTATATAAGTCAAATATTGTATATTCGTAGAATAACACATGGATCACACGTACATCTTTGCATCCTGCAAGCTGTATCTACTGTGTCCTTCTTGGCCTATGCAAGGAAAACATACCTGGTCACCTGAGTGAATGTCGATGGAGGAAGTATGATGCCGTGCTGCTGCATATTGCAACACAGAGCACAATTAAAGCACAGGCTATTTGTTTTGTGTGGCCTCGGGGAAGCTTCAGTGCTTCGTAAGGTAAACATCACTGGTGAAAGCACTTGAGACAAAAAAACCTCTGAGAGCCACATCTGTCCGTGTGGAGCAGCTACGTATGGAGCAACTCTGCACACAGACCCATTCGTCACCACAGGCTTTTCTCTGCTCTTTTCAAATGATTGCGCTTCTAATCAAACATAATTTACTCGCTATCTCGGCCCCTCGCTGCAGCCCCTCTCACCCGCGCTCCCTCACCCTCACCCATCCTCACCCCTTCACGGTAGACCCTAGCCCAGGGCCTGTTGCCAAGGCAACCGGCATCTCATTTCTAAAGTGTCAGTTTGCATTATTGTCTTCACGCTTTCTAGCAATAACCTCTCTCGCTCTCTCTCTCTCTCTCTCTCTCTCGCTCTCTCCCTCAGTCTTTGGCTGGTCTGTTTGTCTGTCCCCCCCCCACCTCACAAACACACAGACATTCATACATACATACAAATACATACATACCCCCCCACACACGCATGCACGCACACACACACTCCCCTTGCACTTAGATATTTTTTCAGTGCACTTGAATGTCCTCCCTCTCATGTACACACACACACATGCAACACAAACAAGACACAGAGTGTGCTCCTGTGCTAAATGCATTCATTACCCTTTCCCTGCCGAAGAACAAATAGAACATTTTCATGTTTTCATAAAAAATTGCTTCCTTGCGCCATTACTCTTATTTAGCCTGTTAACAAATTAAAGGTTGAGTGTATTACTGAACAATAAAGCAGCAGTATTATTGCAAACAAGAGTTGGGAAGAATATGTTTATAGTTGACATTTCAACAAGACTGGATGAATTTTTAATACAGCTTTGAAGGTAATTGTTGAATCCACTGAAAATATGAGTAAAGAGTTAAAAAACATAAATTTAAAATCATTCTGTAAAGCACGTCCCTAGGCCAAGGCCCAACACTCCCCTTATATTCATCAAGCTGGACCCAATTGCACATATCCAAGATAACAGTTCCCTACATATGCATATTTTCTGGGACGATCCCTGAATTATTCTCGGAGAAATCAATGAGAATGTTGAAAAAAAATCTCACAACGTTAAAGAAAGTAATTTTAAAAAGAAATCCTGGATCCACCCTCTGCAGATCCACACCAGAACTTGAAGATGGGTATCTGGTTTCTTCCGTTACCCATTCTCCTCCCACTCCTTCCATCATGTTCGGTGGTAAACTGTCAAGTCATTTTTGCGTAATCGTTCTAAATATCAGACGGACAGGGGTGAAAACATAACCTCCTTGGCAGAGGTTATAAATAACGAAATAAAATAAATAAGAGAGTTCCATAGTTTAAAGCAGCCAGATTAGATTAGTCAGAGGGTTAATAAAGACATGTGATTTGGAAGAGACTTGTGTGTGTTTCATGTGTCGGTGAGCTACAATAAACGATGTTAAGGAAAATGTTAAACAAATTCTGACACGCACTGGAAGCCAAAACAGCAGAAAGGGTTCTAACATATGAAATATCTTCTTCTTAAAAGCATTGCATACATTTAAAAAATTCTAAAGAAGCTTAGGGTGATTTTCTTTCAGTCGTGAGGTGTGATTTCTATAAGTTGTAAAAAAAATTAGGTACACCTGAAGAAGTGCACTCCAAAACAACCACGAGAATCAGAGTCCAATAAATTCAATAGCAGCAGCTGAGGCCACTGAACGTAAGTGGCTGCTTTTATATTACTGTAAATGGAACATTTGTATTCGTTCAATAGAAACTGTAGCTGGATCATATTTTTGTTCAGTCTGTAGTATATAATATTGCAGAGACCTGTCAACCGAGGAAATTACTCTACAAAATAGAAGCTTCAACATCTCCTTAATATAAACTTGTTTCTCATATCAACTCCAGCATAAATTCAATTTGCAACAGACACGTTTATTTTTTACAAAACATTTAGTGCTTTCGAAACGTCAGTGTTTCTGCAGCCAGCATCTGCAGAGAAATTCATCAAACTCCCTGTCATGACTTCAACTCCAGGTAGTAGCTAATTGAGTGAGAAGGAGAGGGGTTTTGCACCACACACAATACATCCACTTGTGTGAGATGCCATCATAAAGTGTATGTTTACCAAACTCATCATGTCGTTCCGCTCCTATCTCCTCCTATCTTTAGTAAATTGTGATTTTATCTCCCATGTAATGAAAATCTTAATTCTGTACAGTTCATTGGGGGATTAGTTTATTTCAATTACATTGTCTCTTCAGCTGCATTTCCCCCAAAAATGGCTCATGACCAGTGAACTCCATTCTACATACAGATAATGTCAGTCACTTCTCACTGGTCAGGATTTTTGGAAAGCCACAAGGAAAATGCTGATATGAAATTTTGGGCTCTATTTTTAAAACTGACTTGACCTCAAATCTAAACAGCTCCAGCCGAGACAGCTCAGTTGAGCATTGGTCTCGTGCTTAAGCATCTCTTGTTGTGGTCTGTTAAAAATCAGTTTTTTACTTAAATAATGCTGGATGTTTTCATAGACTTGTTGTATTACAGTTTTTCTCCATTGCTTTGGCTCATTTCACGAAACAGAAATGACATTCTCAAAACAACACGTACAAACCTCCAAACCACTGGACACTTGTTCACAACAGACTTGAATACCTCATTCCTTTAATCAAATTGCAATTGTATTAGCACATCCTAGCACATGACAAGTACAATTTCCAACAGCTTGCACAAATTTCAAATGATTTAGCACACTTTGCAAACTGTTAAGTACAATTGCCTTCAGTTAGCCCAATTACCAATTGAATATATGTTGCTGGTCAAAACTGACTGTTGCTTCTCAGTCAAGTTGTTGTTCTCTGCAGAACATGTTGGCATCATTTCCTTGTTTACATCATCACCTGCACAATAGTTCACTCTACTGTCAAAATCTTTCAGGCACATAATACCATGAAAAACATCATGGTATATACTGAAATAAGGATATCTTTGATCATCGGCTTAATTTTCAGGTGCAACTAGAACTTTACTAATCAAGGTTGAGTTTCACACATCTGATCACCAATCACACAGTAAGTTTACAGTTTTTCTCAATTGCTTTGGCTCATTTCACGAAACAGAAATGACATTCTCAGAGCTCTAAGTGCAATTGGCAAAACAGCCCATATGGTTCAGCACAACTACATAGATCACCTTCAAAAGGTCAAATCTCACTATGCCAAATTTTAGTTTTGATGTGCTTATTGTTTGACAGTATATTGTGCTGTACACATTTTCTGTTACTGTAAGCACGATGTATGGCAATTACTGTAACAATTTCCATGGCAGTATGAGTTCAATAAAGTATTTTATGTGGAACCTTGAATTAATCTTTGTTAACAGAATTAAATTTCTGTTTGATACACATAGTATTCTGGAAAGAAAAAATCTACTGTAACCATTCAGTGTCAAAGGACTGAGCCAAGATTGAAATGTGCACATGAGGGATATTTCTATGGTCCACTGCCATACTGACAAAACATCTAAACATTTTGACCTGTAGTGTTTAAACAATGCCAAAGGGACTTTTCATTTTGGGGGCACTGACTATTTGTATGAGAAAAGGATTTAGTTTTGACTGATGAGCTGGCTGTTTTGGTTGAGATATGACCTTTTGCAGGTGTGCCATGGAGTTTTGCTGGACCATCTATGTTATTTTGATGATGAACCACAGCAATCGAGAAGGAACTTTTCATTTTGGGGGCACTGACTATTTATATGAGAAAATGATTTGGTTTTGAAACTGTTTTGGGTGAGATATGACCTTTTGAAGGTGATCTATGTAGTTGTGCTGAACCATATGGACTATTTTGCCAGTTGCACTTAGAGCTCTGAGAATGTAATTTCAGTTACGTGAAATGAGCCAAAGCAATGGAGAAAAACTGTAACAGCACTTTGTTGTTCTATGAGGGGCCATTCGCCTTCAACATCTTGCCCAAGGACACTGCGGCCTGCTACGGGGGAAACTGGGGATCGAACTGCCTACAGCCAGCGGCTGTGGCTGAGGGGTAGAGTGGTCGTCCTCCAACCTGAAGGTCGGCGGTTCGATTCCCAGTCTGAACCATCTGCATGCCGAAGTGTCCTTGGGCAAGATGCTGAACCCCGAATGGCCCCCCCTTAGAATAACAAAGTGCTGGGATAGATGCACTGTATGAATGTGTGTGAGAATGGGTGAATGTGAAACTGTAATGTAAAGCGCTTTGAGTGGTCATCAAGACTAGAAGAGCGCTATATAAATGCAAATCCATTTACCATTTACCTTCAGGTTGGAGGAAGGCCGCACTACCCCTCAGCCACAGCCGCCCCACACAAGTTTGAATGATTTACTGAACTGCTGGTATTTTTTTTATACAGTGCAATTACACAGTAGAGTTAAATCTAGAAGAAGATTTCACTCGGTCCACAGACTGAAGGCACACTGTCCCACCCTACAGACTGTGGGAGGCGCTTAAAACGAATGGTTCATGAGGCATGCGTTCTTCAAATACAGACAGTTTGTGGAATCAGTCAGTAGACAAAATGTATAATACTTAAAGCTGAAAAAACTGTCCCTCAGCCACCTGGGGGCAGCAAAAACAAGTTGATATGATATTATTATAATGATATTATCATTATCATTCATTTTCAGTCTGGCTATGAGTCTGGCTCTACCATCTCAGCAATAACAACAGAAGTAAAGAAAATACCTGGCTCCTCAGCTGGTAATTGCTCCACTGTGTTCACCAGCTCGTGCAAACCTTATTTAGAAGGAAGGAGATATATAAACTCCTCAACCCAAGTTTTTATTTTGTTTCACTGTCATTATGAACAACATTGACATATATTGGCCGTTTATGTTGATGTGGTCTGTAAGCACTTGTTAGTAAGCAGTTGTCTGCATACACCCCCTTTATATGTAAGTATTTCTGTGATCAAAATATTGATAAGCTCTGCTTTAAATACAATTATAAAACACCATGGGCTTTGGCTCCGGAATAAGAGCGGATCGTCTAACTACAGGGTTGGTGGTTTGAACCCTGGCTCCTCCATTCAGCCTGCCAACGTGTCCTTTGGCAAGACCCTGAACCTCAAATTGAAAGCTTCAATGTAAATACAGAGCATTCACCACATTAATATAATGATATTTTTATATAGTGCTTTACAGAAAGAACAAATAGAAATTGAATGAAGTTACACGCAAAGATAAAACACATTATGTCCCAAGCATTCATAAAATGATTGTAAACCAAACTGTTCCAAAATAAATGCACATGATCATAACTCCATTTGCAGATATTTATATTTACAGAGCCTTTATAGCCAACAATACCTTTCCTCCCTTCCCCCCTGGTGTTGAAAGGTTTCAAACTAACAACGCGGTAAACAAAAATATGCCGAACATGAAGGTATGAGCCAAAGCAATGCAGGAGTTTTGTGTAAATATCACCAAACATAATGAACCTACAAGCGTTTAAAGGTGCTTCCACAAAGTGAGCACCAGTTCATAACACAGTTATGTAAAGTGGAGTGTTTTTGAAGGTCTTAAGTGATCATTACCTGTGAGCTCATTCTCATTAGAAGCTGAGAACCCTGTGAAGTTTTGATCGTCCCCACAGTCTGGAGACGTGTGTGAATATGTGAGAACGCGTCTGATGTGCGGGGGGGAGGAAGAAATCAGTTTCTTCCGCCTGATGTCAGCTGCAAACATCAGCTGAAGTGAGGCGGAGAGGAGATGAAGGGTGCTGGGAACACAGGAGCGCTGATTTATGCTGCATGTGAGAACATGGAGGAGACGTTCGCTGTGACAAGCCACGTGTCTGCAGCGACTCGAGGAAATTAGGTATATTTACAACTTTCCACCTGGCTGAATGATCTTTATAATGTCTGAACAATCACCAGCTGACTCTTTGAAAGCCTGTGGCAGGTCTAGCGTCTAAATATAGGTGAAGTCATACAGTGTGCTGTAAATGTTGTGACAAATCACTAAGTGACATGAAACAGAGAGTAAATGATGACACATATTTGATCTTGATATCATTGTTTGTGACCAGCAGTGGGAAGCGACTGAGAACTTCCAAGTTCTGTCAGCAGAGGTGGAAAGCAAATCAAATGACTATGTTTACATGGACAATATTATTACAAATATTGACATTATTGTTAAGACATTATTTTGATTGTTATGTTTGTATGAGTTGCTGATGGAATATTCCAGACACATCCCTTTTTTATATGACACAGAGCATATGGCATCAAGCAGGAAAATGTGAAAGGTCAACGTAGCAACGCGATTTAGACGTACACATAATGCGACTAAGGTAAGAAAAACGTATTCAGGTTAAGGTAACCAGAAAATGTTAACATGGCAGAGTATTATTACAACTTTAGTTTTAATCTGGTTAATATTGGAGTAGCTGTTCATATAAACATAGTCGTAGTCAACTCTTGCTTTGCTATTATTTCTATCATCTATAAAGTTACCAAATCCAACCAGTTAGCCCAGCATGGCTGCGCTGACTCGTCACTGTAGGATTCAGCACAGTGACAAGTTTTTTTGTGTGTCGGATTCACACAATGAGACGACATCATTCACAGCATAACACATTACAAGAAAAGAAACAAAACACATATAACATAACCCCCTCCCCCTCACCCCAGATCTGTGGACGTAAAAAAATACAAAATGAAAACAAGAATACTAAGGTGTCTGGTCTGAAGAAGTAGCACTGTAGAATGTATTAAATCCTCTTTTCTTTTAAACACGCCTGTGGCCTGCAGCTGCAGCATATCAGGTGCTTTAGCGTGAGGACATAGTGATATTTAGTGTTTCATGTAATTTTGTTTTTTGTGTGTCATTGTAAAATAATTATCTTTGGGGGGTGGATGTTTTGGACATTTTAACATTTTGAACATTTTATCTATAAAATAAAATATATATATATATATTTACAACAAGTAGCTGTAAAATATGTTTTTTAAAAGCAATGTGTTCTGCTGAAAAAAAAGGCCTCTGTCCGTGTTTATTAGTTAACTAGGTATTAGATTGTTGAATTATTATTCGTGATACATTAAAGTCTAAGCAGCATTTTTATAACTGGTTTCGTTGAAGCTAATTAACTTACTCTGTATCAATCCTAGTAATGCACTGGATTGCATTAGCGTTTCATTGTTCTTATATATAATAGCTGCTGTAGTGAAATAATAATAAATATAAGGGACTTTCTGAGTAGTAAGTAAAGTATTAGTAAAGACATGAAGTTGTATGAAATGGCAGTAGTCCAGTATTTTAATTTTCACTCAACTGCTTGGATAGTAAAGGACAGTAATTGTTCATCGAAGGTTAATATTCAGATACAGCCTGAATGTAATTGTATCAGTATTAATGATCTAATAATACCATACGGACTAATTCAACACTTTGCTAAGAGCTGCATGGATCATCAGAGCTATGACACTCGGTCAAAGTGCTGAAAATAAACCTTTGTGGCTGTGGGAACGACAGTAATATCTTGCATTTTATTATCTTTTTAGGGGCAATGGAGTCATGTGTCATTTACAATGAGACTGCATCATTATCAATAATATGATCCATTGAGGATTAAACTTAGCATAGGAGTCTTTCCTTTGATGTGGCTGCTGCTGTCAGTGAAGACATCTAACAAAAGCGTTTTTACCTAATGGTGTATGGTCCAGTAAGACTAATGTGCTCTTGTACACACAGATCGTGTATTCTCTGTCACAAATAATTGTTGCATATGTTATGGTTCATAAGTGAAAATCTCAGAGAAGTGTCATGATGGGGATTGACTCTGTATTCCCTCTTCCAGGTGAGTTGCCCCGTCCAGGCCCGCGGTGCAGGGCTGGGTCGTCCGAGGCCTCCCAGGACCTGGAAGGTTAATATTTGAAGGAAGGATGGCCCATAAATGTGAGCAAAGGGACTTTTAATTAAATAAGCACTTCTTAAATATTCCCCTGGGCCTGCTGCTTTTGTTTAAAGATGATTGATTGACTACTATCTCTCCAGGCAGGACCATTAGTTTCGCCACTCCCCACCATACTCCATCCCTCCTCACCTTCTCTCTATTTCTCCAGCTCTGCCCACATCTCTCCTCCCTTTCTCTCTCAATTACCCTCCTTCTCCTACCTCCCTTTTTCCTCCCTCCCTTTTTCCCCTCGTCCGTCCCACCTCCTCCCTCTGTATTTCTTTGCGCTGTCCAATGCAACTGCTGTCAGCGACCCTTCTTTTTCCCTTTCCATCAGTCCACGTCCCTGAGCCTCTCTCAGGAGGCCCATATTTCTCCAAACTCATGACAAGGTAATGAGGCCATGCTAAATCCTGCCACGCCCTGGAGCTACATCAGAAGGTGGAGGGGCAGGCCGGCCGCTGCCTGGCCTGGCTGCCTCTACGTCTGTTTCAGCTACACCGTGAGGCATCTGTCATCGCCTGTACTCTAAATACAACTTTCTGATCTGCAGAGCAATGCAAGCACAGGCAAGAGAAAACCAACACTCAAAATGAATTCTAGCTCTTCAACCGTCGTTTTATATTTGTCTTTATCTCCCTCTAATGTTCTCTCTCTCTCTCATCCCTCCTTCCTCCGGAGCTGTGCTGTAACAGCAGTCTGCCATGCTCTGCTGATTTCTAGCTGGAAGATGGGGATCGGCGGGGGAGCTCAGTCTGGCTGTGGACAGCTGAGCCATGGACAGCACACATACACACACAATCTCTCTCTCTCTCTCACACACACACACACAAAACGAAACAGGTACAAACTCTATGTGAGGCCCAGGTATGAGAGTAACTGTGGGTGTTGCACCTTGTTGTACTGAAACTGTAAGAAACGTGCAGTGTACTGTAGCTTCTCCTCGTGTTTGAATGAAAAGAAAAACTTAATTTGTGCCTGTACACTGCATCTATTAAAGAAGACAGTGTGTCGGGATGTTACTGCATATCATACTTTGCACTCTTTCATATATCTCTTTACTCTGCGTTGCCAATTCAAACAATGTAATCTGTGTTTCTCTCTACTCTACCAAGATGCCATTCAGAGCTTCTAATCGTCACCTTGAGGCAAAAGAATGGCTTGAATTGATATTCTGCACTTTCTCGCACCACAGAATTCAAATGTATTGTATCTTTTCTTACAACGCTGTGCATTGTGCGGAAATCATTGAGGATGTAACGCAGAGTTTTCCTCTATTACTGATGTTGTATAGTTGTATTTACAAAGAAAGCATTGAACAGTGGTGGGGAAAAATAATTTAAGATGTTTTGCATTGCACATACAAATAGTGAACGCCTATTCACTAAACATTATGTACAAAAGGAAAACATCATTTTAGTTGAAAATGTGAAGCGGCAAGACAAAATCCTCAAAGCTGTCACGGCAGCTCAGAGACCGCTGTGCGCTCATTAGCGGGTATTGATCATGTGAACCAAACATGTTTACCAAACACTTTAATGATACTACTGAAAACTGGAACGCAAACACAGAGATTGACATGGATTGGCCCGTGTGTGGGATGGAGTGACACTCCACAGAGAGGGGGAGAGCAGAGAGAGGAGGCAGGAGGGGTGATGGTGTGATAATGGAGCCGGTGGAGAGAAAACAGGATATAGAGACGATGGTGGTACTGCAAGTATTGGACAGAGATGCAGGTAAAGTAATGCTGCAGGTGAGTGGAAGAGGGGGATTGTGGATGGGTGAGTGTGTGTGTGTGTGAGAGAGAGAGAAAGAGAGAGAGAGAAAGAGAGGAGGGGGGGAAGGCAAGCATATTAAAAATGCAGCAGTGGGGAGCAGGCCGGGGATTCACAGTAATTAGATGACAAAACGGCAGCGGGCTGGAGATGAGAGAGAGGGGTCACACACAATGCCACTGCCGCCGGGTAATTTGTAAGTGTCAATCACTAGCCTGCCAGGGGAAAAGCGAGAGGGAGAGAGGGAGTGGGATGGTGGGGAGAGGAGGAGGGATGGGGGGGGGTGAATAGTAGGAGGGTGGGGGTGGTAGCTGCTAGCGGGCTTTGCAAGAGACAGGAGGGAAGGAGTTTTTTTTGGGGGGGGGAGTCAGAGGAGAGAGGAGGAGGAAGTGAACGTTTTAAGATAGAGACAACAGTGTGAGAGGAGGAGAGAAAGAGAAGAGCTGACGTGTGGGTTTTATTTTCTGAGACTCGGCCTGAAAATAAGTACAGAGGTAAAATAATGTTATCACATGTATGTCATCACAGCAACACATTTCCTATGTTGAGATGTGAGATTCATGTCACTCCTGAAGATGTCTTTAAAATCAGAATCTGGATCAGCTTAATGGCCAAGAATGTGTGCACCTACAGGGAATTTGACTCTGGTTCAGCATTGGTCTTGATGTTCTCACATAGTGAATGAGCATAGGCCTACAGTGCACATTAACAATAGACACGTTATACAAAGAATGATGATTGAAGAATTGTGCAAAATTTACTGTCAACATTTGTCATCTTCCAGTAGAAAAAAGGGCTGCCATAGACCTGGACTTAGTTTCAGACAAGGATAAGGGTTTAAAAAACATATATTTATTTAGATTTTCTTCCCCACTTAATAGTTTGCTTTGACAAAGACAAATGAAATTCCATTCACCTCAGTTATGTTGACATGCAGGCAGAAATCTCAGAGAGACATCTCTCCAAACCTGGAAGGATGCTGCATGAAAAGATAACACCACAGGGAAATGAGAAAATATATGATTATGATTATTATTACCGATTATCTTTTTATGTTTGTGTTTGGCAATTGGGTGAACATAAAAACAAGAAGCTGAAAGATGGATGAGACATAAGTGGATGACTTTCATCAAAGGTCCCAGGCCTGATTTCAGAAGCACAACACTGCAGTTGCTCGGCTCATCCTGCAGCCGGGAGAGACAGCGAGATGCCACAACCTTCATTAATAAACTGTCAAGTCTCAATTTAATTGCAGGTGCACTGGCATGGACGTGTTTAGATCACTGAGGCACAGAGAGAGCTGAATGGATCTGGCATTAACCTTAACAGGATCAGCAATGTATGTAAATATTCATCATGTTATAGGGTAATTATCTGGCTTTTGCTGTGTGGTTTGATGGACAAGTGAATGTGCATGTGTGTGTCTGAGAAAGAGCCCTTTCATTCTTTTCACAGTGGGTACAATGGGGTTGGTTGTTGGCATATTTCCAGAGAAGCTGTGTGTGAGGGGCCAACACAATGGCCGAGCAGACAGCAGTCTGCTGGGGTGCACGGCCAACACATGCACAGGACACCACACACTGTAACCCCGATCCTGGGCACATGCATGTAAATCAGTGTAGATGCCCGCCATAAAAAAATTTACATAATCTGTCTTTGCACATGCAAAATACTGGTATTGTGTCAGAGAGTGATGACATGACATGACATAATGCCACTGACATCCAACAGATTCCTCAGGGAAACACCGTCCTGCAGGACCAGTGGGCTCTTTATCTACAGCCATGCACACACCTGAAGAAGCCGGCTCCTGCATACATGCATTCACAATCCTATGGAGATCACTGTGGCTGTGGCTCAGGAGGGGGATGGAGTCGTCCACTAACCATTAGGGTCTGTGATTTGATCCCCATTCCATGTTCGATGGGCGAGATACTAAATCCCAGATGGCCCTGATGGACATTCCGGCAGGGTTAGAGTGATCTATGACATATATGCACTGTAGGAATGTGTCTGTGAATGGATGAATGGTAAAAACTGCTGAAATAGAAATACAGACCATTTTCCAAACAAATGTAAAACAAAACAAAAAGAGAAATGCCAGAAAACAATTCTAACTCAACAGGTTTAAAAGTTTGTAGACTGTAAACTTGAGGTGTATTAATTAAATATGCATAATTAAAGGATATTAGAACCTTCACAGTTGAAATAAACAGAATGGAACATTTCTGAAATACAACCGAGACAAAGACAGACTAGTAACCTCTGTCAGTGCCTTAATTAAAAGGAATTTGGAGCACTGTAACACACACATGCACACAAAACACCTTTGGAAGTGTCTTAATTGGATTAAACTCCTCTTTTCTTCCCTGTTTATTCTTTCGTCGACAATTAGCACCTCATAATCCACAGCACGGTGATTGTTACCTCTGCTTCTTGTAGCAGCTCTCCCTCCTATTTCTTCCCGGTGTAACTGTACCCTTCGATTGGACTTCATCCACGGCAAACCGCACACCAGGACCCACGCCATGACCAGGACTCAAGACAGACAGCGATTATGAGACACAACAATTCACCTTTTTACACCGTGTTATGACAAGGAACCAAAAAACGCTTTAGAACTTTTTTAATTACTTGGATTTTTCACATCCTATTTATTAAGTTAATCGCTCAGTTTCACATTTTGTAAAATTATACTTTAAAAAAATGTTCAATGTAAGTAAGTATTTATTTCGAGTATATAAACACTGTTTGATTAATTGTTGTTTCATGTTCTTTTAGAAAATGTGAGAACCCAGGACGAGATCTAGTTGTGGAGGATTTATATAACTTTATGTGAAAAATGTATGTTTATAAATGTATAAGTTTAAAATTAAAAGTCCTCTCAATCCCTTATGTACTTGCTGTACTATTAGATTACTATCAATATATTTATGTGTGATTTATGAATTGTGTTGGCCAAGGTCACAGATTCAGGCTTGTAAAGTAATCTAAAATAAATCTATCATATTTGATACACTCATCACTTTTTTTGCTTTTATTGTAATGTAACTGGTATTTCAAGTGACTCAATAATATCAGTAGAGTATTAAAGACTAACAATAATACATCTCGTCTCCTGAAATGTAGTGGAGTTAATCTCGAGTAGCATAAAGTGGAAAAAACCTCAATCAAAGCTTACAATTTTTACAAAAGCACATAAAGATTGTCTTTATTTTTCTTGAAGACGAAGTGAAATCATTCCGAATTTTATGTAAATCACCTGATCGACTGCAAAC
The DNA here is from genome assembly GCA_038501795.1 of Pseudopleuronectes americanus. NCBI lineage: Eukaryota > Metazoa > Chordata > Actinopteri > Pleuronectiformes > Pleuronectidae > Pseudopleuronectes > Pseudopleuronectes americanus. The sequence continues at coordinate 3,180,616 of CM076733.1, read as the reverse complement.
TTGGAACCAAGGAATGTACACTACTTCCGAACATGGAACGAGGAACAAGAGTTAATTAGGCAGAATAAAACGGCAGCTCAAATGAAAACTGTTTTCACTGCAGAGGCAGGTACATCAAATCATGATTTTTGTTTTACTTACTGTAAGTAATCAGAAGAGCCAGCAGGACTTTTACAAAGGTCCTATCCTGTGCTAGAATTCCAAATAGGCCTCGACATTGCTGCGGATCAAGGGCTGAGGAATATAAATGTGTTTAAAGAAAACATGCTAGTTGATGTTAAGTCCCCCAGTTAAACAACAAAGTGACATGTGGCCCTAATAGCAGGGGCTGACTGTTTGACACAGCTTAGATGCACCTTCCTCCTGTAATCCTGAACTACAGGGAACGCAGTCATTCCACAAGAATATTCATCCACGACACAACTCGCAGGCAGCTGTGCAGACTGTCTGGGCTGTGTGTGAGGCTGTCTGTGTGTGTGTGTGTAACCTGACAGCCTGCCACACAATAGGGGTCCAAGTGAGTGTGAACTCTATTCGTTCCCACAGCTGCCATTAACAGACGGAATGAACAGCCTCTTGCTAACAAAGTGAATAAATAAATAACGCTCAAGAGGCCATGTTTACCTCCTCAGTCTCTGTCGATTAGCGCTACTTGACAAAAAGCAGGAAGAGCTTTTAGTTTCTTATTCTCTATGTACGTGTGGATTAACTCTTTGTCAGCTAGTCTCTTTACACTTAGCAAAGTAATTACGCTCACTCTGACAATGATGTTGTCTGGTGAGGAGTGTTTTGGTAAATCAACAATAACTACGTTGAAGAAACTTACTGTCAGACCACCAACACCAAGACAGCAGCCAAGGTTTCAATAGGCATCCAGACAGGTGTATGACCAACTTCACCTCCTCACCACTAAATCATAACAACATGAACTCAACTGAAACTGAGCTGGTAACTTTTCATATACTTATTGTCGTTATTGTCTACAAATCCTAATAAGATATATAAATAAAGTTTCATTAAAATAAAAGGGTTCATAATTTCCACGGAGAGCCGGACACTGAAGTGTTTATCAAATGTTGCTCAAACACGTTAATAGTGCATTTAATGAGGACTTTTTCTGTTGTTCTGCAGCAGGACGGTGTGTGCGTGACAAAGTCATAATAAACTTCAGTGTGTGTGTTCATGGTGATGAAGGGAGACGTGTGCCTCACTGCTCTGACTACACAGGAGCTCTCCGGCACATGGGAATAAATTATCATGTTGCTTTGGATACACTGACAATACTTGTCAGTTCATTAATGTCTTTTTGTGAGATTTGTTGCCAAATATAGAATATTACCAGATAATGCTTATTTTTTCCCCAAGTTGAAGTTACAAGTCTTGTCAAATAAATGTCTCATCGAGTGTCTGCTGGACAGTGCAGGTGACGCTCACATTTTAAGAAAAGTCTGGATTACATTTTGTTTTATTCTCTCAATGGGAGATTGAGAAAATTTATAAATGAGATTTAGAAGATTTTACAAAATGTATGTATTTCTATTTACCAAAACGAGGCAGCTTTGCAAGTGAGGCCTTAAAGGCACAGTTCAGTCAAATTACAAATGTATGTTGTAATGCATGGGGTCTTTTAATTTAGTTTTATTTATTCAATATGTCCTTCACTGAGATTTCCTTCTGAGAGCAGCAGCTATAACTGAGGACACTGAGGTCGAGTCCTTGGTATGTTTTCTAGGAATTTGAGGCCAAAATCATAAATTCTATAATTAGTTTTAGCCAGTTTCAACCTGTTAGACATAAACGTTTTGGCCTTAACTAAGTAGCTAAATAAATAACTAAATAAAGGGTATAATATTTCAGCATGTTGAGTTGTTTTTTTTCGCTCTCATAAAGAACAGGAAGGCCTCATGTAAAACTCAAGGTCCACTTTCTGTATTTTTCAGAGCATTCAGCTGAATTGCGGTTTTTGTCTCAGCATCTCATGCTTATTTAGCAAAGCTTTAATTGCAAATGAATCCTTAGCAAGTTTCCCTGAGCGAAGTACGTACCGTGTTTACTCTTCCTGCAGGAAACTGAGGGACAAAGCTACTTGTTTTACTTTAAGTAAGGTTATCTGTGTTGTGTTAATAAGCACTTACAATGGTTTAATTTCCATACAAACTACTTGAAACACACAACTGAAGAAATAAAATATGAAAGATTTAAGCAGTTAAAACATTTATAGACTCTATGAGAGATTTCAAACCATGACCTGTGTATATATTGTCAGGTCACAGGATTGATGAGTTTCTCTTCTGAGTTATTCCAATTAAAACGCTTCACAGTGAGATGTTTGGATTATCGAGACTCACTGTTACTGGAAATAGTTGTTTCTGGTAAATTAAAACTTTATTCGTTAGTGCTATAACGACCAAATGTGTGTCCGTTGTATTCAATTTGCTGCAGAAATGTCAGAGGTGAAAATTTAGATAAAACCAAGAAATATCTGCATGCATGGTTAAATACAATATATCACAAACAGTACGTGGCCATGATTACTTTTGGAAGAAATAAGAAATAATAATGAAGTGGCATTCGTGGTGCTTAAGATGCTGATCCAGCTGCGAGCGAGGAAGGAATGATGGAAGAGGAGGATCAGCAGGAAAATGTTTGGCTGAAAGACTGTAGCATGCAGCGGAGAGTCGACGGAGATAGAGACAGTGAGTGGAGGGAGGTGGAGGGGACGAGCAAGGGGGCGGAGGGGGGGGGTGCAACAAGATGGAGAGAGACTGCCTGCACACACTGTCAAGGCAGTTAATATAAGGTGTGGAGATAAGGCCCCACAGACAAACATTGACCAAATCAGGCATTTCAGCAGCGCAGCCCGGACTGTCAGTCAGCCTGAGAGACAGACCAACAATCAGCACTCTGCCTCCTGATAAGGGCTCTGCTGGGCGGCGTGCAGGAAATAGCCAATCTGCGGCGAGCCTGGCGAGGAGGGTGATGGCGAGGAGCGTGGGGGCCGAGGAGGAGGACGGGGAGGAGGAGGAGGAGGACGGTGTGTGTGATGATGGAGAGTGACGGGGTTAGAGCAGGGAGTGAATGTGGAGAGACAACAAGTGAGGGGGGAAAGTGGCCCATAAATTTGGAGAGAAATGTGGTCCAAGGGTTCACGGGATGGGATAATACCCGGGGAGAAAGGGGGATGACAGAGAGAAGAGGGGCAAAAGTGGATGATATTCCTCCACCCAGCAGCCGAGTGCTCTCACAGAGAAAGAAATTCAGGAGGGAATATAAGTGATAGGGGGGGTAGAAAGAGAGGTGTGATACCGGCTCTTAAAATAGTGTCTCTCCCCAGTTTTTTGTCACCTGGGAACAGCTTGAACAGAGCGAGTGTGAGAACTTGCTTTAGACCAACACCTTACATTAATGATTTGCCAACAGCTCTGACTAGCTCATTCTTCAACGCGCTGTTCGCCCTGCCTCGCACACAATAGCATCATTTCATCGTCCCTGTTGATTAATGGCGCGTGTTGTGTGTCCAATGCACGGGCACAACTTCACATGTGAGCTGCATCTGAGTGAAGGATAGCGCTCCCCTGTTTAATAGAAGAGTCTGCCTATGAAATTCCCTCCAAAGAAAATGAACACATCCCAGAAAAAGCTGGACCCAGATGCTTATGGAAATCCGAGGCAGGGGGAAGGCCGCATCGGGAGCTCGGATCCACACTGGCCCCTGTAGGTCGCCTCGGGAACTTCAGTCTGGCAGCGAGCTTGAGGGGAATAAATTCCCAGCCGTTTACCTTTGTCAAACACATTTAGGTTCCTCCGAGCAAAACAGTGGAGAGCACCAACAGCTGGCGAGTATTTATTTTCGGGAAGTGGAGTCAGAGGGGTGTCTGAGCTTCCTTGATCATGAACCAAAATGCCATCACCATGACCACTGATAACAGTAGGAGTCGTAAACAAGCTAATCACAGTAGGGCCCATTTGTATTCTCGTTTGGGTTTGCACGCGGCGATGTGCAGCGCCGAGGGCCAGGGGGGAACAGGCGAGGGCGGCGGCGGAGAACGGGGACGGGGACACGGATGGAGGGTGGGGCGGTGTGTGAAGGGGTTAAGTTCCCTCCCCGGTTGCATGCTGCTTTCCCTTGCTCTGTCAAGCCCCATTAAACCTGCTACACCACAGCAATATGGTGCCATCAATTACAGGCCCGCTGCCATCAATGCAGAGCGCAGAGGAGAGGCAGGAACATATAAACAGGACAAACGGCCACATAAAAGACCTGCAGCTACATAAAGCCCTGCAGCCTGCCTCATACACACACACACACACAGACTCACACACACACACACACACACACACACACACACACACACACACACACACACACACACACACACACACACACAGTAGCTCCTCTGTCTGTCTCGGCATCACCTCTGAGGTATAGTGTGTCTGTGCATGAGTGGATGCTTTGTCTCCAATGCACCGAGTCGACATATACAAAACGCATTCCTTTGAGATTAACTTTCATTGACGATAGCTATCAGCTTTCTGGAAAGGCTGAGAAAAGCAGACTTGGGCCCACTACGGGACGAGCTTAATTACAGTGTGCGTCTACTGCCCCCTTGTGGTGCAAGTGAAACAATTCAGAACAACGGACGCGCAAGCCTGAAGATCCAGATCTGCTGTCCGAGTGTTGTTGCTGAACATGTCCATCCCTTTATGGCTCCTTCCTGCAGGGTGTTGCTGCATGCATCAAAGTAAAACCTGGTTTTATGAACATGGAGATTGGCAGCCTGGAAGTGCAGTATCTGCAGATGTGATGCAGTCAACGTGGAGAAGAGTGTCCACCATGCTGAGGAATTCATCGCAAGAAGAACTGAGGCCGCTTGGAATTGCCTTGTGTTATTATAGAGTATGTAATAAGGTGCTCGGCTGGTGTATCTACTTCACTTCTCACTGTCATGGGACAGAGAAGAAAAGAAAAATCAATGAGACCATGAGATTAATAGTCGGATCAATAGCAGCGAGCATTCCTCGAAAGGGACACTTACAGATGGGTGTCTCATCTCCATCACAGAGTAGACTGCCTTCCCTCAAGGTTCAGAGCCGATTATCAGCCGTTCAGGAATAGAAAGACATAACAGCAGCATTCATCCGGCGTCTGAGAGGAGAGACACTACCACTGCTCTGAGATATGTGAAGGTATTTGTTGAAGCCCCATCTTTCTTTGACTTTTGCTATTGGGGTTGCAATAGTGCTTATCGATTTTTCCATTACTCCATGGAAAGTCATGGAATAATGGAAAATTATATGTCTGATAGTTTAATAGGCCAAAACAAATATTAAACATGCCAGATGCATCATGGGAAACAGCTCAGATAAAAAGCAGTCACGACTTGACAAATCCACATCAAATACTTTTTCCGGCAACCAATTCAATTATAAGTGCCCCAACAATCCCTGATTAATTTAGTTTTATGGGATTCCAGTGATTTTCACACATTCACTTGAATTATTGACTTGGATGTTAAACTCTCACAGACAATGTAGAGCATATACAGAGTTTGATTATGAGCAGAAATTCCTTATGAAAGCTCCATAATTCTCTGTGTGCTCAGAACTACAGGCATAGTGTCGCAAAACAGTTATTATTCAAAGGTATTTTCCTTAAAACTTGTCTGGAGTGTGTAATAGTATCATAATTAGAATATTTTGAGTTATTGAGTTATTCAGGGTTGGTGCATCTCTCACAAATAATAAGGTTAAAAAAAGAGACATTTTAGACATTCAGAAGGTTTATCATTTATTGGATTTATCAAAGAAGTATTATAAAAAGCAGCACATTGAATAACAACATTAGGATTTTTCTTTAGGCCTATTGAACGCTAGAAGGCGACAAAAGGCTTGACTCACTTAAAGTAGCAACAGCCGGGACAATGATGAGTAGGAGGCCCTCAAGACTTTCTTATTTCTTATTATGTTAGAATTTTAAAGGATGGGTTTACCCAAAATGTTCCATATTTTCTCACTTAAAACTATTATCTAGTCGTGCATTTAACATTTTTTTAAGGTTTTAAGATATCTCTGGCTCCTGACAGACCCCACTGTGAAGAGTTTTCATTGGAACTATGTTGAACCAGAAAAAGAAATTTGGCAAACTCAGATTTGTGGATTAACCAGAGTAATCTGGTGGTGATTATTCATGAAAATAAAAATGTTTTCATTTCTTAAATTTCTAACAATTCTGTTCAGCTCCATTGAATTAAGGCGGAGGCAATTAAACCAGCTTCTTTTGGTTGGGGTATACCAACCCTTTAAACAGGTTACACAGTCAAAAATAAAGATGAGTTAAACACAAAGAAAAGTATATATTTACAAATGGTCTCACATTGACCTGAGTCTCATGTGGAATTTATCTGAGAGGAGGAACTGCTGCTGCCGGAGCTCTTGGTCTTCTGCCCTCTGGTGGCGCTGGGCTGCCGCTGCACTCTCTGGCTGGAGCCCTCTCTGCTCTTCTCGCTGTGGCTCGCTCCAGCTTTACTGCGCACTGATGACAGGAAGAAGACATATGATGAGATGAAAGATCAGAAAGAGGAGGAGTTATTCTGACTGCAGCCTTATGTGTATTCCAAGCAGCATGGCACGATCAAAAATGTAAGTGACGATGACGAGGAAAACAGATGAGAAAATATGCATTTCACATACGACGTCAGAAAAAACGGTTACAGATTCTTTACCTTCTCCTAACATAGCACATATACACAGCACCCCTGAATGTAGCATGAACCATGAAGTGACTAGAAATCGCTGTTAGCAATTATGAACTGTGATGGCAGAGTCTGAGGAGAGTTAACATAGGTCTGTATATATCTTCATTCAATATGCAATGTCAAGAAAGCTTAGTAAAAACTACTTCTATTTTTATACAGTTAATACCAAACAGCAACAACCAGACTGAATGGGAAGGATTTTAGAATTTCAAACTTCATATCTGGGGTAAATAAATAATTTTAGATTTTAAAATGTTCTTGTTCAGTTCAGTTAAGACACAATCACAAAAGTTTAGATGATTCTTCTCGAGTGAAATCTCTCATTTCCTTCATCTTCTTCAAGTTTTCCTGTGTGCACCGGCCAACAGAGATCGATTTGAGCTTTTTCTTCTTTAAGCCACATTATTTATCTTCTTAACTTACACAGAAAGACAACTCCACCTCAGTCTGAAAGGACACTTGGCTGCCAAAGAAACATTTAGCAGTCAAGTGTGTTAGAATGTGCTGAGGTCAAGAGAAATTGGAGCAGAAAAATTGCAACTGTCCAAATACTGTTCTGAAAATGTATATTCTCCCCAGGAGACTGTTAAATCTAGTATATGGTCAAAGTCCAGCTTTCACTGAAAATCAGGCAGTTGAATTATATTTTCCTCAATTGCTGTGAAATATGCTGTGAATTCTATTTTTTTCTGTTCTGTTCAACATGCATGCAGAGAGATGAATTTTGGAATTTCTAAATCAATTCAGAGTCCCAGAAATAAAGGTTTCTGAAAATATCACATTTCAACAATTAACTGGTATTGGAAGATTTCTTTTTGACTTCCTAGCCACTCTTAAAACCAAAAAATTATGAAATGTGCAAAATGTTCAGGCTCGGTCAATCCACACACACACACACACATGCATGTACACACATGCATACACACATTCCACTCTGCATAGTTATGAAATGGAGAAAGCAGTCAAAACCCAGAATGAAGTTTCGGCACAAACCCCGACATTTCTAATAAGAAAGGAAAAAGGGCAAGCAAGCAGACAGATGGAGGTGAGGGACACAGTGCACCAGAGGGGACCTTGAGAGTGAGGAGAGCTAGAGTCTTGGGGGCCGTAGACCACAATCTTAGTGTTGACCCTTGTGGCTCTGAGGCCAGACGCTGAGGGGGGAGCGGCAGGAGGCTTAGGGCTCTTTCCAGAGACCAAAGTGTCCTCTTCTTCAGGAAACAAGAGGGACAGAAAGAAAAGGTGAAAAAAACTGAATTCATGGGGGATAAAAAGGAAATTAGAAAGCAAAGTGATGCGCACACAGTGGTGATCAGCTTATCAGACCTTCTACTGTATAACCTCGGTCTTCAGTTTTCACTGCCATTCAAGTGCAAAAGCTCATTATGGGGTGAAGTGAAGAGGGAATTTAGTTAGTGGGGGGGTCGGGGGGGGGATTGGGCGACGCAGAGTGAAGGACGAGAACCTCTGCTACAGTACGTACAGTACTTCAGTGGAGGAATGTGAGCGTTTCACATGCCTGAAGAGGGACGTGAGAAGCAGAGAGCACGGGGAGAATACAAAAGTAAAGTGAAAGGTAAAGTTTGTCAGAAAGACAAAACGCATTAAAACATTCTGAAAGTCGGGACCGTTACTTTTAAAGGGATCCACACCCTCTGCAGCACATATCCAGTGGTGTTTCAGCCAGTTTGTAGCCTGGTCAGTTATGAAATGACAATGGACAGAGTTTCCAGTTGCTATAGTTCATCTAGTGGTGAAGTTGCATGTTGCAGCTGAATTCCCCTCACCTCACCCTCCCCTTCCAATCATGAAAGAAAACCTGTGGCAGCCTTCAGTTGTCATAAAAACTCAAAAAAGGTGTTTAGTTTGTCCAGTCTGGGCTTCTGTAAAAAAAAATGGCAGCCTCCGTAGAGAGAACCCGCTCCTGATGTAAATATAAAATATATTTAAATAGAAAGGGCACATTCTAGGGTAAAGAAAACAACAATTCATACAAAATAGATAATTACACCCAGGTGAAAACATGACTAGGATTGTTTTATATACATTTTCAGCTAATAGATCCCTTTCACCTAAATCTCACACACTGGACCTTTAACTACGTCCGGTATTATCATTCCACCATCTTGAGTGCCAGAAAACAATAACCCTGCCTGAGTTGCAGTTAACAACAGTCATGATGAATTCTGTTCTATATGGGAAAGTATGAACGCTACCAGTCTCCTAGAGCTCTAACAGGTTAAAGAGAAAGCAGCCACCATTAAACTGCAATTAAACCTGTAAAATTTTGCCTCTTACCTTGGAGAGGGTGTAGATGAGACCTTCAGAGGGAAGGTCTGAAGGTCTCAGTTTTGCTGTGCACCCAAACCTTTTCACTCATCATATCCATAAAATGCACTTAAATAAATATTGAGTTATGTTGGAATAAGCCCATTACTCTGACTGGGAATGTGTTGTTCACACATTCAATTATAACCAGGATGATGGCAACCCTGCACTCACAGCCTTTCGGCGGTGTTGATTTTTAGCTTTGTAATCAGATATACATCCTACACAATTAGCTGAATTGATTGTGCTGGGGCCCAATACTTTAAATGATCTATACATTAATTAGTAATTGAGTAATTGATCTGATTAAACTGCCAATTGTGTTGCATTAACAGCGTTTGATGTGATGTCATGTCTGATGTTCTTTTCAGTATCAATCAAATATGTCAAAATTTCTCCAGCATGGATTTACAACTATGCTACTTCCAACTGTGTATATTTATTTTTCTGCCGCTCGTAAAAAGGGTTAGTACCGTATACCATGTATATAAAAATGTTAGTACAATGACACATTAATGCAGCAGTTGACATGTCAGTGCACGAAATGCACAGGGAACGTGAATAATGAATAGCTTCCATTCAATTTGACCAGTGAAAGGTGGTGCTGTGTAGCTTTGTCAAGCAGTTGTTACACTTATTTGTTCCACTTGCTATGACATGATATTTCCTTCTGAAACATGTCTGTTGTACATATTTAGAGTAAATACAATGACACATAAGTTTCAAGATCTTAAAAATCACTCAGTCATGACGAATCAGGCTTCAGCTAGGATAATGGTACATTTTGTTATTTAAACACAAAGGTCTTACAAACCAACATCCCACCCAAATCCTTTATCATTACAAATCATCTTTTGTTTCTTTACAAGTGGACGTTTATCAGTAGCTAAGATATTTTTCTGTAACCCCAAAAAATTGTGTTTCAGCAATCGCCCCCTTTATAACCAGTAGATCTGTGACTTAAATGTTCTGATATTGATGCGCAGCCCGGGATCAGGACTCTGCAGTTTCCAGCATGAGATGGTTCAACCTGAGCAGAAACCTCATCCGCCACAATACGGACAAAGACCTTCTGGCTTCTACCTGCGATGCAGTCAGTTAATTGCCAGTGCTCCCACTGATCCCTGCTGTCCAGACACTCACCTCTGGGCTCTGTGGGGGCTGTGGTAATGGTGGGGTGTGAGGCAGCTGAAGTGGATTCTCCGCCGCAGCTGTCGGCCACTCTCTGACCCGCACACATGGCCTTCAGCGTCTGGAAAACTGCTTGAGGAGCCACGTTCATTTTCAACAGCTCCACTATGATCCTGAGAGAAGAAGAGGAGGAGAATGAGAAACAGACAGTATTTTCCCTCTGTGTATTCCTACACACACACACCACAGGCAGCTTTCCTCCCGGGTACCAGTGCGCTTACTTGAACACCTCTTGGTCAATAGTGAGTCCTGCAGCCTGGGTCAGTTCATACAGCTCCGCTTCCTCAGGACTGAGCACCTTCTTCTTCTTGATGGCATATTTCTGCACGTTGGAGGTGACCACCAGGGCGGGGGAGTCCGGCGCGGAGGGCAGAGTCTGCTGCGGTTGTTGAGACATTAGTGGTGGATGCCTGAGAGCAGAGGACGTGTGGTTGTACATCAGGTACAGGGAAACACAGGTTTAACGTTGAGCACGGTGAGCTGAGCGCCCAGAATGTAAACATGGCAGAGATATACCTCAACCTCCTCAACGAGTATCATCAATCACATGAGAAAAGACCGGAAGCACATTTCAAAAACACAGTCAAAGGTATTTTTTGTGAGAAATGTATAATTACACACTGAGAGACTTCCACTCTGTTGCTGTCTTCTTGATCAGGATGCGGGACGCGCGAAAAATACGTCATAACCACATTACCAGCCACGCTGCATTGTGGGTATTGTGGTTCGGTGGGGATTCAATGAAGTTGACGTTTTTATTTGTGTACTCTTTAATTTATCTCTATGGTAACCACAGACTGTGATGGTTACGTATAAATTAATTTGATGTTGTTTTCTAAATATTGAATATCCAAGCCCTTTAATTTAAAAAATGTCTGCACTTTGTGACTCTTTAGACATTGATTATTCATTACTCCCATATTTCTATGCCCATTGATTATAAATAATTTAAGCAGATGAATTGACACATTCATTAAATGCCCCTCTTATGTTTAGTATGTGTCTGAATACAGGAAGTCAGGTTATTTTCGCATATTTACGATTTGCTTCTTGTTAGCTTCGAAACGACTAGTTTGCATTGCGCATGCGTAATAGAAGAAGATAATAGCCAAATTTGCAGTTTCTGGTTACGTTTTGCTTATGACATCATCGATATCATACCAACATACAATGAAATGTCACATACAGTAAATTAAATTGTATTTTTGCGGAATAAACTGAGTGAAATAACGGTATTGTACGGTGATGGGGCTTAAAGAACGAGACCGGAAGTCTTTACCGGATTGTGCTCTTGGCCCTGCTCAGTCCTCTGCGCTGTCGTCCAAGAATGGCCGCTGCCGCAGCAGGAATAAACAGGCAGGGCGCTGTGGCGACGATGGAGACATGTACCCGACACGGGAGAGCAGCGCATGGAAGCACCGTCAAGGTTGTAACTCCTTCACTAACGCTTATAGATAGATGGAGGCACGTGGTGGTCATGTTGTTATATCATTTAAACTCGAGGGGTCGACTGCAGGCTGCCTTCGTGGCTGATGGTTTTGGGTGAAGGCTGCTGCGTTGGCGTTGGTGTTGGTGGCGTCGGATACAAAAACACTCATCCTCAGTCGATCCGAGCTGTGTTAGTGAACATGTATGACCAGGAGAGCTCTGCGTGGTTCACCGCGAACTGATGTGCGTGCAGTGTAAACCCCTGGGCTGCTGTTTGAGGCTGCAACACAGGTTCATCTGCACTGACTGTGCCTCACCGCAGCTCCTCAGTAACGTGATCGGTTTGAGAAGTCACTGCTCGGTGCGCGTGCAAGTTACAACTTGCTACTCTCTTAATAGTCACATGCGATTTTAAAGATCACACCAGGAAGGGCTGTGGGTGCAGATGACTGCGAAGGTCTCAGATCTGCTGTGATCACATTGATGTCAGTGAATTATCTCACCTTGATCCATCTCAATACAACTCACTGTAGATATTCACCAATCAGCCATCAACCTCACCGACTGTCTGTTAATCACAACGGGTCCTTGTAAGGGTTGTGAAATCGGTGCCAGCTATTAAAACACTCCTCTCCTCTAATGTCAGAACTGGTTCTACAGCAGTAGCTTATAAAAACACACACACACACACACACACACACACACACACACACACACACACACACACACACACTGAGGGCTTCTCTGGGATTTAACCACGTTGTGTTTATTCATTCCCAGGTTCTGGAGTGTGGCGTGTGTGAGGACGTCTTCTCTCTCCAGGGGGACAAGGTCCCTCGTCTTTTGCTCTGTGGACACACAGTGTGCCACGATTGTCTCACCCGGCTGCCCCTTCATGGCAGAGCGGTCCGCTGCCCCTTCGACAGACAGGTCACTGAGCTGGGTGAGAAAGAGGATCTCCTGTTCCTATAGTAACGTGAAAACATATTCATGTCCTGTCAGAAATGCATGCATGACCTTCGTACACCTGTCATGTTGAACAGGGTCATCTTGACCCACTGTTTCCATATTTAAAAGTTATTGTAAATCTTGTAAAGACACAGCGCATTAAGGCACAATGAAATGTATAGATAGATAGATAGATAGATAGATAGATAGATAGATAGATAGATAGATAGATAGATAGATAGATTACTTTATTCATCCCCGAAGGGAAATTAAGTCGTCATAGCAGCCGGTACATTTGAATACAATAAAATACAATACAATAGAATAAAATAAAATAAAAAGTACTGAGGTAGAAAGAATAAAAACAGAATCACAAGATAAATAGGTAGATAAGGTGCAGTGGCAAGATGACGGTAATAGTACTGATGATATGATGGTAATGTTATTGTTATTGTTAGACAGTATATCAAAATAGTACAGTATATATAGTATATAATATAACATAATATATATTTATATGTGATAGTAATTATACCAATATAATATCAGTATATATTAATAATGGCAGCAACAGTATATATAATAATAGTAAGTATAATAATAATAATAATATGTACACATGTATAAATATGTGTTTTTGGACTTATACATACAGTGAATGTACCAATAGTATGATATATAGTAGAGGGGGTATAAATATAAGTATTTAACTATACAATAGATAATATAATATACTATGAGTGTAACAGAGTGTGCAAAAGACAGTATTATTGTATAAAATGATATCTGGTATCAATATCGTTATATTAAAACATTTCACATATGATGTGAGGTAATTACACATAATGCTTATACATGGAAGCTAAATCTGAGATTGTTTGTCTACCCGGAGAAGTTCGCGGGATTTGTAGTGCATCTCTCCATGACTCATCACAAAGTTGATTAAAAGGTACAGAGAGGATCCAAGTTGGATGAAAACAATATCTGAGGGTTAAAGCCAGTTCATTCCTTGTTTTACCAGTTTTTATGTAAGGATCTTCCTCTGGAATCAACAGACTTGTGCTGGAAAACACCAGTAAATTCAGATAAAAGCAGAGCTCTTAATAAGGTTTAATGAGACAATGTTGTAAAGGGGTTTATTCAGTCCTTGTTCATGTTTTAATAGATGCGTTATTGCACTGGATTTACACCGGAAAAAGAGCAACTCTGCACAATTTTTTTCACCTATAATTTTCTCTGTATTGAGTGTGAATATCATTTCTTCCTTAAGTCAGAGTTGTATTCTCTTACATCTGTTTAGGGGACTCTGGAGTTTGGGGCCTGAAGAAGAACTTTGCTCTGCTCGAACTCTTGGAGCGGCTCCAGAATGGAGCGTCCAACCAGTCTGGGATGGCGGAGGATGCTCTGAAAGGCATGGGAGAAGTAAGGGAAACGTCACCAAAGTCCCTGAAAGCTTTTTTTTTAGACACCTTTCATTCACAATTCTTTTTTTCAACTAGTGCATAATACGGTGTGATGAGGACGAGAGTCACACGGCCTCGATGTACTGCACCGTGTGCGCCACCCACCTTTGTGCTGAGTGCTCTCAACTCACCCACTCCACTCGCACCCTGGCCAAACACCGCCGGGTGCCGCTGGCGGACAAGCCTCATGAGAAGACCCTGTGCCCACAGCATCAGGTCCACGCCATCGAGTTTGTCTGCCTGGAGGAGCCCTGTCAGACTGGGCCTCTCATGTGCTGTGTGTGTAAGGAGTACGGCAAGCACCAGGGACATAAGGTAGATGAAAACATGCTCAAAGCTAATATTAGATATCCTCCCCCGAAGAGACATCCTCATGCCCAGCTTTCTTTTCAGCATGCCGTTCTTGAGTCGGAAGCTAATCAGATCCGTGCATCCATTTTGGACATGGCCCACTGCATCCGCACCTTCACAGACGAGGTGTCCGAGTACTCGAGGAAGCTGGTGGGCATCGTGCAGCTAATAGAAGGTGGCGAGCAGATAATAGAGGACGGAATTGGCATGGCACACACTGAACATGTAAGACAGAGAGCGGCCTTCTCAAATATGAGCGATTTAGCTTCTTTCCGGTATTAATGTAATTCTCTGCATCAGGTCCCCGGCACAGCAGAAAGTGCACGCTCCTGCGTGCGAGCATACTTCGCAGACCTCCACGAGACCCTGTGTCGGCAGGAGGAGATGGCACTGAGCGTGGTGGACGCTCACGTCAGGGAGAGGCTGATCTGGCTGAGGCAGCAGCAGGAGGACATGACCATCCTGCTGTCTCAGGTGTCCACCGCCTGCCTCCACTGTGAGAAAACTCTTCAGCAGGTAGGAAGCACAACAAACTTTTGTCAGCGCAAGAATTAAGTCTACAGTCTCGGGTTTATGTACAGTAGTGATGCACAAGTCGACCCATAGACCATGCATTGAACGGCAATACTTGGCTGTGACTACTACACCTCTTTCTCTCTCTCTCCCTCTGTCTATTTTATACACACACATATGCACTAGAGGGTGCAGGTTAATAATCTACATTTCTAAAATATAAATCATCTATATTTTTCGCTGACTATGACTTTGAATTGGCCTGGGCTCTGGTCAATGGCTGATATCCCTCACTACTCACTGTATGCTGATGTCGCCTCTTTATTGCACTGTCAGAATGTTTAGTGAGAATTGTATTCCCTATATAGTGGTAGACAGGAGAGAGAACTTTATGATGTGAAAACAAAATTGTGCGACGTTTGAGTAGAAAGCATCAGATGTGACACAATAAGAGGAAGTGGCATCTCCTGTTGTGTTCTCACATCGGCTCTCGGATATTTAGGTTCACACATACTCAGGAGCACAGCGCATGTCTGAAAGCAGCTATACAGTGTTCATAATATAGTTTACCTAAGTATTTTCCTTTACATGTCCTTCATAGTATTTGTTTATACAACCCTGCCAACTGTTTTTGGTCATAAGGAAGAGGCTGTCACTAATGACAAGGTGGACTTTTTCATCGAAAAGTTAAAAACAGGGATAGAGGGTTGGGTTAGCTCTCATCAGGCGCTGGTAGAAAAAACCTTGACCCCTTCACTCCCTCAGTTCACTTTTAGTCCTGATGTTTTCTCTTTCTTTTCTGTTGCAGGATGACTGTAGAGTTGTGCTGTCAAAGCAGGAGATCAACTGTTTGCTGGAGACACTACAGAAGCAGCAGCACCAGTTCACTGAGCTGGCAGATCACATTCAGCTGGATGCTGGCATCCCTGTCACCTTCACCAAGGTACATGCCGTCCCCCACTCTTAATCATCCCTGTCCCCATCGATCAGCCAAAAAAATCATGTTCAATGTGAGGGGCTTGAGTTTTACACTATGTAACAACCTAGTCCAAATGTTTCCAGGACAACCGGGTCCACATTGGTCCAAAGATGGAGATCCGTGTTGTGACGCTGGGGCTGGATGGAGCGGGAAAAACCACCATCCTCTTCAAGCTGAAACAAGATGAATTCATGCAGCCCATCCCAACTATCGGTAAGTGCATTTGCAGCATAATGAATATGTATCAGTTCACTTTCTTTTTCAGTCGAATCTCCTCAGCATTGTCTAAATCTCTTTATTTCCCCCTTATGTAAGGTTTCAATGTAGAGACAGTTGAATATAAGAACTTGAAGTTCACCATCTGGGATGTGGGAGGAAAACACAAGCTCAGGCCCCTCTGGAAACACTACTATCTCAACACTCAAGGTACTGGATGCACTTTACGTTCTATAAACATGAAGTCATATATTATCTAAATGTTACACAACAAATTTAATAAATGATGCAGCATTTAGCATATGGACCATGTTGATAGTTGACTCGAGACCCATTTTGCTGGAATAAAAATCCACCCTGTTTTCTATTATACTATGTCCCTGACTCTTATTATTTGTGAAGCTCAAAGATCACTTTGTAGAGACTCAGTTCTTATCAATATTCTTGGTGTCTGTCTCTGTGCTGGCCCTGTTCAGACCTTGTATAGAATCTCAGATTATCCCATCACAGGCAAACAGCTCTGAGTTCATCAGTTCATACTAGGTATTAGAATGTGTTCGGATGTCACTCCCCTGTTAGAAGTTTTGGTGATGGCAATAAATAATTTGGTGTATGTGGTAAAACGAGAGGTGTAAAAATACTTAACTTCATTTTGAAACGTACAGTTCAGGGGTAAGTCAGCAGAGTGCGGGGTTCTTCACATGTAGCCGAGAACCTATTTGCGTTAAAAGAGTGTGGCCACATGATCGAATCTCAAAATTTGTCTTTGGTGTGATTTACAGCTGAACTTAGAACTCTCCACTTTAGATGTATCAATGGATACCAGGTCTGAACAGGGTCAGAAGATTAGTTACTAATAAGTTTGACCTGCTGCTGGCACTAGAGGAAAGGGGGAGTTAAGAAAGTCATTAAGTTTTTTTTTACTGTGGATCATGAATATTTGTGCAGATGTCACAGCAATCCAAGAGTCATTTAGATATTTCAGGCCGAACCAATATGGTGAACTGAGCCACACGGACATTACGAGTGGCTAAAGATCTTATTTGGTATAAAAAGATTTTATGTACAAATGATTTCTACCACTGGATAATGGTTTAAAGATGTGGCAGTTAATGATGAACCCTAACTCTTACGTATGTGTGTGTGCAGCGGTGGTGTTTGTGATTGACAGCTGCCACAGAGACAGACTGATGGAGGCTCACAGCGAGCTCGCCAAACTACTGACAGAGAAGGAGCTGAGGGACGCCTTGTTGCTCATCTTCGCAAACAAGCAGGTAATGGACTTCAGTCTCACCAACCCCATGTGCATGTATCCTTTCTTCTGAGTGGATCCTCAGTTTTGATGATGTTTGTGTTACAGGATGTTCCCGGCGTTGTCTCAGTGGAGGAGATGACGGAGCTGCTGAGCCTCCACAAGCTGTGCTGTGGGAGGAGCTGGCACATCCAGGGCTGCGACGCCCGCAGCGGGATGGGCCTCCACGAGGGTTTGGATTGGCTCTCCAGGCAGCTGGTTGCTGCTGGTGTCCTGGACGTAGCCTAACTCTCAGTCCCCTGCCTCTCCTTACTGACTCTCCCACTAAATGGCCAAACCCCCACCCCGAGCTCTCTCCATCAGCTGTATCACAACCTCTGAGCATTCACTTATAAGACTACACCGTGGCTTTAAGCCTTCTCTAATCATCATTCCCTCTTTGTTCACCGCCGTGAGCAAAGACAACAAAGATGTTAATACTCTCGAGGCTCATTTAATGGGAACACTGAAACTATAAGCTATCTAAAAGCCTGTCCAACCTACATGCACCAGCCTGAGAAATAAACCCAATGGGACAAAGACCTGAGTTAGTACTCCAACCTCTTATCCTGCTTCAGTTCTAAGGCAGCTTAGGCACACAGTCTAACACATTGTTACTTTAGCTTTTTTTCGCTCTAACCCTTTTATTGATAGCTAGTTGACTTAGGTCCAGTCAAATGTTAGAAATGCTCCATATCCTGACAGAGTGGAATGTATCTCTGTTCTCCTTGTCACATGTTACTCATCTCGGCCATCACAGTGCAACAGTAATCTCAACAAAATGCAGAGTCGTTATTATTATAGTAACAGTATTGATTACTTCTGGGAAAAAACAGCAGCGCCCATTTTAGTTCAAGTGTATTTGGGACAGAAAAATTCACTTAAGGTCATATTGAGCCCAGAGGACCTGCAGCGGCTTCGAACTGACGATCTAATGTTCCGATTTTTGGCCGAGCCCTCACTTCACCTCCTCATCTGATGTAAGCAATAGCTTTCAATGTTTCTTGGGTCTTTCAGTTGCGTGCCGCAAATGAATCTTTTAAGTGTTTGAACCTATTTAAATGCCACAGCTGGTCTTGAAATGGCGCACCAGTAAGAGTTTTGGATTGAATGTAGTGTTTACTGTTACAAGAACTAACTGTTTACTGAACTTATTTATGAGCAGGAACAAGGATGTTGCTTTTGGGGTGGTGGGTGGGAGGGGGTGGGCCGTGTGAGAAAATCCGTTTTTATGCACCGACTCTGCCTGTTTTGTGGAGTGTCTTGCACGCAGGATTTGACAGATGCACTTGACAGATGCACTTGTCCGCTGCCTCACTGGTTTTCAGTTGGAAGCAAATGAAGTCTCTGCTGTTTCTTAGTCAACTCTTGAGTATTAAACTCACGGCAAACCAACACGTCTTGTGAAAATATTCCTATTTAAACATCTCACAAGTCCTGATCGTGTGTCTGGAGTGCTTAACAAGATGGTACACCTTATATCTGCAGCCTTCAGGAATGTAATGTGAAACATTAAAACTTAACACTGACACTTGTCTTATTATTGAGGAACCATCATTTGAGTTTTTCATTTAATCTTTATTCATTGCTATGTAATGTTTACTACTTGTACCTATGTATAAAAAGACAAATAAAAAAAAATGCACGTGTGAAAAGCCTTTCCACATAGTTTGTGAAAACATTTTCATTTGTTTTTGAACCGTAGAAGCACAATGCGCATTAAAACCTTTGTTACCAGTGGACTTAATGATGGCTTTTGTAAATTATTCATAATGTTCTGCTGTAAAATAAACTACTTAACCTTATTTTTCTGGCTGGCAGATATTTTTCTTTCTTTGGCACTGGAATCTGCTTCGTTGTGCAGAAAAGACACTGATGACCGACCTCTAAAACATAACACCCTGACTACAATCGCACTGAACGTCTTTAATTAGTCAATCTGGTAAAAAAAACATGTACACAAATATGGACGTACAATCACTTGATGGTTATGTTGATGATGCTGATGTCTTCGTATGGTTTGTCGGTCTTGGGGTTAATTTTGACATTGGAGATCCTCTGGACGGCCTCCATGCCTTTTGTACATCTCCCAAACACAGTGTGCTTGTTGTCGAGCCAAGGCTGCGGAACAGAAAACAGTGGCACATGAAGCAAACATTTTTTTATAATCAGCAGACATGGACTCATTGCTGGATTCATCTAGGTGTTGGCTAAAGTGGTATTCAGACAGAACAGGAGATTTAAGTACAAAATGTGGCAGCTGTGGTGAGACATGGAGGCAGGGGCACAGCTCGAGACTTCATCCTGGATACATTTATGTTCCAACCCGTGAACATAAATGCATCAAGGAAGATGAGTTCAGTGGATTTTTAAACCAAGTTTATGGAGGATTAATGACAGTCAGCATGAAGGATGCTCACCGGTGGCAACCCTATACACATACTGCCTCAATTTAATCATTTATTAGCTTCAAAACAATGTTCATGGTATACGCCACCTCTCACCCCTAACATTGGCTCCAGGCCTTCTGCAACCCCCAGATAAGAGGGAGAGAGGATGAATAGATGGTTCTGTTGCCCATTCATAGAACACCCAAGCTGTCCAAGATGTCAGTTTGGGATCTTCATTTCTTAATCTTGATCACACATTGGAGCATACTGGTTCCCAACATTTTGGAACTGAACTCCACTGGGCCAGCCAACGCTTTGAGGCCCTCTTAAGTTTAAGGGGTGTGAATAAAAAAAAATATATCTTTAACATTTGAGATCTATTTTTGAAGTGGGTTAAGTGTTTTGCTGGGTATAAATACAGCAAACAACTGGTATTAAAGAATGGTGGGGTTGCCAATTTTTTACAACATTTTTACAAGCTGGTCTAACATAATGTTTACCTCTGTAGTCAGTCTTCATGCTAAGCTAACTATCTCCTGGATTTAATGGAACATCATCTAACTCCCAGCAAGAAAGCTAATAAGTACGTATCCCAAACTGTGGAACTTCTTCTTTAAAAGATCAACATATTTCAGTGCGTAAAATAAGGATAACACATACTTTTTACCACTTTGTACATATTACACTTTAGGTTTTTATGTCACGGTGTTTGATCCAGAAGGGTAATGACCTGGTCTTCTTATTTTAACCTGTGGCTGACAGCATGTACAGCTCCAGCCCATTATGTAAGAGCACATTGGATGATCTATTGAAAACTACAAACAACTTACAGTGGGTACGACAGTGATGAAAAACTGGGAGCCGTTGGTGCCGGGGCCACCATTTGCCATACTGAGCGTGTACGGGCGGTCGTGCCTCAGCGTGGCGTGGAACTCGTCCTCAAACTCTCCTCCCCAGATGCTCTCTCCTCCCATGCCTGTGCCTGTGGGGTCTCCAGTCTGGATCATAAAGCCCTGTGCACAAGAGTGACAAAGATGAAGACACAGCAGACAATGCAGAGATGGATCCGGAGTATATTTTGCCTGATTAACTTGCCTTGATTACTCTGTGGAATATGTGACCGTTAAAGTAGCTATTCCTGCTGTGAACACAGAAGTTCTCCACTGTTTTTGGGCATCTACAAACAAAAGACCAAAGTTCCGTTAACAACTGGTAAAATCAAACGATAATTTCTAAATAAAACCATCGTGTGAGAGCTGAAAACCTACTCTACTGGGAAGAGCTTGATGTGGATGTCTCCCATGGTGGTGTGGATGATGGCACTGTCAGACACTCTCTTGGGGCCCTCGGCCTGAGTCGCAGCCATAACCTCTTCCTTCGAAGGTTTCTCGTTAAAGATGTCTCGGTCTGAGTCTGCGCCCTTTGTATCCTCCGGTTCTCTTTTGGAGAACTTGAAAAAAAAAGATGCATTAGCATAAATACTAAGCAGAAAAACAACAAAGCTTTATTGATCTTGGAAGGGAATGTCATGTAATCTCACCATGTAAAAGCGGTTCTTCTTGAAGGCTGTGCAGAATATGGTGGGGTCCGGCATTACGTTATCTAAGGCAGGATTATCAGACGCCTTCATCTCCACAGTGGGGGCCACCTGCGAGGCCTTTGCGACACCCTGAAACAAACTCAGCTGGACCACACGAATGTTCTCTAGCTTCCCGAGGATCCGCACACATCTGGGGAACAAGATTCATGAGACTTTACTTCACATTTGACATCCACTAGGTCCACACCCTCTTAAATCAACACTTACTTTTAAAATCAATTGCCACACATTTAATGAGAATGGCTAGAGCTTAGAACAGGGATGCTTTTCATTCTATAACTTCCTACCTGTTGGTTTCCACATTGATGACCTTGATGCCCAGCATGGTCCCGTAGAGCACAAAGTGGCCGGTCTCATCAAAGATAATATTTGTCAACCGGATACCGTCCACTTTCTCCAGCTCTCTCTCCGAAGCCATTCGTCGCCCAAACTCCATGTCAGGCAGCTGCTGCCTCATCTGTTGCAGCTCTGTGAACATCTAACATACGAAGGAGCATGTGTGATGAATGGGTGAATTCACATCAGTAAAGATTCAAGCTGAAACGTGTGTTAGAGCTCACCGATAATGATTCATCAAACACCCTCGTCAGTTTTCCTGTCAGAAAACGGAAGATCCTGACTTTCCGGTCAGTGGCAATTGTGGCCATCTTCCTTCCATCAGAAGAAAACGTAAGGCTGGTGGGATAGGTTTTGTTCTTTGCAAATTCATACAAATCTGTGTCTGTTTTGAATTCCCAGTCCACATGTCTCGGGAACTTGAAATCACTTGGAAGGCCGGTCCAGTACTCCAGCATCCCCGCTTTGTCTGCAGAAACGATGACTCTAAATTTGGGATTTAGGCGCATTTGGGCCAGCGGCTTGGAATGCATTTTGTCGAAGACATGGAGGACTTCGCCGCCCCCCCGTCCGTCATACACAAAGATCTTCCCTGTGGTTTTTTCCGAGCAGGCCACTGTGGAAATGGCATCTCCGGGGTTATAGATCCACTCACACTGACCTGGATGAAAGCTTCCAAGACAAAAGAAAAACCATGTATTAATAAGAAAGAGTTATCACCGAGCCTTCATGTGAACTCATAACATCTGATTTACACTTGTATTTTTGATTTAGACTCACCCCATCTTCAGCATATTGATCATGTCAAAATTGACAACATCAAATACTTTCATGGCCTGATCATCACCGACAGAACAGAAAAGCGCCCCTTCAGAACTGACTGCAATGCACTCCAAGAAACCTGCAGAAAATGTGACGATAATACCACTGCTCATTAGGGCTGCACCACATGACTTCACATAAATACCACCATTTCCCCCCCCACACACACTCACACACTTTTACCTCAATTACGATTCATTCACAAATTATAACATGTATTTATCCTTTGAGCCCGTTATCGTTATAAAAGATAACAGATCCATTCAGTCCATACCGAGATGACTCCGGAAATGTTTGACGAATTCTATTCCCTCGTCCTCTCTCTTCTTCCAGAACTTGACATGGCCGTCCTGGCTGGCTGTGATGATGAAGTCTGTCCTGAAAAGAGAAAGATTAAAAAGAAGTCCTTGTAAATCTCTTTGAGGAAAATTTGTTATTTTGGGCTTTATATACAAAAGTGTCTTGACCTATGTTGCTGTGACAATTCTATGGCTACTAACTTATGTATTGAATTTGTCTCTCTGGGTTGTGAATGAGTTTGATGTGGACTGACTATATAATAATAACAACAACAACAATAATATTAATATTAATAATGAATGATAGTTTAAGACCTCAGAAAAGTATGTTATTGTCTACTCTCCATGTGAAGCAAACAAGCCTTTTGTTCTTATGAGACAATATATTGGGAACTGGAAATCCGTTTATAATAACAAGGACATACACACTATTGCATGTTAGCCAGTGCCGTGCCCCTCCTGTAGACAGCTACACATAATGGGTAAATCCCATAGGTAAATCCAGAATATTACGGAAGAGTGTTCCTGCTTATTGAACTGATCACTTTGATTTATGATAGTTTAAGTACATTTGTTGGAAGAAACTAACATTTTAAATACAGGGTCTGGACGTGTGAGTACTTCTGGACTGTTGATGTTACATTTGGAATGAGTAAAGGATCTGAACACTTCTAGCAGCACAGAGCTAAAGTTGACTGAAGAGTGACTTACTTGGAGCAAACTATGTGCGAGATCACGTCTCTGTGCATGTAGCTCCTCTCGTACATGGCAGCTGAGGGCAGGTTGTCCAGGTAGACGCGCTCATATTCCAAAACTGAAACACAAAAATAGAGATATTCCACAATAGCCGGGGGGCTCTGGTTAGCATATATTAGCTTCGATTAGCGGGAGTGTGATAAGAACGCAAAGTACAGAGATAATAAACCACCACAAACTAACCTTTCCTTTTCTTGGGTTGTGTGGCTTCGTTGGGCATCGGCCCGACCCATTCTTCCTCTTCTTCATTTCCTTCTGCCACCGGACTTTCATCTGCTTTTCGTTTTAAGTCCACATTGTTTTCAGACTCCGCCATGGCTTCAGATTCTCAGCGCGGTCCTATCACAGTTACAGTACTTCCGCCCGGACGTACTTCTGAATTCTGTCCTATTGCTGTCAGTAACCTCCCTTAATTTCTGAACACAGTTCATTACAACCCAAATATTATTCTCAACATTTTGCTTGTTATCAATAAAGGATTTTAAAAGAAAGTTTGCATCAAAGTTCAGGGGACAGATATGTAGCGGAACAAACTAATTGGCTGTTTCCCAGGGTTTGTTATCGTGGAACACATGGATCAAACTAACAGTCAATTATAGGGGAGTACGCGATATAGTTTGCGATTTACCTGTTAGTAGCACGTTTAAATGTCGATACTCATGTAAAAAAAATTGTTGAATAAAACGAATTATATATTTAGTTTGATTTTGGTTTAGATTATGACTGTATGAGAGGTAAAAATGAAAAATGTTTGTGATCGTTTTCCGTCCGACTCCCCCGTTTTCTCAGCAATAAACAATAAGCTCACTTCGATAGCCAACATGGCTGTGTAGACAGAAAAGTGTGAAGTGTGACACTTGTAAACCAAACTAATTCAACAACAGTAGCTACCGTGTCATATTGTCAGTGTCTGTGAGAAGCAGCAGAAAACCCACCATTCTCTGGCATCAACGGGAAACGCAGCAGAAGATTCAGAATGAGCAACATTTACATCCAAGAGCCTCCAACGAGCGGGAAGGTGAGCGAGGCTTTCTCATTATAACTGCAATAGCTGTCTTGAGTGTGTATTTTTAAGAACTACAGTAAATATTGTCTACAGCTCGTTACGCTCAGGATGTCTGGTTATTTAAAATGCAGCGGCGGCCTGCAGTCCTGAAAGTTTGAATTGTAATAAAATCCCTGGGACCCTCATTGCATTCACTTCAACCAACGTTACTTGTGTCTGAAAGGATGTTCGGGTTGTACAGCAGTTTATTTGCCTTGTAGACCACGTGCAGATTGGAAAATATAGTCATGATTTCCTCCTGAATTCACCCACCGAATTCTATCTCTGTGATTTCCCCTTAGGTCCTGTTGAAGACCTCAGCGGGAGATATTGACATTGAGCTGTGGTCCAAGGAGGCTCCTAAAGCATGCAGGAACTTTGTGCAACTGTGCATGGAAGGTAAAAATGAACTAATGTTTAAATCACTGCCAGACATATGACTCCCTTTATATAAAGCTGCAGCAAAACCATTCACCCGGTAAAATCTGCCCTCCCAGTTAGGAGAGGCCAGATTTTATACTAAACATTACTGCACGCATGTCAAGAGTTATTGCTCTCCAGATTTATTACATTTCCCATTGTCGCATTTTCTTCACAGGAACCTCTTCGGGTATTATGAGGAAACTTTGCAAAAATCACATACCTATGAAAATGATAATCTCTTTCTCACCTAGGTTACTATGATGGCACAATATTCCATAGAGTGGTGCCTGACTTCATCGTTCAAGGTGGAGACCCGACTGGATCAGGGACAGGTGGAGAGTCCATCTATGGTCGGCCATTCAGGGTCAGACTGCTTCTCTACTTCATGTTCTATTTATTATTCTCTATAATAAATGATAACACTCACAGATTCAGTGTAAATCACTCTTAGCACATATTAACTTGCTAATCCTGATGATCAATCACACATCAACCTGTATCCTTTTTTTTTACTCTCAGGATGAATTTCACTCCAGATTGCGCTTCATTCGAAGAGGTCTGGTTGCCATGGCAAATGCCGGGCCTCATGATAATGGCAGTCAGTTTTTCTTCACCTTGGCACGTGCAGATGAGCTCAACAATAAACATACCATATTTGGCAAGGTAAATCTCAAGAACTAAAGTGATTCACGTAAATGTTTCTGTCCTGAGCTAAATGTAATGCATTTTTCAACAGCTTTATCAGATTCTTGTAAATTATCCATTGTCTAATTCCTACCACAGGTCACAGGAGACACAGTTTATAATCTGCTCAGATTAACAGAGGTTGAATGTAACCATGAGGAAAGACCTCTAAATCCCCATAAAATAAGAACTGCTGAGGTATTTCCTTCTTATTAACTTGATTACATCTAACTTTTGAATCTCTGTGTGCGAAATACTGACCCACAAAATCGTTTGTCTTTTCCAGGTGCTTCATTCTCCTTTTGAGGACATTGTACCTCGTGAAACTAAAAAAGGAAAAAAAGACAAAGACAAAGAGGAGGCAAAGAAGTCACAGTCGAAAGCCACCAAGTGAGTGCTGAGATTTCATCTGTCTTTTGTTCTCTAACAAAATCTTTATGATGCGGCAGCTTCAACAACAAGCAACAGTGCATTATTTTGTCAATTTCAATATCTATATACCTATGTTTGTAAATGTTTTAATTATTTTAATTAGTCCAAGTGTCTTGATATGATTTGCTACGTGGTTATGTTTACAATATGTTTAAGTATTGTTTTTATTTATGCTTCTGTTCAAAGAGTATTTTGATGTTTGTAGGAACTTCAGTCTGTTATCATTTGGAGAGGAAGCTGAAGAGGAAGAGGAGATGGTGAATCAAGTCAGCCAGGTACTGAAATACAACACTTGTCTCTGTCAGACAATAAAACGTTGTCTTCCTTTGCAATTTACATTTATGACAGATTCAACTACAGGAAATGTCTGAGTAATATCATTACTGAGTTAATACTCATATTCATTGCTTTGGAAATACCAGTTGTCATCAGTTACTCTAGAAACTTTAACATCTGAGAGCAACCACACATTTGACAAAAATAGTTTTGGACATACACACATTAAAAGCTTATTTAAATTGATTGAATTGTTGTTGGTGCAGAGCTTATGCTGTAAACTCTGCACATTCAAGCACGTAGGTTCCATCCAGTTATTGTAAATTCTAGTTAATAATTTGACTTTGTTTTATATTTCCCTCTATGTCATTGGAGGTCCTGATTGGTTCATATCAGTTATTGGCCAATGATGGTGTTGATCTGGTGATAGGGATGTGTCAATATATTGCACAAGAAGAATGATTATGCATCAACCCCATTTGATGAGTCTAGTTGGGCGATTTTATTTTATTGTATGATACATATAAGTAAATAAAATTTCAATCAGACAAGGAAAGCCTACTACTAAGACAAACTGAAGGCAAAGGTCACATTACGTTTTCTCTGCTACACACTAATAGGAATTACAGGTGCTGAAAATAGCCTGACCCATTATGAAACCACATTTAAATCCAGAAGATACTGATGCTTATTTTTATCAATACATCCAACCATTTCCATGACAATGAAACAGGTTTTAAGGATTTTATGTACCATTGAAATTAATTTCTTTCTTTCCAAATGTGTTAAAAACAAAATCACCATTGTCTCATCAGACATTAAAGGGAAAAAGCAAAAGCAGCCACGACCTTCTGAAAGATGATCCAAGACTGAGCTCTGTTCCAGCAGTTGATAAGTATGCACAATCACTAATTATTTAATAATTATGTTACCTTTAATTTGTCCCTAAAGCATTACTTTATATTCATTCTTTTAAAGGAAGAAAAAGAAAGAGACAACTGGAGATACTCCTGAGGTGAGTCAGACAATGATATTAATGTTAAAGGAATATCCCATTACTATGAACTATTAAAATGTCTGCTTTGCCCCACCAGTGTCACTTAAATTGTATTGGGCCTTTTCACGTGTTCTTGCAGACAGATGACGACGAGGATGAGGAGGCTGTTGAAGGTGACATGGACGCAGATGAAGAATACGACTCAGACAAGAAAGAGAAGATGAGAGAGCTAGTCAGTAAAAAGCTGAAGAAACTAAAAGACGCAGAGAAAATGACAGATCCCAGTGACGAACGCGGGAAAAAGTCCAGTCGCAGGTAATGACCGCATGATTCTTTACTGTGCTCGAACTCTTGGTCTGAGTCGATCTGTCCCAGGTTTTGACCTCACAAAGAAATATAAACTAGGTAAAACAGATGGGGTGTTTATTAAATAGTCTATCTGGCCACTGCACTGGACACACAGCACTGTCATCTCTTTGCTCTTGTACTTGTAATGCAGCATAACAACCTGACAGGGGCGGTGTTGAACTGTGTAATTCAGGGAAGTGAGGAAGCACATTGAGAATCTCTCCTCTCTTACATTACAACAATACCCTGGAAATAAGTTCCGAAGAAGTTTGTTTTTACGACAAGCAGAGTTTGTGTAATAAATCTACATCAGATGTATCATGCCTGAACAACAGTCCAAAACCCAAATATGTCCATATATGATGAGAAAAAGCAACACATTTGAACTGGAACCCAGAGAGTGTTAGGCATTATCTGCCTGAACATTTTGAAGAATTAACCCTTTCCAAAGTAGATGTTTTTCCCTAAATGGTCAATTTTCTCAGCCAGTCATCTCAGCTCCCCACTGAGTACATTTAATAGAGTTCAGATACACTAGAAGAGATGAGGATGATTTGTAAAATGTTCAGACAGCAGTCGGGATGAGACAAACCCAAACTAATCATTAACATGTACTAATTACTGCCTCTCTTTGCAGCAAATCCTCCCAGAACAGCCATGTTTTGTCTGCTGGTTTCTTTGATAAGGTTGCGCTTGGATTGATGTGCTTTCTACCATTTCATGTTTGATTCAGAGCGCATGTATCACCTCTAATCTAGTTTGCTGTTCATTAACAGTCACATTGGAAAAGTGTTCAGATTCGATTGAATTCAAAAAACATCTGATAAATTTGGATTTTGGTTAAAAACTAGAAACACTGCTCTGTAGATATGTCTCCGTCAACCAATGTAGTTTCTGTCTTCATTTTGATTTCCAGATTCATATAAGGTCACCATGACCTTTGATCACTGTAATCTGATCAGCTGATCTGAGTTTAGTGACAAGTAAAAAGTAAATCCCTCCAGTTGGTCTGGAGATACCACATTCAAGAGGCCACTGTGACCTTGCCCCTTTGACCCTTGACTACCAAAATATTATCAATTAATATTGAGTGTGAGGAAATATGTGAAACACCAGAGGCAAGTCAGGAGCTGTCTGAGGAAGAGTGGAGCAGAGAGCTGGAGCTGCCTTAGACCGAGGAAGACTGCAGCAGAGAGCTGGAGCTGCCTCAGACCGAGGAAGAGCACAGTAGAGAGCTGAAGCTGCCTAGGATGGAGGGAAGATGCAGCGGAGAGATGGAGTTATTAGAGATGATGAAAAGTGTGAAAGTTGAGGAAAGGACAGAGGAGAGTGAACACAAATCTTCAAACAAGTAAAAAAAGAACAAGAAGCAGAAGCAGCCGAATAAGAATAAGCAGAAGGAGATGGGAGACAAAGGCCTCACGGTTTCTACTGTAACCTTTCGATGTCGTGTCAACAATCCTCCTGAATCCACTGGCTGTCGCCGATACAGATGCAAAAAAAAGTGATTAATCAAACCTTAGTTTAAAAAAAGAAGAATTTACACGTCCAATATGTAAAACCTAGTTTGATGACATTGTGAAGCAGCGTAGGATCATGGGACATGACTCAGGTTTAAGTCATATTCATTGATGAGTAAAATATACAATTTTCTTCACTTTATGTAAAAAACATCTGAATTTGTGAGGACCAGCAAAAAATATCCTCCCAATAGGCAACAGTGCAGTTTCCTGTACATATTTCTACACACTGTTTTTCTAGATTTAAGGTAACTTAGAGCTTTGACCACAGAAATGTACCGTAATCATTTTACCTTAGTCCAGGTGATAACTGATCAAAAGTTGAAGAAATCCGACCAAGCAGTCGCTAGATATCATTCAAGAGGGCAAAAAAACTGTTTTTGAGGTCACCGTGACCTTGACCTTTGACCATCGAAATGTTATCAGTTCATCTTTTGAGTCAAACCGAATGTTTTATATGGACATGCGGACAGACGCGCAACAAATGTGGATCTTACATTTCCCATAGTGCAGCTCAGTTGCATATTTCAAGATGACAGCTTCCTTTAAAAACCTCATCTCAAGCTCGTTATGCACACTTTCTGTAAAAACAAATCTAGGACTAAAGCCCAAGCAGAGATAACCCCGATGACATCACTATGACATAATAAGGATTATTTTCTCAGACTCCACAAAGCTCCTCCAGAGCCACAGCAGACGTTAAACAACAGTTTTCACAGGCTAAACAGTGCTAAACTCAACTTGCATGTCAAAACAAGACTTAAGCAATTCTGTTGTGTAAATGATAACCAAAGTTCACGCCAATCGGCCAAAGCCAATTGATGCATGTCTACGTCCACTCTTATTTTATGAGTAATAGTTATTTCATCAAGATAGAAAGCCGGTGTCCTTATTTTTCCAGTGTATTTCGGTGTCATTAAAACAATGAGATGATGTAATCATAAGAACGTCAGTAATATTTTGAAAGTGTATAAAGTCGGAAATATGTCCTTTTTCTGTTTATTTCATGTATCTATTAGAGGAGGATGACATTCTCCACTGATTGTGTTCCCTGCTGCTCCAAATTTTTGATATCTTCGATGGAGGGCTTCAATATTTATCACGTGCTTTATGTACTTTATGATTCAAAATCATTGCCATTTGCACTTGCAGTTTTTAGCAGTTTTTTTGCAGATTTGTAGTTTTATTTATCCACCTCATCCAATTTTGCTTTATGTAATATTTTCCTATTTTGTCTGAATTTCTTTCACATTACATATTTGACATATTTATCCAAAGCGACTAACAATAAGTGCATTGGAGGACTGGGTCTAGACTGGGCCCGATCCAATCGCAGCACAGCACGCCGCAAATACTAGTGTCTTTAAGTGAATGCGAGCAGCCTCTTTTAACCAGTGAAGGGATAGGACTCAGAGTAGTGTGAGTGAACTTAGGTAGGTTGAAGACCTGTCAGGGATTCTGGATGAAGTCGGAATACACTTGCAGGTTGACGGGCGGCTGTGGCTGAGGGGTAGAGTGGTCGTCCTCCAACCTGAAGGTCGGCGGTTCGATTCCCAGTCTGAACCATCTGCATGCCGAAGTGTCCTTGGGCAAGATGCTGAACCCCGAATGGCCCCCCCTTAGAATAACAAAGTGCTGGGATAGATGCACTGTATGAATGTGTGTGTGAATGGGTGAATGTGAAACTGTAATGTAAAGCGCTTTGAGTGGTCATCAAGACTAGAAAAGCGCTATATAAATGCAAATCCATTTACCATCCATTTGACCAGCCAGGAGGGAGTTGCAGTAGTCTAGGCTTGAGATGACCAGAGCCTGGACCAGAAGCTGCGCTGCCTTCTGAGTTAGAACAGGACGTAATCTCCTGATGTTGTGCATCATACACCTAGGGAGAGTTGACCATTGAGTGTCACACCCGGGTTCCTTCTGGTCAGGGTGGGGGCTACCACTGAGTTGTTGATAATGATAATAAGGCCATGGTTGGGAGAGCCTTTCCCATGAAGGAAGTGTAGTTGGGTCTTGTCAAGGTTGATGGAAAACCCACCCTACAATATTGTCAGCCCCCCTAATATCTCCACCTCTGCTTCTGTCCTCTGACTTTCACACATTCACACTCATATCTCAGTTGTGGCTCACTGGACCAACATCCGTGGACCTGCTATTTGAAACAAGAATGTTGGCACCCAACGCAAATTACTTACTGTGCTGAAGTAGAAGCAAACAGTGTCTCTTTCTGAGGCAGCAGTGTGAGATAAATGAATGTGAGAGTGGAAAGGTGATGGGGTGAGTGATGCAACATTAGTATGAAAATGACCCGAGCAGAACGGGGCTCGTCTTTCATCTCTCTTTGATGCAATGCGTTGGCCAGTTATCTCTGCTTCATATCCTCTTAACATGTAGCCCTCAACACACATCATCATACCCTTCTCTCATTAGTGCTAATGGGATAAGGAGCGGGCCCCCAGCTAGTGTGTGTGAATGTGTGTGAGAGAGGGTGTCCTGACTGACAGCCAGCCCAATGCAGGCAGACTGTAGTATATCAAACACAAGCGCAGATTGTTTTGCTACAAGAACTGTAACCCAACACAGTGGTTTGTCTTGGCAGGGAATCAAAGAGCAGGCTGGTAGGTACAGTGTTAGTCCGGGACAAAGGGGGCATTGTTGCAGGGTGAGCTCTGCTCTCCCACTGTTGCTTTGGGCTTTCAGCTGCTCTGTGCACAAGGAGGAACACCAACTGGTATTTCGTCACCTGGGGGGGAAAAGGAGAGAGGCTGTTTGAAGCATCTACTTTTCCCAGTTCTGTCACATTAACTTTGCTAATGCAGGACTTTTGTTGTTTGTTCATTCATTTAATTCCTCCCACACTCACATATGCAGCAAGTAACATGTGAAGGACAGTTCTTTAGTCTGCAGCATGCTCAGGCCTCAGTTAGGGGAAAAGTTACGATGCTGGCTGCATCTTTCTTTAAGTCAAGGCTGCGGAGACAACCTTGAAATTAGGAGTCTCCTTGAAACCAAAATAGTTTTTACATCAGGACTAAACTGTCTTCAGTTGCTATCCAGCAGCCAGACGATATTCCACTGAAATATTCCATGATTGCAAAATGCTTTGACTACCTTTATGAGCAAGATGCCAAATGATTGACCGAGAGGATATTTAAACTTTAAAGATCCGTCACAACTCAATTAGAAAAGATCCTGTTTGCAGAGAGTTTGTCTCAGCTCAGCTGTGATGTTTGATGTTGTTGGTAATTCTGGTTAAGCTTTTATGCTCACAGTTTGACTCTTCTTTTATGTTACTACTGATCAAATCTTGTTTTGCTACGTTTGAAGTAGGCCTCTTTAGGGGGGAGGTTCCTTTATAAGAGACAATACTGAATGAAGTCCCAAAAGCAGCGTATGTGGTAGTCGCCACTTTTGTTAAACCCGACGGGGCATGACTGGAGAAGCAAAACGCTTCCATATGGCTGTGGGACACAGTGTGAGCTGCTTCTGCCAGCAGGGCCTGGCTCCCTCTGCTGTCTCCGGTAATCGCTTTTCACTTAGTGCAGACTGAAGATAATGACAGAACTGCACTTCCTGTGAGTTATATCACTTGTTATCACATACTTAGAAATGGTGTATACAGTATATGACAGCGGACTTTAATAGTACAGGTGGAACTTTTCTAAGAGAGGTATTAAAATCAAGATGCTGTCACGGTTATCACGCAAATTATGTCCCTTGACGGTACCTCATTGAATGAATAAGGTATGTGTGTGAGTGAGAGAGAGACAGAGTAGGGCTGGGGGATATGTTACATTATTAATAGGGATATTAAGTCACTTTTTCCATTTCATTAGTTACACCTTAACAATTAAATGATTGATGTATTCCAGTACAATATATTGCACACAAATTCTTAATTTACACAGGACAATGTAATAATTCAACTATATTTTTTTATTGAGGTTTTAGTCAATGCTGGTGGCATTGTATTGGAATGCATTACATTTAAATGTGTTTGAAGGTTCATATGTTTGTAATTGGTTTTGGCAAAATATGGACAAGGTCTAATTTAACATCATTGCAAAGTACAACTTAATGAAACAACAACATATTATAATAAAGTTAAATAAATATGCATCTGAAAGTCTCAGAACTCAACAATACTAAAGATGTGAAGGAAGAGAGTTATAGATGAATTGTTTTGAACACAGGTGTACCTAATAACGTGGCCACTGAACATATATCACTCCATTTGCTCATTTAAGAAATAATCCAAATGATCGGAGCAGTGAACTGCTGCATCTCCCACAGTTACTGATTACACAAGCTATAATGTCCAACTGTGCTTACTAATGATTGTTGTCATTGTGGACTAATCTGCTAATTATGCACGTCATTGGCCCAGAGCCTCTGTTGGCTTAATCAAATCGTTATTAATGTCCCATCATTTGTCGGACGAGCATTCCAAAAAACA
Organism: Pseudopleuronectes americanus; assembly: GCA_038501795.1. NCBI lineage: Eukaryota > Metazoa > Chordata > Actinopteri > Pleuronectiformes > Pleuronectidae > Pseudopleuronectes > Pseudopleuronectes americanus. The sequence continues at coordinate 3,146,766 of CM076733.1, read as the reverse complement.
AATACATTCAGTTTTCACTGAAAACAGCAGTGAAGTAGACAACCTCCAATTTGGACAAGCTGCAGGCAGATCAGTTTTCAGGCTTCGCCAATGAATTAATCATAAAGATATATTTGCTGCCTAATAATCTGTCAATCAACTAATAAATGAATTAGTCACTGCAGTTCTGCATCTTTCATCTTCTATATTTAGTCTTTGTTCACTTTGCAGGGCTTTATTCTCTCCTTGTGGACAGTGCACCTCCAATGGGACGTCAGGCTCTCATTATTCTGACCAAGTGGCCGTTTCCGTGATGCTGGTGTCACTGTGTATTAATTGGCTGCACCTGTCTCGTCATCAGTCACAACCCGACGCGCTCTTAGACAAAGGTACCGGAGATCATGAAAGCTTTCGCCACCCCTCTTGTGCAGAAAACCGCTTGAAATAATCCAGTTCTTGGCAGCAGGAGTGTGTATGTTTTGGAACCTCCAGGTGTACACGTCTCTGGCCCACTGTAGCATGTCTGCCCCATATGGGGCACTTGCTCGCTGGAATGAGTTTCAGACAGCAACGCATGTCTAGGATGTTGGAGTTTGGACTCCGAACAAAGTCAGCATTTGACAGTGTGAAGGTTTTACTCTTTACTGCTCAAACAAGGGAAAAATGTACAGCTGAACGTAACTGCTGTGAAGAAGCGATACCCTCAATACGTTCCAAGATTCATTTCTATCTTACATCCTGATTAATTAAGAGAACAGCTCTAGTACATTATTGTGAGGCAGATGAACCAGCCTACCAGAGGAACCTTGGACCACTGCGTGGGTAATGTGTTGGTCTAGATCACTCTGCAAAGTCATGCAAATTCCTGTGTTGAGGTTGGATTCCTCCACTCCAGCTCACAGTTCTCCTTGGCTTGTGACCAAGCCATGGAGTGCCCCCTGAGGGGAGCTCACCCAGCCATCTTGTGATTCTAGCACATTCATCCACATCACTTGCTCAGTCATTAGACTGGTTTGAGTCCACCATAGCAGGCAGAAGCTGCTGCCATCCTTGAAGTAATATGTGGTCAATTTTTCTTTCAAATACACCCTTCCCTTGTTACAGTCATGCAGTGTCTATATTTTTACTGAAGATAGTTTGATTTAATCAGTTACTACATTTCTCAAAGTCACTTGAAGGCTGGAAAATCAGGCTTCAGAGAAATCCAAAAAAGGCAAGTACGCCTGTTTTGTGCATTTTGGAAAACGACAGAATTTTTGATGAACCATACAGTCATCATCACTGTACTATTTTTAAGGTTGTCGAATTCCTGTGTCAGCCTCAGACTCCTGCCAGACACTGGAGTATTAAATGCAAGGCTCTGAATCATGAGAGAGTTCTTGGTCTACTGCCAATCACTTCATATGCTTTCTTTATGAAAAGTTAATCATCCACAGCTCTCTGGGTTTCACTCGTTTTTTTGGGGGAATCAGTGACAGTAGCTGGCAGCCCCCAGGTAGTGCCGGGCCGCAGGGACTGGCAGGGAGTCGCAGAAAGGATCCATTTCAGTCTGTTTATCTGGCAGCTAATGATAACAGCCGAGTCGTTTCATGTTATTTCTTTAACGGGCTGGATTCATAGATGGTGGATGTGTCTTCTGGGTGGCTTTCAGAGAAAAGGGGCAGATTGTGAGTCCCAGGCAGAGGGTTCACTCCATGAAATCCTCTTACCTGTCATCCCTCAGATGTTGCAGTCAACTTGCACTGAATTCAACGTTGGTCTCCACAAGAATGCTAACTGTACCTTGACTGGACTGGTTTGCAGTCTTCAATTGTTTCTTTTGTGTTAAGGGAAGCTGTGGCTCACGGGTTAGAGCGGTCATCCATGAAAGTCAGCAGTCCGATGCCAGTCTTCCCTATTCCGCATGCCGAAGTGTCCTTGGGCATTATACTGAAACCCAAATTGCCTCTTCTCGTAGAAAAATTGCTGCACATAGGTGCACTGTGTGTGTGTTTGTGTATGAGAGAGAGTGAGTGAATGTAAAACTACACTGTAAAGCGCTTTCAGTGGTCATCAAGACTCGAAAATATGTATAAAATATATAAATACAGGCCGTTTACCATTTAAGACCATCCTACATTTTTATTAACCACTAGCTCGTCTCCATCTTGTCAGTTAAAAGGTTGCAGAATGAAAACTTGACGTGTGTTAGAGAGTGAAAACCACAGTGATCATTTCTCAGAAAACATCTGTAGAACTGTCCAATCAAAATCAATCACTTATGTAAACAGGATGTCACTGTAGCTCAACATAACTGCCAAAGAAAACAGTTTTATAAGGGAAGTCTGTGCATTTAACAGACTTACTAACTGCTTATCCGTTATAAAAGTTTTTTCCATCTCCATTTTTTTCTATCCTTGTAGATGCATGTACTTTGTGGAGAAATATATGATTTTTAGTATTTGTCTAGTTTAGAACAGTTAGTTTTTGTGCTGTTGGTCTAGTTGAGTCATGTTACTCCTGGCAGTTCTTGTGTATAAATATTTATCAACAACAAATCTCTGTGCAAGGATGAGTGTGTATGGTGGAATGTGCTTTGATTTATTAATGTGTACATGTCAGCTAAGTATACACCTATGTTATATAGGCTTTAAGCTTGAATGTGGCCTGAATGAGGTGCAGAAGGGTCGAGTTCAAGATTGGTGAAAACTCTGTGCTGTAAATCGTTTTCTAATGTTAACTCGCTCCTTGGTAGCATTAGTCAAGTTTTGCCGTTTTCATATTAGCCCATCATATGACATTAGTTAATTTTTTCGCAATAAAAAATTATGAAATCAGAGACAATAACTAACAATATTTTTTCTCTAGAATTTATTTGGCAAATATTGATTTATCAATTATATATTATCAAAAATAGTGAGAGAGTGCCCGTTAAACTTCTCTAGAGACAAAAGTGACGTCCGTATATTGATTATTTTGTGTTCTAACAAGCAGTTTAGAAATCAAAGATATTACATTTAGAATCATTTTAAACGGGTAATCCGCAACTCTTTCATTTCAGAAGCTGAGCCTGAGTTTATCTTATCACAAATAAATCTTGTGTTTCTTGAGTTAGCTCATCATTGATTAGAAATGACACTGTAATAAAATGGCAAAGATGTGTTCAAAGTTATTTAGAAACGGCATCACTGTTTTAAAGTTTGTCCAACAGATAGTACTGGTTAATTTTTCAACTCTCAACCTCTTCAAGTCATATCTTAATAGAATATTATGTGCTAAAGGAAGGGTTGGTAGGTGGTTACTGAAATCCCAAATCCCTTATAGATAAAGTCATCAAAAAATAGTTGTCCGTGGCATGCACCGGACTATAATAAACACTACTCATCATTATTATTCAGTCCAAATGAAGTGATTGGCTGACGTACTTATCGGTCACTCTACAATTCTCCTGCCGTTGTGCACCCTGCCCTTGCTCTTACTGTACACGAGCAGGCTCTTCACAAGTTGGAGAGACACACACTACTCAAGCAGAGATTATGGTCAGAAGTTAGCGAGTGAGTCACAAGTTGGCTTCTAGTAGTTGACAGGTAGTGTGCATTCATATATTTTGGGGGCGTAGCTTGACGAGAGAGTTGATGGGAGGGACTTGGATCCTGCTTTTCCAAGATTACCAACCCTAGCTTTAATGTTACAAAAGTGTGAATGTCCTTTCACATTTACAATAATGTTGGTATTATCTTAAAAAATCACTGCCACTGCCGGAACAATCTGAATATACTCTGGATTTCAACATAACGTGATTTATCCCGTTTGGTCAAAGCTAAAATAATTTGCAGTGCTGTGAAGTGAGGGTCCTGAGGAATTTTCGGAGCCCCAAGGTGTGTCCTAACAGGTGTTGTTGAGACTTTTCCTGTCCTCTCTGGCCTCTTTCTCTTTATTGGCAGCGGGGTTGTGGAGCCGATTGTTTGGCCGTTGCCCTGGATACGTCTCTTGTTTTCTGAATGGCAGCATGTCAAGGCAGGCAGAAAATGATCACTCAGTCCAAAGCGTTCCTCTCTGCAGAATATACGCGTGTACAAAACCTCGCCTCTCAGTCCTGGAGAAGAAGCAGTTCTCTGTTCCAGTAAGAGCCTGGAGTCATACTTGACACAGAGTTAATTTAACACACAGGGCAAACAGAAGTCATGCCCAGAAGCCTCCAAGGAGAAGATGAAACAATCACAACAATGTGTGTATGCAGTGTACTTTATATAAAGGAGATTGACAACTCAACAACTACAATAGCTTTAATAGAAATACCAGTATCGACAATTGCTGAGTATTTATTTCAAGTCTTTTCAGAAATTCAGACATGTCAGTTCAGGTCATTATTGAGATCATAGTTTGTGAGCAGAAATCTAATATTTGATAACCACGTACAGCCATTGTTCTTTGATAATGCAGTCAGGTTTGGGCCTGTTAATTGGAGAGCCTAAAATTCAACATTATGAATTCAATTCATTATGAAGAATTTTAGGCCTTAAAAAGTCTTAGATATGTAAAATATATTATGTTCTCAGTAGGTCTTAATTATTTTACCATTCATTTAATGTGTGTAATTTTTTTTTAAAGAGAATTGATCACAGTACACTCTGGTTGTGGGAAAGAGTATGGATACAATCTGTAGTCTGTTGATAATGTGGCATTTCGATGGTTAATGTCGACTCAGCTGCTTCACCTTACCTTCAATAATGGGGACGTGTAAGTCATTTGGGGACTCATTTTATTAAAAATATTATTATATATTTTGTACCTGACATAGGTGTATAATATTAAAAAGCATTGAATTTACCTTGTTGAAACCCTGACAATGGGAAGTGTAGGATCCAGCTTGGACCATGTTAGAAGCTGAAAGTCAGGACATCTCTGCCTCTGCTTATTATTCTTTTATAATGTCACTCACGCTAAATTAATGAAGGTGGAATATACAACTTTTCTCTTAAAGAAATTATTGTATACACCCTTTGTTGATGCTGACAAACACGTCTAACTGGTGGTCTCCCAACTGGCTAAGATGTGTAGTATCCTACAGAACCAATTGTTCTTTATAGAGACGCATTAAGTCCTTAAAAAGTTTAAGAGATGATGATGACGACATACTCCAAAGAGAATTGAAGTGCCTCAGCATAACGTTACAGACTCACTGAGCTCACACCTACAGCAGTATTTACACATTAAAAATAGAAGAGAAAGTGGCCATATGTAGTTAATATGGATGCCAATATTCTGTCTTGAATCAAGGTGTAACAAGTAAAGAAAAAAAACCCGCCAGGCTTCACCTCTTTACCCATGTGATACTGTGAATGACAGTTTGAAGTCTTTGAATTACTATGTTTTTCAGCCCACCTCAGGTCTGTCACATCTGCCTCACATTACCGTACTGTATGTAAAAATATGTCTCAGAAAAGAGGAGGTTTGTTGTCATTGCTTCTAGACAGAGCTGAGCAGGAGACTTCCTCACACAGGCCAAGTCTGACCCTGCCAACCACTTTTGCTCTTGGCAGCTAAAGTCTGGATTCAGCTGCAACCTTCTTTTTTTTCCTCCGGGATAGGAGAGTACTAACAACTGCATGTCTGACTGATTCCTCATGTGTATCTTCAGGAGCCGCGGGGAAGCTAACGAGCAGGAGACATGACATCAAGTCAGCCACAGCTGCTAATATTTGTAAAGGCACTTAGAGTTAAAATGTCACTCAGTTTGATGCCTCCATGCTTGGCCACAGACAACAGTCAGATAACACGGGTGTTGGAAAGCTACAAGCAGGAGAATGAAAGTTCCAGATAAAAAGAGAGAGATGGATATAAATGAATGTCAGTCCAGAGGAGCAGATGTAAGAAACAAAGGCAGCCATTGTTTGGTCTGGAGACGCCTCACAGGTTTCTAGGCCAGGGGCCCAGACTGTGCAGCTTACCTGTGCTTTGTGGCTCCGTAAGAGAATGGGACAAAAACAGAGCTGTCAGGCAGTACAAAAATATTATCATTTCCTAACATAACAGATCGGCTCTGCAACTTGCAGTAGGCTCAGTCATGTGAAAGGGAACGATAATCAGCATCGCTGGCCTCACTTCAGACTTGCATTTAGCCTTGAATGTGCTGGGCTTCGAGCCAAGAGATGCTACCTTGAATCAAGGAAGCAAAGATGTGCTTTGGCCTCCCCCTGTCATCTAGTTAAAGGTTTTATAAGGGTTTGTAAAGGTTATGGCGCCTGTAATACTTAATGTAGTGCCACTTTGGGAAAGGTATAAAGTTTTTCATTACTGCTGTCACTAACAGCACTCAACAGTTGTGTATTTCAAGTATCACAAGACATTTATGAAGTTAACTGCACACAATTAAGTGCAATAACATCCCGTGGCTTCAAAAGGGTTGTGCTCTGGTTTATATTCACTGTGTGCATGTGCTTTTGTACAAAGTCACTCGGACTAAAGAATCTGATGATCTGATTCGACCTGAAGACTTGATGTGAAACTCAAACAAGACTTTCAATTGTGTTTAGACTTTAGCAGCAATAATTCATGACTAATAAAATTAATTGAGTTGCAGTACTTTTTGTGTAGAGTGCAGGGTTGGGTCGGAAAACAAAGGATCTTGATGCTGGACTTGACTCAGGACTTCACAGCCCAGATTTTGTACTTTCTTCTGACCTCAAAGCCTCTGTAACGATTCCAAATGTTTTGTTTGCGAGAAATGTCTAAATAGAATTGCTCTTAGTAGAGCACATACCTCCTCCAAGTCACAGTCAATTAAGCTGCACCAAAGTCCACACACTGGTAGATATTAGTTCCCTTAATTAATATATGTGAGTTTTACCATAAAGTGAACAGAGATATTCCCTGGGGAAATGTTGTGAAACACTCTATCCTGGATCCACTCCCTGATCCAGATCCACACCAAACTAAACAGGTTCATCCCTGACCCATACCACATCCTTTGAACAAGTTTTTTGGAAATCCATGTAGGTTTTATCTAATCTTGCTTGTAAACAATCAAAGAAACCAACAAACAGACTGAGGTGAAACATAACTTTATCTTGGGAGGTAATACATTTTAATCAAGTTCCAAAGTTATTTAAAAAATTGGAAAAGCAGGAAATAAGGTCACCAGAGTAATTGTATACAGTATATTACCACCACTGAGTGACAATATTTTAATAGGTTAGAAATCTCTTCCACTGTCAGTCATTTCCCTTGTTCTCCATGGATGATTACTTATACCTAAACAAGAAATACATTGACATTTTCTGACTTGAGTGTGCTAAACCTCAACATCCCTTCTGACGCTTTCCAGGAGCCTGGAGATGTTGCAATTATTTTGTTAAGGCTCCATCAAATTCATTAACATGCGTTAATGTGTTTTCTTCATGCCAACATAATCGGCCATGAACATTAAAGATAGAGAATTTAAATGTTTCAGAACAATTCATGTTTTTTTTTAGAGATTAGGAAGAATCCGGGTATTATGTGTTTTTGTTTAATGATGTTTATGCATCTTTTACAGCAGGAGCCTGTTACAGGTGTAAGTCTTTATAACGGTAACAATGTAGATGTTGTCCCCTAAACCTCATTTCTTTGCTCACAGTGACGATTTACGAAAAGAGTCACGACAGTTGAAGAGGGATCTTCAAGCCATCAAGCAAAGGAAAGAGGATAGTTTAAAACCGGCAGTAGAAGAAGTCAAGGACGGTATGTGAGCACGATTATTCCCCTGCTTTTACTAATTGATGTGTTTTACTGTTCCCCATTACGCCGTGAATTTATCTGTGGTTTGCTAATATACTCGTTTACACTTCTCCTAAAACAACAAGATGTTTTTACTGATGTTTGACAAAGGATTTTCTTTTACTGCAATAAGTGTTAACAAAGTCTCTGAGAAGGTGGTCTGGTCTACATTCCCTGCTAATGGACACTGAGACAGGCAACCCCCTTGATTTTGTCAATTAGTTGCAGACGTCTATTCCCCCCCCCAAGCGTCTGCATTTTTGTGTTACAGCTTGCAGAAAACTGCGTGGGTGAAGAAATAGTTGAGTGTCCGCTGTAGTTGCACTTTAAACTGTTTGTGTGTTTGTGAGTTTACAGCCTTGGTAAGTGTCATTCCATAAAAATCTGCCCCCCCCACCAGTATCACCCCCCACAGAACTGCAGTTTGTCATGATGTCGTCAATCTTTGGATTTTTGCTGATGCTGAAACACATTTTTGAAAATGACAAAAACCACTTAGGCACAGAGGTTAGCCTGAGGTTGTGTGTGTGTGAGTGTGTGAGAGTGTTGTTGTGCAACATACACAATAGTTTTCATGAGCGGAGTTCTGCTGGCACCAGCCTAACTATGGGATCACTACCAGCCAATATTTACTGGAGCCCATGACGGGATTTTGTTGCACAAACATTGTTTTTGTCTCCGTGAACACTGATGGTTTTATGTTTTTCACCACAGACATTGAGTCCGCTCATGGCTCGCTGCTGAATGGCTCAAAATTTTGGTGCTGCTTTTAGGTTAAAGAGCACAAAACACAATCCTGAGATTAACTAAGATTCTGTTGGTGTCTCTGACTCAACGTGTTGCCCATAGTTATATTTGCAGAGAGGTAAAAGTTTCTACAAACAACTCAACCGATGCAGTTATAAACTCAAGTGTTGAGGTCGTAGCAGCACCACATAGTTACACCGAGTGGCAAATAGCCTAAGCTCCTCCATTATCTTACAAGGTATTTAGCCTCTGCCAGGGACCTTTGTTTTGGGCTTCTGTGGTAGCTTAGCCACAGGCAGGAGTCTCTTTTTAAGAGTTCCTCATTACATTTCGGTGTTGGAAGCAAAACTTAATTCCATTAGATGTAATTCTTAGATGTCATGGGCCAATGGCCACTGCAGGGGAGACGGATGTCTACTCAGTTGCCATAAATCTCGGATCTCAGCTCGGCCACAGAAGAACATTGTGGTGAGGGCTCGTTTTAATATCGTCCCTCTGGTGAAGCAGCACAGACATTAAGGATCACATTGAAACTGATGTCCGTAAGAGCATTACTCATTCTCCTGCTTCCGCCCTGACCGCTTTGTGAAGGTCAGCCACTGATCATTTCACTGAAATTCCTCTCCATCTGGTCAGTGTAGGTTTGAATTTAAAAGGTAAAATTTTCATATTTCCATTTAGTTATCAATGATTTACTTTCTAAAATGTCAGAAGGAATAGGGTGACAATTTATACTTGAGCCCTCATTGCCATCTCCAAGTTGTTGAATTTTGTGACAGCAAAAACACAAAGTAAGGTTTTCAGCACTTGAGAAACTGAAACTAGAGAGTGTGGGGATTTGTTCCTGTGAAAAATGAATCAATTACCAAACTGCTGCCAACTGGTTTTCTTTCCAGCCTTTTTCTAGGTGAAAGAGAAAACTATAGTAGCATCTTAGATATTCAAAACCCTTTTTCTTAACATACTTTATTGTTATAACATACCATATTCCAGTCATTACATCAATCTGCTTCAAATGGTGTCAAACCTCGACTGCTTAAAAGTTACAACTACAAACTCAGAATGAGATACTGAACCACTGTTACAGAAGCACAAATGTGGTAGAAAGGTATTGTTTTTTGTCTTATCAGTTTTTTGGGATAAATAATGTGGGATAAGGACTGAAGTTGCACCTCTTCTGTTGAAAACAGTGTAGCTCCGCAAGTCTAAACCAGTACTGTGTCAACAGCTGTTGCTGTGATATGTGGATCCTAAAATGCTTTGGACAGATAGAATCAGGAGAGTTACAGCTTTCAAACAATGTATAATTTGTCAAGGTTGTGTGAAGACTGAGTCCGACCCAGATCAAAACACGCTGAAAGAAAAGCTGCCGAGGACAAAGGTTCCCACGGTTGGGACACTGCATTTTAAAAGGTTACATAAAGCTTATAACATAAGTATACAGTATATAAAGCATACATATATAGTGAAAGATTACATAAAGGACTTTTACCATGGAGAAGCGTGTGATTTATTCCTCATAAAAATCGTCCTACTTCTTCTATTTTATGTCATTCTAATACCGAGGTCCATTTTATTTCCCACAGTAATCACTCAGGCTCAAGCCCCCCTGAAGCTAATGCTTGATCTTTTTCTCAGCTTTCTGAAGCCTTGATGCTGCGTTGTGCTTTCTTCACCTGTAACCACACCCAGCAGTAATGTCACAGGGTTCTAAGGTACATCTGTACATCACTGCAGCAAAGTGAGAGGTCAGGGTTTTCAAAGAGTTCTAGGATTCCCATTGCAGGGCAGTTATTGTGTTTTAATCCAGTTTATAGCTTAAACAATTAGTTGAGTTTCTCCTGCCTTAATAAAATAATCTCAACAATTGATAAGGGACAGCCTAATATTGCTGTTCGACATAAATTCAGACTGCTCCAAAGACATACAAATGTATTTGTCTATTGCTTGTATTAGTTTCTGACTCTGGGAAAGTAGAAACAATTGTCAAATTCCACAAAAGTACAATTGCAAACTAAAACTAACATATCCAAACGGTCTATTTATCTATATCACACACATTAATGCTATTGTATACATACATTATATCTCCTTCTGATGGTTAATGTAATGTAACTAATCTAGTAATAGGCAGGCCTCTGCAGTTTCCCACTTTGAAAACCTCTGAAATCGAGTAATTGTTAAAGCAAAAATGCAAAAGCCTTCCTCCGTCCTGCTCCTTCAATCTGAGGATGTTTCTTTTTTGCTGCAAGCTGAATATTTTTGTATTTTTTGATCACTCTAAACAAAACATTGGAAAAACGTCAACTTGGGCTATGGAAACCATTGATTGGCAAATTAATTGGTAGTTGTGTTCTCAGCCTGTGGGTAGTTGTGTTCTCAGCCTGTGGGTACTTAGAATAAACATAGAAGAGAAAGTATAGAATCAGGATTTTTCTCTGCAATGGTACAATCTGTCTATAGTTGCAATATTATATAATATTACATGTTATATGGTCGACATTCCTGCTTGAGGTCAGTCCATGTCCAATCCCCATCCTTGGATGCAGCCCTCCCCCTCTCCATATGGCTGGTATGTGCATAACAGTCCTTGATTTTGGAGTGCAAGGGAAAGAGTCTCTTCAGACTTTACCACTGGCTTAAGTACACATTTCATTTCTTTTCTCTTATAACCTTTTTGAATTATTTTTTCAACCGTCATCATTTCACTTTTCATCACATAAATTACAGCATGTTCTAGTAGTCTGGTTTTCCCTTTCTTGGCATGGCCGCTGGGTACCACAGCCAAAAATAAGAGGGCCATTCTGAAACCACTGTCAGTTCTATACCCAACCTAAATTTTGTGGCGACAGTCTTTATCCCATTTAGATATTATACAGGTTCTGCTCTGAATGTTTTATTACACTGGTGCCAGTCATGTTGTTGATCTAGAAGAAATGTTGCGGCAGGGTGGTATTTGAAATGGCAATTACCCCTGTGATAAGGTTTAGCACTTTATTTTGCAATTTCAATATAGCACTTGACAGTTTTTGACAAGTTTAGCTATTTCTAATTGGCTGCCTCTAAAATATGTGTGTAAACGGTCTCCTTTGTTGCATAATTGAGGATGATTTAGTTGGTGTTGACCTTAGAGCACTACCTGACAAAGTTTTTTGAAGTTTTTTTGATTGATGATCGCGGTACCGTGCTGCTTTGACTTTTCTGTAAAAGCCGTTGGTTGTTTAAGAGAGAAGGCGACCCTTTTATCCTAGGCGAGAGGCATTAGACGTGCACAATAGCCGTGGGTTACTACGACATCAGCAGCTTGATTTGTAGCTCCCTTGAACCCAGGTGACAGGAGAGGGGAAGAATGCGGTTAGAAAGGCCATCAAACCCAAAGATGGTAGTTAGTGACAACAGCTGGAGAGGGTGATGTGTGTTCGCCATGTAGGACCTCAGGGCATCATCAGTCAGCATCCAGCATGTCACAGGCTGCAGCGGAGCATCAGAGTGGGAGAGGGACGGAGGGAGATCACTTGTTGGTCTCATAAATCACGAGGAAAAGATTTGCCCCACGAGCGGCAGAGCAGACTTCTGTGAGGACACCAAGGGAAGTGGGGAAAGTGTGGAACTCAGATTTCCAGGGCTGCAACTGCTCAGTATTTGGGAGTATTCGCAGCCAAAAGGCCCAGAGAAATAAGAGTAATTACATGGCTTTCTGAAATGATAAACACCCCGTGGAACTGAGGCTCTTTGTTTTTTCAGTTACGTTTCTCCTGAGGTGAACTTACTTTTTCCTAAAATACTACTATTTCTCCTCAGAAAGCCGTTAGACTTCTGGTAAATAACTTATTGCATAAGTAGAACTTCTCCAACCATGGAAAGGGCCATATATATATCAATAGACTTCACATTTTATATTGACATTTTTTGTGTTGATGAAAAAAATTAACTATATATAAGGTGTTACAATCGTAGCTTAATAGGAGCCTTTTTTTCAACTTTGCTTTACTTTGGACAGTTCCCCTTATTTCCAATGTTTAGGCTAAGCTAACTGTCTCCTGGCTGTAGCTTTATATTTAGCACACAAATGTGAAAGCTTTATCTATCATCTCATCTAAAGCTCCAAAACAAATCAAATAAACAGGTTTCCTAAGATCTTGACCTCATCTTTTAATATCCAAGTATCTGAGCAGCCTAGAGAAAATAGACTTTCAGTCTAGAGTCTAATGGTATTACTGATTTAAGTTCATACATACTGTATTTGTCTCTAATACGATTTGTTTAGTCTCTGGTTGGCGAGCCAGACTGTGTGAGATGAGGTCAGTTTAGGGTTTCCCCTCCAAAATATTTTCTGTGTCTTATGCTTTGTTTTTTGTTGTATTTCGTAATTAGTAGATATGTAAATCACAGCACTTTTCACAGCCAGGCTTATAATAACGGGTCTGTGCAATAATCATACATTGACAGATCTTACTAAATAACAGTGTTTTCTCTGTTGCATCATTTATTTTATGCAGCTGAATGTGTCAGAGAATCCAGTGAGGGGTAGCCCAGCTCAGCCGGAGAGGTGACGCTGTCCCAGGGGATGTGGTGTCTGTGTGTGTTTGTGTGAGTGTGTGACATCATATTTTGTTGTGGAAAGAAAGGGCTCCAGCAGACTATGCTCACCGTCTGCCACTCTGTGACTTCACTGCCCGAGTGTCTAAGCCGGGAGATTTACAGACGCACATTAACAGAATGAGACACCAATGTCAGCATGCGGATTGTCTCTCTGCTCAGCCATGATGAGACTTTTTCAGCCACTGCATAGGAGGACAGTGCGGTGGGAAATGATTCCCAGTGCTGCCTCCAGTCCTGTGACTTAACTCACTCTGTGTGCATTTGATAAACCACACAGATCATAGCAACAAAATAGTTTTATATTGATTGTTGGCTGAAGAGCTAATCTGATACGGACTCGTTGTTGGAGCCCTACTTCCTACATCATACCTCTCAAACGAAAATCGTTTTTAAGACATTCATTGCACAATTGTGAACATCATTTTTCCTCAAAGCAACTTAGTCACTTTCGCAGGATCTTTTTCTCAAACCAGATGGACAAAATGCACATTTGCTCATGCGTCCTGCCTCAGTTGAGGATTAAGGGGGCCTTACCTTGCCTACCCTCTTACCCCCGGAGCGATCACTTGCATAAGGTTTGTGTATAAGGTAGCAGCAGCAATGTAGGTCATCCCTGAGTAAGATAAAGTGAGAGGCTACTAGGTTGGGGCATCAGTCCACTACATCTTTACGAATGTTGGCAGCAGTCTGGATCCATGCAGAGCGTGTCAACCGGAGATCAAGAGGACTGCCCTGTGTTGCCTCTTCTTTTCACCTTTCTTATTATCATGTTCTGTCTCTGTCACAGCTTGACAAGCTTCCCTTCCTTCTGTCTTTTCTCTCTAAACATGTTTTGCCCATTTTTAGCAGCTCATCAGTCAAGTGCTGCACAGCATGTGAGGCAGGGGTATTTCTATTTCCAAGAAGTTGTCAACCTATTGCGTCGGATAATCATCCTGATTCATGTCCTTTTCTTACTAAAGATATAATAGTTTCAAGGTCATTTAGGTTTAGGAAGGTGGCATTTCTGTGAATACAAGAGTTCCCCCTTTTTAATTTAACAAAATCAAAAAATTGCATATCAAAAGAAGATATGGTCAGTAAATTATGGCCGAACTCCCTGCTCCTCATTAACCATAAATGTGATGAATGACATTATTGGCTTTATTATTTTTCTGTTAAAAGGTATTTTTTTTTATTTATGATGTGTATTTATGTATATATATTACAAATTGTTAGTTAATCAAAAAGTAAATTATTTAGGGAGGAATGTTTGTTGTGATTTGTCAAAAGGCAACCCCGACTACAAGCTTCCAGATTCTCTGACACAAAGAATCAGCCTGACAATATTCTTGAATGTGAAAAGTCAACAGTATGTGTAAACATAAATTCTAAGGACTTGATGTGACATACCTGGCAGTTATGCTGAGTTTAGATGAGTTTATCATAACCAGCCACGATGTCTCCCTTGTCTGTCCAGCGGACACAAAGCCGAGCAGTGAGGCGGTGGCTGAGTACCTGGAGGGAAGAAAGAAGTACGATGATCTCAGGAAACAAAAACCCAAGAAGAGCACAAACAGAGAGGCAGAGGTAAAACATCTGAATTTGAAGTCATTTCAACAGACTGATCTTGGATCCTGCTATAGTTGATTTTGCACCGTGAGTTCGAACAGTGTCTGTTGTTTTCGCCCCTCACAGACTCTGGCCCTGCTCAATCGCTTCAAGGACAAGCTGTCGTCGGCCATCACCGAAGCTCCAGCAGACGTAGACGTGGAGGAGCTGGCTGAAGATGATGACAAAGGATGGTAAGTGAGCCTGATATCGTCTTTTTTTCCTTTATTTCATCTATCACTCTTGAGGATGTTGGAACGTATTTACCTGTTGATAAAGAAAGTGAGACGTGCACAACCCCGACATCAAATTTGAGGCCCAATTTTCCTGGATGTCTGTCACAAAGTGTGATTAATACAGGAAGTCATTCATCCTCCTTTAGAATCTAAAATATAATTGTTGACACTTGAACTGAAATATTAGTTTATCAGAGATATATTGTTATCAGAGAATGAGAAGTTTATTGCTCTACTCAATTTGAATCTCGGTCATATAAAAAGAGATGAATCTACAGGATCGATGTGAAGATTTTCTATGTCGTGTGTTTGCCAACAGGTTATCAGATGTTTTAGTGTCTGTCTAAAAAATCTTTTATTGGCAGAGCCGTGTTTGGCCCTGTTTCTGATCGTCACTCTGAGGAGGAAACACGGTATCATTTCTGATCTAACATTTTTTTGATGATCGCTAATATTTTGGGTAACCAGGGCCTGTCGGGCTTTATAGCTTAAGCAAAAAGGAATCACTGATGGAAAAAACTCAGAAGAATCTAATGTCACAATGTCAATTCATCTTTCAGTCAAATAATCATCCAATCGTCAACTCCAATTGTCCAAAATGATTATTATTTGTTTGCTGTATTTCTTAAGTCCTTCAGCTTTACGTGAGTACAAAACTTAATCACTGCATTAACCTGTTTGAGGTCAGCTGGCATTACTTAAGGAGAAGTTTACTGCCACAGCCCCGGACCTCCACAGCCCAGCTGAGTCAAAGGAGGAGGTCATGACTCTGAATTGAGATTATTTATTGTACAACAGCTGTGTTTGACATCAGATTCTGATGCTTACTAACAGGTCAGATTTATAGGCACTGTTTTCTGACACTGCTTTCCTTTTCAAAGTTGAACCCTTCTTACTTGTAGTTATTGTAATTCCATTGCAGGCACATTTTTGGTAGTAGTTTATGACAAACATGCAGCAAAGAAATGCCGAAACCCCTGGAGCAGAATACTGCATCACCAAAGAGAGCTGGATAAGATCTCTCAACTTTAAATCACTATTCACTGTAGCATATATTAGTAGCAGAGGCTTGGGTGCTCCTGCATAGTTCAAGAAGCAGATTGGCAAACGCATTGTTTTATAGAGGATGAACTTCAAGCGCGACGAGTTGGCACAAAAAAGCCTTTTTCATCAGCCTCTGCTGGTTTACAGTGTTATTCTATTGACGCACTGGATTGTAAGAGGTTGTGAAAGAAACCCTTGATTTTAATAGTCAGACCACCTTAAATGAGACAGTAAACTGGTCACAAACCCTCTGTCTCTGCTGGGAACGATGAACCTGACCTTTTGTCAGATCGAGAGCTCGCCCCAGGTTCGGATGAATGTGTGTGAAAGTTCAAGTTGTGTGTGTGCGTGTGTCTGTGTGTGTGTCAAGGTGGGATTTCACCCCGCAGCCACCAGATTGGCCATCAGGAAATCGGCCCTGACGCGGTGTTTTCCTCTCATATTCTGTTTTTCACCAAAGATCTCAAAGTCTAACTACAAGGAGAGAGGGTTTGAAATGAATACCATGTGTTTGAAGTGTCTGTGTGTGAGAGATGTAGAATAACAAAATCTGTAGTTGCTATTAGTCTCGAGAAGCCCCCTTGAAGTCTGTGTGTGGGGGCCCTAATGAATTTGAGAGAAGCCTTGGCTGACGTTTGGAGCCTCCCCTGGTCGTAGTCGCCTCAGTGTGCCCCCCACCGCAACCACCACCAGCAGGTATGGTGGGGAGGGAGGGAGAGGGGCAGTAGCATAGCTGTCCTAGAAAAACACCAGTGGGAAGTCTGTGCCACTTTAGGAGCACTGTGAGCAGAATGTGGGTTACAACAGATCAGACATTGGAAGTCAAGTCTGGGCCAGAGGAGGTAAACTATTCCATCTGTGTCTGTGTCTACAAATTTTGCGGCCCCCTCCTCCTCCTCCCCTCGGTCTGCGCTATAACACACACACACAACCTCATAGGGTTCACAGTCTCAATGCAAGGGGCCGCCGCGGCTCTCACTATCCCTCCTGCGCTCCTTAATCTCCATCACCTACTTGAGGGAAAAAAACAGAAAAATAAACAGAGGAGCTTCTGTTGCCTTGCATCATTGCAGCACAGAGTGGTTTTGATAAGGCCTAAATCCTGGGTTTCCACATCACGTCTCCGAGCTGTATGGGGCTCAGAGGCTGTGCGGCCGGCGGACTGTCATCACCGAGACTGCTAGACAAATTATCAGAGGCGGCCCGCTCACGCAGCAGGAGTCCACAGGGTCTGCCAGAGTCTAGCCATGACATTCTAGATGAGCTGTCACAACTCCTGCCGATTTCAAATGAACACAGGAGAGAGTGCAGAGAGCGCACGCACACAAACATACTCAAAGTGTGCACTCAGCCAGAGTCGGGAGCAGACATACCACATGCTAGACACAGTCGACGAGGCATCAAACCCTAAAGATCTTAAAATACACAATAGAGAAAATACAGTTTCTTGACTTAGGAGAGCCAGTTTCAACTGCATAGTTTTAGTTCAGACAAACACAGCAGAAGGTTGTGTCATTAGATAAGAAAGATGATTAACTTTAAAGTTAAAGGTTGTGACAGTATGAGTAAATCCACTGGGACTCATGTACAGAACTTAAGTAGAGTCAAGAGGCTTTCAAAAATAATTGTTGTTATTGGTCAGTTAACTTCATATGAAGTGCTGTGAACAGAAAAAAACTTTATTAAATTAGCATATGTTGCAACTGGAACCCATTAAAACAGGACCAGTTCTCCTCCTCCTCAATAATCCCAGACTGACTTCAAGATGTAGAGATCCGGGCTCTGAGCGGGCAAGACAGCGCCTTTTCTTTTCAGGGCGGCTGTGGCTGAGGGGTAGAGTGGTTGTCCTCCAATCTGAAGGTCGGCAGTTCGATCCCCAGTCTGAACCATCTGCATGCCGAAGTGTCCTTGGGCAAGATGCTGAACCCCGAATGGCCCCCCCTTAGAATAACAAAGTGCTGGGATAGATGCACTGTATGAATGTGTGTGTGAATGGGTGAATGTGAAACTGTAATGTAAAGCGCTTTGAGTGGTCATCAAGACTAGAAAAGCGCTATATAAATACAAATCCATTTACCATTCTTTTTTTATGTTGGTCAGTTAGATCAAACCGTGGCCAGTCCTGTGTAGCTGCTTTGCACTGTACTCCAAATTATCTCCTGAAGTTCTCTAGAAGGGTCCAACTGAGACACTCCAGATATTCTCAGAAATTTTCTCCGGGCTCCAGGATCACTCTTCCCTCCAGAAGTCAGTATTCCGCTAACTGACGAAGAGGAGAGCAGATAAACAATTGAAGGGGTCCCGTGTATGAGTCGGGTTTGGGACCCTTTTTCTCTCCCCATTTCCTCTTCGATTATCTTTCAAACAAGGCCCCCAAAATACTTGGAAGAACAACTTGACGCTGTATCCAAACAGGATTAATTGTTGGGTTTATGCTAGAAAAAAACAATATGACATGTTTTCCGACCACATGGGGAACCCAATGTGTCTATGTGGGGTTAAGGCACACATTGTCAGACAGTCTTTGCCCTGACGACCTTCATAATGTTGCACTCGAGTTTAGAAAGTGTCGAAAAATGACAATAGTAGTTATGTCACGAACATAAAAGGAAAGCCAGAGAGAGAACCTCAGACCCTGGCTCCTCTCTCAACTCCGCACAGTGGGCCAATCGCTGTGGTCATGTGGTTTTGAATATTGGACTGTCAGTTTCATGAAGTTACAAAAATGGTCGTAAAGCAGCGCATTAGACTTACTGACATTTTGGCAAGATGATGGTGCTAAACGAAAAAAAGTCAGGACATCACCAAACCGATTACAATTCGCCCTGGCAGGGACTTGAATGTCTGAACCAGATCGTACGGTGACCCATCAAATAGATGTTTTACTGTCAATATGTTAAATGCCAACCTGAAGGTGGATTTAGTAGAAGAACATTAAAATGTTGATGCGCTAGATGAAAGGCCAGGAATCAACAAAGTCATTAGGCATAATCCTCTGGGCAACATTAACTGTACAAATATTTATGGTATGACGTCCAGTGGTTGTTTAGGTATTTTGGTCTGGACCAAAGCAGCGTACAGAGCGACTTAGTCTGCCATGCTGCTTTCAAGGCCAAATATTTTCCCTGTCCACAACAATATCCTTCACATTTCACTTATATCCAATAGTTGATCTTAGAGTCTATCGTGGGAGATGTAATCTGTGACGTGGCTGTAAAAAAGGATCCTAACAATTGATCAGTCACTCCTGCTTTGTTGTTTAGATTTACTGTAAGCATTCATGGAGCAGCTGAAGACATCCCGTCAGTGGGAGTAACTGTGTTTTATCTGTGAAGGGTCTGACAGTGATATCTCCTGTGAGGAATGTCCTGATTCTTTAATCTCTCTTCGGGGGAACAGAAACTGACTTGGGAAATGAAAGACACATGACCGTCTGTTCTCTTGGGACTCGGGCTTTCACTCAACATTTTTTTTTACGGCTAAGTTGTCTCAAGAGTCTGAGGCTAATACTGTGTTTCCCACTTTTGGTAAGAGGACCCGTTCAGCTCCACTTTGCTGCAACTTGAACACCACTATTAATAAGTCAGTCAATCAAAATCATGTTTGAACCATTTGGTCTGGCTACCCCAGGGTCTTTGAAATCCTACAAGGCTTAAAATCTGAGTTCATAACAATGTGACCTAGGTTCAACACGGCTTCGCACTGATGGAATTACAAAATATTTAAATGTAGTTTTAGTCAAGTCGAAAGGAGTAGGACAAAGTTCTTGAGTGTACTGATTTATTTAATCATCATAGCCTTTTAGAAGTCATCAAAAGCTGCACGTCTTAATACTTTTTATTATAGATTTTACGACCATATGTTAAAGGGGTCATAGTGATGAACATAACCTGCCTGTGCAGTTCCTCAGACCTCTACAGAGGGCTTAGCATCCTTCAGCTCCTTGTTGAGGTTTTTTGGTGGAGTCTCATCAGTCTTATCAGCTTTGTTGTCAGCAGGCAGGAAAAGCTCTGATAAACACTGTACTCTACATTCTCAACACTAAACTGAAGAGCACCAAGTAGTGAGGCCAGGCATAAAAAGTGACAATAGGAAGATTCTTTTCTTTTATGTTGCATTTCAACGATCGAGTACAAATATTGAGAATAACATTTCACGATTAAATTCAGATTTTTTTATGAATATATCAAACTGCTAATGTTAGGGAATATGACTGGCTTTACAAGATGCCTTGTAATAAATTGGTGAAATTGTTCACCAAAATAGGTTTTGGTTACAATGAAGAGCAGAAGTCTTTTTGCTTTGTTTGGCCCATAAAAACTTTGGAAGAGGTTAATTCATTAATTAAACTGAAATAGCTGCTAATGAACAAATGCAAAATATACCAATGATTACGTTAGTGGTTGATGAACCAGAGGAGTTGACTCTATTTTCAATATTTTGACTTTATTCACCACATTTCAAATTTATTCTCAAAAAGAAACCTTCCTCTGATTTCATTGACTTTGTGGCCACAATAAAAAAAAGTCGTCCTCATCTCATTTGTTGTCCTTAAGCCTGGCCCCCAATACTCATCCCTACTACAACAGCAGATATGGCAAATGTTGTGATTAACCAGATCCGCAAAAGAAGCAGTTGTTTCCCTCAGGAGTTGGTGGAGACCAAACCCAGAGTACCTGTACCTGTAGCCATCAGATTGACACAAGCATTAAAATGAAATCTGTGTTTGTTCACGTCTGTTGGATGTGTTTTCATCTCTTTGAGTTTCTGATCAAATTATTATTTGACTGTTAATTTTTCTTTCTGTTCTTCCCCTTGTGGTTTCCATCTGCAGCTTTCACATTTTTATCTTTTTCGGCATGAACATGATAGATAATCATTATTTGCATCTGAATATATATTCCCAGTGATCAGAATTTTATAAATGGTTTCTCAAATCTAAGGTATTCCCATTTGTTAAGAGTAATGATGAGGAAATCAAAGGGCTTGAAGCCCAAACAAGGGACTAGGCTCTAGGTAAAAGGTACAGTGCAGGGATTTAGTGGATCCTGTCCCGCAGTTCTTTGAACTCTCTTTCTCTCTCTCTCTCTCTCTCTCTCTCTCTCTCTCCTCCTTTTCTCTTCATCTGATTTAGGATGGCCCATGTTTTGCAGTTTGATGAGCAATCCAGAAAAGTCAAGGATGCCACCATTCAGGACGAGGACACTTTTGAGATCCACGACCCGCGCAACCCGGTCAATAAACGAAGGAGAGAGGAAAGCAAGAAGCTCTTGAGGGAGAAAAAGGCCAAGAGGTGAGGTCACGAGGTCGGAGGTCAGGTCCTGCCCAAGCTGCTCATACAGCACTCTGCTTGTCCGCTTGTCCACCGCTTCAAACCTGGCTTTTGTTGAACAGTCTCCTGGCTCCAACATCTGGATTGAGGATACTGACCTGAGCGCATACCATCTCTGTGATCTGTGATGGAAAGGCTTCTTCACCCGGAACAGCTGCACACAGATAAACGCTCAGTTACTCAACAGGATTAAGACGGGAGTCGCAGTAATGATTAAGGTCGCGACCTGATTTTGTCTAATGTTGTTTACGCCATTCTCCTTCTGTCTATGTCGTCTAAAGCTTAAATGTGAACCTTGACTTGGTTAGAAAAATAAATAACATTGTAAACACCATGTAATGATCTGACTCGATTCAATTCAAATGTTCCCACTTTAGTCTTTATTGCCTTTATGCATATATTTAAATCAAACATACACAAAAAGGAAAAGAGCAAACCTTAATAAAAAGAAGCGCCTCCTTTTACCCTGCAACTTTAGATCAACCCCATGACACCAGAATTATAACCAGCATCCATTGTGTTCCAGTTCCTCCTGATGCACCAAAATTACCTAATCAGTGTCTTGTGTTAGTCCAAATATTAATCACACATTGTTGACAATTGACCAAGGCATGTAGCCCATTCAAATTATTAAATGAACCTCACATTTTTCTAAGATACAAAAAAATCATCTTTCTTCTATATGGAGCCCATCAGTTACGTGAAGTGTCCAAGAGTAAAATCAAATGACACTGAAGTAAAATGGCAGAAAGTAAATTCAGATCACTGTAGGCAGTTCTTTGGGAGGGATTTTATTTTGCACACGGTTTGATATGCAGAGATTCTTATATTCTTACATCTTGATCTTTCCTATTTGGTTAAACACGTCTTTCTTATACGGTGAGAAGAAAAGTTAGTGTGAGGTTTCAGGGTTTCAGTTTTTCTCAAGGTAAAACAGCAGCCCCACTTTTGTTCCCTTTTGAAGTGGGTGTTAATTTGCGACTGGAGCTTCTTCTCATGTTGCATGCATCAGAAATGATGAAACCCCACTTCATAGTAGTTAAATTGGTTAAATAATGTGGCAAAGATGTTTGTGCAACTACTTAGTGTTAATAAGTGAGCTTTAGAGATAATGGTAACAGGCTAACCTGTTTCCAGGCTGTAGGCTGAGTTGAACTTATCAGCTGCTGTATTTATATTCAACAAATTTATGAGAGGTATCAATCTATCCAGCTAACTCTGCTTAAGATGCAAATAAGGACGTTTTCCAAACTAGAAGAGCACTCAGATATAACATACCTCCATCATATTGAGATCAGATACAAACATGTTTAAAGAAATGTTCTGCAAACTGCTCACAGTAGGCGCGAGCACTATATCCATTCTCTGATATGTTTATTCGAATGTTTTTTACTGCACAGTAACCCTTAATAAATACAATTATTTTGATTCACAAAATCCAAATCATTATCTGGATCCCAACAAATTTCACCTGCTCATTGATATTAGCACTCTTCATAGAGATGTCTGGATTATTCTTTAGAGAAATTCACAAAAATGACGCTCAAAAACCCCTATCTCTCTTTCATGTTAATGAAAGTGAATACAAAATCCCGGCTCTGCTCTTTTATTCCTATCTGAACCAAAACATGAGGGGATGTTCCTCGGCCCAAAACGCAACCTTCCACCGATTTCACAGTTATCTGTACAATAGTTTTTGTGTAATCCTACTATCCAACATGAAAAGAAATGCAGATTAAAAAATAAATCTATTCCTTTCACTCTCTTCGACACTGAAATCATCACAGCCTTCATTTGCTGCTGAAACACAAAAATATAAAGGATAGTTGATATTCCAGTTAAATATTCATCATGCATGTAACAAATAGGAGATAGTGGCTGCACAGTTGTTTCCCCAAATAATCTATGTCATAGAATATGCTTTAATAAATTGCCAGTTTGGTAGCAGTGTCTCTTTTGGCACCGTCTGACAATACTTTCAGTCTGCATAGGAATTCTCATGGTTTAAGGGAGCAAATTGGCATTTGTTTTTTCCAAATAAAAAACATCAAACTATTCCTTTAATTCACCAGAGCCTCACTCGCCTGCTTGTTTGTGTCGACAGTATCTGCCACACTGACGTCCTCATGTCACCACTGGAGCAGTCAGAGCTCAGAACTATTCAAACCAAACGCTCCACCTGGCTGTGGTGGTTTCTGGGGGTAAATGATCTGCCACTGCCATGTGTGAGACCAGGAGCTGTGTTTGGCCCGCACACTATTTTTTTACTGCACTTCTGGGATTATGCTTACATTTTCATTTGAAACAGGAAGGAGAGTTAATTTTACATTATGAGCCCAGCCTGGCTTGAGCTGCTGCAAATCTAAAACAGGTGATCGAACTGACTCGGTGCTGCTGGGTACAGGTCAGGTTGAATTGTGCCACTGATGCGTAACTCACAGAAATACTGAAATGAAAGGATGGGTTCACATTTCTTTACTTAATCTGCATCAAAATAATCCTCTCATGCCTGTTTGTGATTGTTGCAGACCTCGGTCAGTTAAAGAACTTCACAAAACTCAGCAGAGGCAAATATGAGACTTCAACAGTCTCTAAAATATCATCTGTGTATGTCTTATTAAAAGCTGAACTGAAGAATGCATATATATATATATATGTATTATTCATATTTATCCATAACCTACAGAATTGCTGAAGGAGCATTTAGATCCATCCCTACAGTAAATGTACCCCAATCTGCAAAAATAATCTATACTTGTAAAAGTCCTGAATTGATAATGTTCCTCAAGAAAACGTGTGTTAGTCCGATCCACTTCAACTTAACTTAAAAAAATTAAGACCTTATAATGCAGACAGATGACTGGATGTCATTACATATTATTGCATGTGTTAAACACAATTAATCTGTATAATATGGATTCATCTAATGATCAGTTTATTTCATTAATTGACAAATTACTGAAAAATATTCCAATACGCATGTTACAATTACAAATATATATAAATATATGTATAATCTGAGAGAAATACATGAGAGTGATGGAAACAATTATCACAGTAGTAGCTTCAATTTGAAGAAACAACTACATATTCAGCTCAAATATAATATAAAGTTATTTAGTTTGATGCATAGAAAATCTTTATATGCTACATATAATCTCCTTGCGTGTTTAAAGTGTAAAATTTGAATTTGTGAAGAAGCTTGTTGTCAGATAGATTTTGTTTACCCTTGAAATGTGATGTATTAGTACCTCACAGTTATAGTTTAGTACAATACTTGAGTAAATGTACTGAGTTATATTCTACCACTGCACTTTCATTGCAGTTCTTGGAATAAAGAATAATTACGGCAAACAACTGTTTGTGTGTCACGTCACTAAATCTAAATCCTTTAATCTTCAAATATTCATTTTCATGAAGGTGTACAGAAGTGCTTTGTCCACTCAGGGACCAGGGTGGTGTAATTCTCCTCCAGCACCAGCAGGAGATCTTTATAACGTTCCCCGCTGTCACTGTGCCCGGCTCGGAGCAGGAAATACCACTGTGTGCTGCTGGTCACGTGTCTGCCAGGGATGAGATGGGATGGTAATAGCATTATCATGCTATCCTCCAACCACCGGCTCCTTCTGCCCTTGTGGCTAAGAGCTAAATATAGACAGCTTATCCTCCCCATCTCATGGAAATTCAACTAACACCTCTTTTGTGCCATGGATCACTTTTCTCCTCCTGTCTTTCCTCTTGTAAAACCAGAAGTGACAGTACAGCACACGCTTTCAGCTTTTTACCTCTTCCTTTTCACACTTCAGGTTTAAATGGTCCCTGGATTTATGTAAGTCATGTGTTGAAATAGGTGTGTGTAAGCACATGCCTGACCCCTGAACCGCGGCCCGGGCCATGAGTCCTCCCTCCACAGCTAATTCCCCTGGGTGTGATGGACGGAGTGTGCAGAGGAGCAGCGCTCGGTAACCTAGCGTGCGTTCATTGTAAGGATATTGATGAGTTTGTGGGATCAAAGTGAAGATGGTTTGGACAGTCACGGCAGGTTTTCGTGGTTAATGGCGGGTCATTCACACGTCCAAGGACAGAGCAAAGAGTTCATTTGTCTATGCTGCAGGTGTTCTCAAAGCCCAACAGCTTTTTTCCCTGCTTTGGTTTTAAAGGAGACTCCATCCTAAAATAACATCAGTACACCGAAATAGTACTTCTTGATAAATACTGACCATCCTCTTCCTCTGTTGTTCTGATGTAAGTGATGGGAGGACGATGAGGACTGTTTGAATCTGGTTGATCATTAGTCCCTTTTACCGTCTTAGAAAATAAGCTGTGACCAGCATTCACACAGACCAAACAAACAGCCCATTCCAAACAGGCAATTTTCAATTGGCCCCTGTACTTGTTTAATAAATGACCCAATTACTCCTGATGCATTATGTCATTTTTTTTTCTTCTTCTCTAATTATTTATTTTTTGTGAAATATCTGAGATTTCTTTCCACTTTTGGCCTCATCAGTGAAATAAAACCCTCTGAAAAGAAAGTTTATATGGGAAATGTCTCTTTGGTGGAACTGCTAGAGCTCAGCTGAATCGTGACAAGGAGCTTAGGCTATAAACTGTTAATCTGTCACTATGCATTGTGTTTTATAAGATTATCGTAAATGACAATTTGAATCTGATCTATAAAGTGAGTATATTTTTTACTTCTGCCCACCTCTGCATTGGAAGCATGCTGGGAAGGGATCTCATCATGACCTGTGTGGACAGAAGGAAGAATGATTCACTCATTGAATGTACACTTGGGGATGTGGCTGCTGTTTTAAGACAGACTTGCTTTAACATAAGCTTCTGCTTTAATACACTTTACTTGGATACATGATGTGCTAATGTCACTGATCATATTTCACAGCTACTTTATAAGATTTATTTTTCAAACAAGCCAAGTTTCTTCTCCCTGATCACACCGCTCCTTCCCTTTTTTTCCCGCCACAGACGATCGTTTCCAAAAGTGCTTCTCGTGATACATCAAGAGAAATCCTGTTGGAAAAGACTCAGATGATAAAGTATTACAATGCGGTTATTGTTCGGCAGTGCTGCAAATGCTCTCGTGTTGCTGTTAAGTTTGCGAATCTGGGTTTAAGACAAAGACTTGGAGGGGGGGGGGTCATGTCAAGCAGTAGTGCAGGAAGTACTCAAACATTTTACTTACTTTACTTTACTTGCTGAATGTTGCCTTTTGCCAGTGAGCTACATCATTATTGTATGTATTACTCTCAGCCTCATCTGAATCCGTTACAGATTACAGTGATTACAGTGATGCTGCTGCAGCAGGGGGCGGGGTCTAATGTCACCTGCCTACTCTGATTGGCTTGTCTCTTTATTGATTACTTTAAAAAATGTAACAAACAATGTGAACAGCATGTAGCACAGTGCATTGTAAAAATGTGGTAGAGATCCCAGAGGTTTGCGGATATTTGTGTGTGTAGTGGAGTAAACGTAAAAGTACCCAAAAATAAAGTACAGATACATGAAAAATGTACTCTACTTTAGCAGGGTAACTGGGTTCATGTATTTAGTTACATCCCACCACTGACTTCAGGAGCCAGCGAGATGCCAGACAGTGCTGTGTGATGCAGAAACTGTTGGGACATTGAAGATAATATATTCATTCCTGCACATCTTGCCAAACATGAGGTCCAAGCGAGGCCTGCCCATGAAGTTTCCAATACCACAGCAACTGGACGGGACTCATCAGGAATGAATAGTATTTCTCAGAAACGGACTGAAACTAGTGTAAACAAGATATTAAGCCCAGGACTACAACAAAGACCAAGGTTAAACTCAAACAAAACAAACCACAGGAATACAGCACACTGCCCCAAACTGAGAGCATATTTAGCATTGAGTTACATGGAAGGTAGTTGTTATCGAACCCCCTGGCTTGACTTAATAAAATATTTCCATTTAAGGTCTTGGTCAATTTATACCATATTGTGAGAGATTATTAGACAACGAGCTACCGTAAGTATAATATTGTGTTTTGGTGAGAGCCCACAAGTGGGTTGCTAGTAGAAACCATAATGTGGTCTGGCTTTACCGTGAATGTTGATTCCTGCTAGTTACAGATCACAGCAGTGTTCATGTGGTCATGCTGATTAAAGATTTTTGATTCAGTTTGCAGTTGTCACAGGTAGAAATCTGATTATTACTTTTTGATCAGTGATGTTTTTGTTTTGGTTGTTGGTCAGATGTACCATGAGAGCTCAAAAATACGTGCAAATTCAGAAAACAACTTTATAAATTTGACGTCACGTACGCTGCAAAAAGTTATACCAGAAGCAAATACAGAAACAAGCTGCAAATTGGGCTCCCCTGGAAACAAAAATATTTCCAAGGGTCCCCAAAAACGTACTGAGCCTGGCTAAAGCTCAGTGCTTTGTGAAGTGATTGAAGTCTTCTCATCATTTTCATTACATCCCGGTGTTGTTAACACTCAAGAACTGCCTCACAGAGTTGAGAGCATGGTCGCAGTATCTTAGTCTTGGTTTTTGTGTGCTGCATATTTTAGATTTGAGCTCCTGTTCTAGTTCACAACAGGGAAAAGACAAGTCGTAGAAGTTGTTCCTGTCCAGTCTCAGCACAGTAAATTGAACCCCCCCTTGTATTCCTGCTGCTGCTGTGAGGAATTCTTCCCATCTTACTCTCCTGAAAGATTCATTTAAATCTGTAAGATACCCCAAGTTAATAGAAAATAATCACTGTCCCACATTTTCCCCTTTATCAACCTCTCAGATCCTCAAGACCCACAAGGAACTTTTCCCAGCCTCCTTGTTTCCACTGCACCTTGGCTGAGCACACTCTACACCTGATAAACACTGCAGTGAACTCTCTGACCCGCCTAACAGTTTGTAAATCGACAGGATCCTCCGAATGCGAATCCGAAGGGGTCAATGACAATATGTCACTTCCTGACTCTATCTCCTATGCCTCCCTTTGGCTTATTGTCTTTGCCTTGTGTCATGTCACATGCACATTTACTATCCTTTTCTTGATGAACTTTCTAAGAAGTTATATATATAATATATATTCATGTGTTTCTCTGGATCTTCCAGATAGATAGGCAATGGAACCCATAAGCCAAAGCCGGTTTATGAGCCGGTGATATGTGGTGGTTGTGTGTTCCTAGCACTTAATTCTGAAGGAAAATAAATGAATTTGTTTTGTGATTTCAGTAACCATACCGCAGAGTGAGGGCAGTTATTATGGTATTTTCAATATGCATGCACAGTCTTGATGAGGCAACCACAATCATATTTGTTGTCCCTACAAATGTTTAAATTTATGATATTACCTGCAGGCAGATCCTTTTGCCCTCATAGCCCCCTTTTTACAGTAAAAAGAGAACAGAGACGTAACACTATTTAATAAACACACTATAAAATAGGATGACTTATTCCTTCTTTAGACAGTTTGTTATGTCAGACCATAAGAACAGTTACAAGCTTCTAACAGATATAGGGTCAACATCAGAGTGGACCATCAAGGTCGCCGTCCATCCCTAAATGGGTTCTACTAGATGTCCTCCATACGGCGAGAGTGAAGGACATGTGGGCTATGAAACAGTGACAGAAGTGGCATTTCAATGGAACTGAACAGAGCTGTGTAGCTTTCTGTGCTCGGACTACAGCCCCATTATCATTTGTCCTCATTAGCCTGCTGTCATTTATTAGTTGAAGGCAGTTGGAGCAGAGGAGGCTAAGACACGGCGTAATTCATTCTTGATGGATTTCATAATGCTCTTGAGAGAGAGGATGTCCTTAAGTATGCCGTGCAAAGAATAGGCTGTTCAGCATCTACCCAAATGATGACACACACACACACACACACAATATTATCCAGACCTATACAACCAAGCAAAAGCTCTTGGCTTTTCTCCATTGGCTTAAGTGATTGGCTATTGATTTGTTATACACTTAATCCACTTACCTGCTGCCTTTCCCTCTGGTAGAGGACGGCACAGAAACAAAGCGACGTCTCTTAAAGGTGACCCAGCTACCTGTTGAACAACAACACACTCGGGTCCTGAAAGGTCAATGCCTCAGTATGAACCTCCCCCTGCTAACACCATATCTGAATATAAATTAATAAAAGTGAAAGCGAGTGGAAATGAAAAGGCAGCGATAACAATTCAAATTTTTGTTAATCATCCCTAGTCCACCAGCATTTATTCTGACTATCGCTTGGTATTTTTCACTAAAGAACAAATCATTTACCATTTCTGGTTTTAACCAACCTCTAACAACTATTTCCCACAAGACCTAGATCTTTTCTAGCAGAGAGCAATGTCTCGACAAAAGTGGTGAGTCCATGAGTGAGTCGAGGTGTCTAGTTTGATGAATACAGTGAAACAATGCCACACTTGTCTTTGTAGGTTTAATTTACCACTTTAGAAGCAGTTACACTAAAGCTTTCCCTTTGGAGACAAACTGGCCAATAGCTGCACCACCTTGTTTGCCAGTGACGCTTGGAAATACCCATCAAGAAACCATGCATAAGGTATGTTTTGGTACGGCATCTGTTTGCGCAATCCTGTGTTTGGTTCCAAGTGGAGCTCTCGATGCTGGAGGAAAAACATCTTTGAACCAGGCCATGATGCACTTCTCATCACATCTTTGAAGGTGTGAAGGAAAAAACACATCCTCCCGGGGTGTGTGGTGGGGCAGCTCTTGCCCGCTCCTCTGCAGCCAGCACCCTTGTGGGCTTTGATCTTATCCACAGCAGTCCGGTCTGGGTGTCAGCTGTGGGAAAAGGCAGAGGGGCTTAACAGGCCGAAGCCCAGTAGATAGCAGGTGCTGGAGCCTTGACCTTCCCATCCCCAGGCCAGCATTCCTGCCTGTCAGACCCTCCCCCCCATCCAAATCCGTGCATGCACTGTCTCCAGCCACACCATCTGGAGCTGTTTGTCCTGCTGCACTGTGTTCAAATTGAAGAGCGTCCAAAACACTTCAAGCACTCATCGATGACACCGCAGTACCACGGCAGCTTTGATTAGGAGCGATAAACCCATAGAGAGCCCTGAGTTATGTTGTTCATCGCTAATCCTCACACCTCCCAGCCAGGGAATAAATGCACACCCAGTCACTGGCTTTAGGTTTAGAGCTGTGGTATGTCCCCGGGACCAAAGCCAAGGGTAATGCCAAGGGTGTATGGGGTCGCCAACTCCACCAAAAGTGGAGGCAGGTGAAGGCAGATGAAGAGACATTAAATATCAAGTTTTGGGGCATTGACTACATTTCATCCACCTTTTCATGCATCATAGTGATTATGTAATAATAATTTGCAAATAGCGTGTTCTATCATGCGGTTGTGTGTGTGTGTGTGTGTGTGGGGTATTTAACTTCTAACAAGCTCACAGCCAGTAGTTTCCATTTGAAGTGCAGAGTCTTGCAGACAAGGAGAAATCTGTTCCCCATCCTCTGCACACCTCTTATCATAAGCAGCCCGTGAGCTCCAAGGCTCAGTGGCCCAATGTACTGGGATATCACCTTGTCACTTATTTGGTTGAATACACATGGTGCATGTCAGGGAGACTAATATTATCTCCTCGACAAGTCAACATTCAGGAATCAGAGAGTCTAACTGTTCTGTCACATTTTCTTCATTTTGTTGTTGGCAGTGCCTCACTGTGTAGTGTAGTCTGCAGGGCTGCTCTCAGCAACAATTTTCTTTTGCCAGTTTCAATTCCAATGGATTTTCAATAAATCACCACCGTTCTGTTGATTCTCTGGCCGGGAAAAATAACTCGGAACAACTTTTCCACTTCGGAGTTGGTGAATCTTCAAATTTGAAACGGCTGACCAAGAGTCACGATGACCTCTGAGAACCAGAGAGTCCAAAACTGAGGAATCTATTCAATCACACTAACAGACCTTTCTATGTTGGAGTAAAAACTGCTCCACAACATCGACAAATAAGGATGAGTAACCACACTGTCCCAATAGTAACCAAGCTTACCTAATGAGTTCACCAACTGACCGTTCTTTTGGGCAAATGTTTCATGTGAAGCCACCTCAGTGTTTGTGAGGTAATCTATGAAATCCTTCAGCCTGAAGTTCTTTGTCTCTGCAGATTAGGACATATAATCTCAGAAACCTACAGATGGCCCGACGCATGATGTGGAAGCTGGTTAGTTTGGAGAGGTTTATTTCCCCTCTCGAATAATGAACTGAAAAAATTACCTGGGGACAATAAAGAAAGTAGAAAGAATCTCTGGAAATATTGTGACTGACTAGCTGTAGCCCAAATAACCCAATTTAGCAGTTAGTTTCACTGTATCACCAACAGTTTGTAACCCGATATGGCACCACATTAATTTCTGTGTACAACATTGGCACAGTTCCAGAATGAAATGACTTAAGTCATATCTGAAACTAGTCAGGGCTCAGCAGCGTGGACACAACCAATCATTGACAAATTTACATCCATCTGCAGCTGCTTTTATCTGGATCATAACATGGAAATACACATCACACGAGCATGGCACCAGTTGCTGCAGCCAGAGGTGATGAATGCCTCATCTTAATTGTCATTTGACCCAAAATTCCCATGAGCATTGCTTTGTTTTTGCAGGAAAAATTGCAATGCAATGAAACAGTGATTGAATATGTGCAGCCTGGTCCGTGCAGCTGCACTGGGGCGGTTCTAACCATCGCTGGAAAACCTCAATGGTTGCAGGAGGGTTAGAGTAATCAGCCTGCAATGCTCTTACCATTTAATGATATTATTCGAAATCTTAAAACCGGGCCTTTTCTGGTGTGACCAGATTCTAAGACTGACAGCGACACAGGAGCAAAGATAAATACCATTATGTGATGTGTTGTTTTGAGCTCTTTCCTTTAATTGCCTTTTAATCTGGAGGTCTCATGGCCCTGTGTGAACAAAGTATCCTCTGGCGGTGTAAAGTTTCTCAAGAAAAACCTATTGTTTGTGTGTTTAATCTACAATGAGCTCTCGTCGACGAGCGGGCAAATGTTTCATGTGAGGCGGCCACATCAGGGCTGTTACGATACGGGATCCCTCGGCCTGAACTCCATCACCTTACTTTTTCCCCTCTCCTTGTCGCCCTCAGCTCTGCAGGTTAGGACTAATGTAATCACAGACCCCTGCAGACGGGCCAGCGCGGGAGACAGAAGCCGGGCCAGACGTACAGGTATTCTAAACTGGTTACATTAGACCAAACAGGCCATCTGTCTCCCTCTGTAATTGGACACTGTGGATTAGAAGGAGACGGCAGGGTTTCCCAGCCAAGTGGGCTAGTTACTGTTTATTTGGAATTAATTACCAAGGAGAGTGGAAACCTCACAGCTCCCGAAGAGTGAATCCAGACACTTGAGGCCGGGATGAGAGGAAGGAGAGCGCCATATCCAGCTCTATGGCAACAAAGCAGGGACAGTTCGGAAAGGTGTTTGTGGCCGCTGACGTCTTGTCGTGTTTGAATCTCAGCTGATGATGCAGCCAGTGTGTTAGAGATGAAGAAAGGCTTTTAGAGACTTCTCCAATTCGGTCACCCTAAACTAAGGCAGCGAATGAATGGGTTTCTTCAGCAGTGGTAACGGGTATCCTGGTGTGATGCCATTAGCTGCTCTCATGCTGTGGGTGCTTTCCAAGAGTTGAGTGAAAGGACAAGGGTATATATCTCTTAAAGCCTGTGAGAACCGAGCATCTACCCTGGCACCAACACTTCTCATTTGATCCTCAGAGCGTGTTGGGCTTTTTCCTCTCACAGAAAATCACGGTGATCATCACCAGAAAAGTTGCACAGACATGTTTTGGTGTGTTAGGACAAGCAGGGAAATGAATGAATCCACTAACGCCGTCTCTTTAAAAGCTGCTCTTTTTATTGTATCTACTTTAAAAAAAAATGTTGGTGAAGGGCTGTATCACTGCATTTTTTTCACTATGCTAAGTTTCAGTTTGCATGCAGTGAAATAAATGTACAAGTGAGACAACGCAATAAATTAGCATATAATTTACATTTGAAAAAAAAATTAGTAACAGTGTACCAACATTAATACCGAATATAAAATATACGCAACTAATCACATGATGCTTTTCATTTCTGTTGCACTTTAGGTACAGGTAATAGCAATGTGACATTCAAACATCCAAGTTCACAGCAATGAGTACCAGTTTGATTGATTTCACTTCTCTTTTTCTGGAGGCTCCATAATCCCACAGCCAGTAGATGAGTTAGTCCAAGCGATTTCAAAAATGCCTCTCAGCATCCACTGTCCTATCCCACCTGCCTCACTCGAGGCTCGGCAGCCACTGAAATCTGCTCGACGGCGTCATACTGAAAGTGGCCACAAAAAAGTAGCAGCAGCAAAAAAAAATTAGAAATAAGTTGTTAACAGCTTCGATGAGATCCTGGCCCACTTCTACATTGTCTCTCAGATTTCTCAGACTCGCACTGTACCCCTCACGACAACTGTGTGATGGAGACGTTTCATAGGTTGTTCCCTTTCAAAACCCCTTTGCACCAGCAGAAATGTCACCTGGGTAAAGGGATCGGTTACAACTGGGTTGAGTGTCCATTTTGCTGGTAGCACAAACAACAATACGCGGTTAACAATGACAAATTCCCAGTGTGAGGTATAAACAGATACAAACAAAACAATAACATGACCAGCATTTACCAACAGAGATATTGATAGGATATTATTTCATATTGTTTGGATCCAGCCTCACTTTTAAGCACACTGGAGAGGGTTGAATGGAAGCACCTACTTGATAGCACCAGAAGCCTGGGAAGGCCGTAACCCTCAGAGCAGAGCAGGAGGAAAAGAAGAGGTAAACACAGTACTCCATGGAATAAAAAGTAAAAAAAAGGATGGTGAAAGCACCACTGAGTTGGCTGTTGTTGTCTTTTTGCCGATGATGAGAGAAAAGGGAAAGACGATGAGGAGGTAACTTTATCTGGAGCGGGTGTCTGCAGCCTGGATACGTGGTCTGGCAACATCGCCGCAATTAATCTGATGGGTGAGTATATTTAGCACTGGCCCCTTTTTTAAAGGAATAGTCAGCTTATTTACTTTTTTGCAGAGTTAGATGAGAAGACCATTACCACTCTCATGTGTGTACCCTGAATGTTAAGCAGCAGCGACTTTAGCTGGAAGACTTGAAACATCGAGCCTGGCAGCATATTAAGATACAAGGAAGTCTGAAGTTCTAATTTACAACTGTACAGTTGATCTCTGACAAATCCACACATCAGCTGATCTGACTGCACATGTGGTTCTTGTTCTTTATTATGTCCAGGTAACCCAAGTACCTTCACGTATTCAAGTTGAGTAGTGAGCATCTCTTTACTTTAATTTCTGGCAGACTCGAGAGGATCCCAGTTTCTGTCACTATCACTGGACATTGTACACTTGAGCTGGGCTGTGAGTTATGGTTGGTGTAACAGCCACATGGGCTGCTGCGTTCATCACATGACGCACTGTTGCCTCGTGAAATGGTAGCTCCCCTGAAATGTCTTTTGTGAATTTCAAAATTTGATCTGTTTGGTTTAAAAAAAGTATTTTTGGAGATATATAATTAAATAATTTTCCTCCGATTCATATGTGAGGGGCCGGCACATGAAGAATCAAATGAACCTCACTGGACTGAATGATGGAAGTCACCAACAGACTCTTCAGCTCCAGACATCCACCCGCACAGTGGATGTTACTGCCCTGTTACTGACAGACATCGAAAGCCATATAAAAGCATATAATGTGATAACGCATTGTTGGCTGCTGAGCTATTAATAAAATGTATATACAATAAACCTATACATGGTGCTGTGTCGGATAGTTTTGCGCTTGCGCTTCCTTCCCTTTCAGGCTACATTGCACAAAAGGGATATTTGTCAACCTTTAGACCGAACCAGGCTAGCGACTACAGCTTCACTTTTAGTGCACAGACATGAGAGTGGTATCGATCTTCTCCTCCAACTCAGGGCAAGAGGGCAAAAAAGCACATTTTCCAAACTATCCCTTTCACTCTTATCAGCGCTGAAACCGTGTCAATCAAATGACCAAACAACATCTGATCAAAAAACCCTCCAGCCTGAAGATATATAGGAAATAGTGACTGCACTGTGATCCCAGCAAACAAGCTGCTTCATAGCATGTGCTCCTTCAAAATGAATCCTTCAATAGTCAACTGAAAGCTCCTCAATGGGATGTTTGGTAAAGGCCAGTTTGGTAACAGTGTTTCATTCGGCCCAGGCACCGTCTGACAATATCTTCATACTACTGTGGACTGACACTGGGTGAACTTTAATTTGAGTAACTAAGGCACCCGACCGGGGAAATAATAATATGGAATAAAAGCTCACCTATAACCACTTGATATTTTCTGGTCCAGGATAAACATTATATATAATATACAAATCCTTACACTATATAAGGGTTTAACATATCTTACAGTATGTAATATTTTCATTCCAGCACAGAGACATTGAAATTCAATCACATTACATTCCCTTCCATGACAGTAGGCTACTATCTGACAAAAAACATGATCAGAGGACAATATCTCAGCTCTGTTTGGAATTGTACAATAAATATACAGTACACCGATGGGGTTTCTCTGTCGTATTTGAGCGGTAAATTGTAAATAATACTATTTACACGAAAAAGTGCACCGAAGCCAAAAGTCTGCCTGCCAATAGCACCATCACAGTCGTCCCCAAAGACACGAGTCTGACACTTTCAACTCCCGTCCCCCTCTTCTGGTGAGGGGCTCCTCCCCCTCCGTCGGTCCGTGTCCGGGGTACATCCTGTGTGAGCGAGGTGTCCAGCACTTTGGATTCATAGAAACAACAAACACGGAGGAAGACTAACAATGATATCAATAATTATTATTATAATAAAAATAACATCACCAACAAATAATCTTCTAAAATTCCACTTCACAGAAGTGAGGTTTGTGTCAGCGTTATGAGCTGAGCAGTGGTTTGGATTCCACCATGATGGAGGGCAGGAGGGTCAGATGTGGTAGACAGGGATGTCCTTACTTCTCTCCACCTCGTTCACCAGCAGCTCTCTTTGTCCATCTTCCACTGGTCCAGAGTTTAATTTTTCAGTCTGCCCCGTTTTCTTCTCCTCTCCCTTTCAGTGCTGTGTCCGCCTCCCTCCACCGTTGTTCCTGCCTCTCTCTGTCTACGCCTCGTTCTTGTGCTCCGAGGGTCAGTGTCCCTGGCAGGTCTTGCAGCACATCTGTCTGAAGTACGCTCGACTGCAGAACTTGAACTTCAGCACCAGCGGGCAGTAGGCCACTTTGTTAACATCTTTGCATTCTGAGGAGAGAGTAAATGAGAAGTGGGTTAATTTAATGTTTTTCGGATTTTAAGAGGTGAACTGCTTCTAGCCCCAGTTGTGCCTCCTATGTCATTGCATATTTATTTCTGTCCGGTTGTGTTTTGTTGTGTTGTTTTGCATGTGACTGTTGCAAATGGATGAACCCTCTAATTTTGACTAGATGACGCTGATCTTGCGTTGGCACATCTCAGAAGATCTTGTGCTCTGGAGGTATTTCTAGAAATGAACGAATTTTAAAAACACCACAAAATAAATAAAAGGCAGTGGATGATATGGCTGAATATTACTTATAAGTTTACAATAAATTAAAATGTTTAAGTATTTTACAGCAAAGTGGGGATGATTCCTCATTACATAACTGATTAAATAAACATGGCCTGGAAAGGTTGGTTAAATAAAAATGATTAATATATGCACCTAACTTTAAGAGTTTCTGCTAAACTAGCCAGTTTGCTGCAGGTCTGGCGTTGCTGACTGAAACTCCACAAAACACCATTTAAAGAACAAAAATGTCAAAACAAACACGTAGTTCATAGGTTTGTAATGTCTCCTGACATCCAGCAATCGAAAACATTCGACGACTAATACAGGCAACAGCTGTCAAGACCTGTTTTAGAGGACACTGCATTAAAAGTCCAGCAGATCCATTATTATCTCGCGTTTCTTTGTAACATTTTATTTTTAAGTAAAACTTCACTTTTCAACAGAGAATCAGGTGCTCAAGGTAATACACGAGAGGCACAAACCTGGTCTAACCTGCTACATCAGTGCTGGTGCATCTCCCTCAGGCCTTAACATAATAAAACTAAACTTGGACGCGGAGGCTGAAGCTGAGACAGATCCTGGCCTCGTTCACAAACTGGGCTTTCTGCCATCCCCACCATGCACACTCAAATACACACACAAACTGCTCGCTGGATGCCGGACAGGCAGTGCTCTAAATGCCTTATCACGATCAGAGTGTCTTCCCTTATTAGGCTTTGGCCCCTGCCTCCACAGAGCCAAATGAAACGAGACATTGCCTCACTGCTGTCCGTAAAGGAACAATTAGCCTACAGCTAATCCCATTAGCCAGCCTGTAAACGCTGCTCACGTTTTCCATTCAGCCTAATCGAAAGGCCCTTCTCTATGCATCTGAATAGCCATCCATCATGTGTAAGTGTATATGGAGGGTTGAGCTGTTTCGCTTTGACCAGGGGCCAACCTCACTGGAAAGATTAATGTAGCTGGCAAAGTGTAGAAGAGTGTGTCATCCAAGTGTGTTTAGGTCATAGTAGAACAGTGAAGATGAAGATAGAGACAGTTTATAACCTTTCCAGTCGGGGCTCTGCACATATTGTACAATGGGTATTCACATAAACCATCTGCCTTCGCATTTGAAGGGAGCTGCAGGTTTAAACACTGCCTGCGTCTGTTTGGTGACCACACACTTACTTCTTGGCTGTGATGAAAAACTGAAAAGCCGACAGCTCGTCACACAGACGAGTCGAGCCAGAGCTATTAGAATGTGATGGCAGGCTCAAACATGTGCTCACTGTACAGCACAGTGCACCACAGCACAGTACAGTGCAGAAGAGTACATCATCTTACCGTCGCCATTGGAAATGGGGGGTGGCATCACACTTGCTCTCACACTGCTGCATGGTGGTGGGCCGCAGTGACTCCGCACAATCATTCGAAGGCTGCCCGGTGTACGACAGACACTGCACTGTCCTCATCTGCTGGCCCAGGCCACACTGCGCCGAACACTGCAACAGAAAAACATGAGTAAGACTCAATGCACATGCAGAAGAGAATCCATCAGCAGAACGTAACAAGGTAATTGAGAACCATTTTTTCCTCTGTGAGAGCTGGGCAGAGTAGGAGCCTGCCTGCCCTGCACCCAAACACACTTTCAGTCAGTCTGAGGGATCCCTACACAAAAGACTGCACGACAATCAACCAATCATCACCAAGTACAAGGCTAGAGTCCCTTTGCCTTTTTTACTTAGTCCCCTGGCTGCCTGTCAATGCTGTGTGACCCAACTCATAGTAACCAGGTCAACAGCTAACTTGCAAGTTTTCGCTGTGCACTAATTGCTTTGCAAAATAGAACCAGAATGCACACATTCTGGTTCTATTTCTTTTTCCTCCAACCACCATCAAGTATCCATATCACTTATCCATTAAGTATTGCAGGGTACTGGAGCCAATCCCAGTTGACTGGCGAGAGACTGGGTAAACCCTGGAAAGGTTGCCCTTCTTATTTTAATTTGAAATCCAATTTTTTTATTTGCACTTATTTTGTTTTGTATAATTAATTCATTATCCTTTTTTTTTACAATTTTTAACAGATGCCTGGACAGCCAACATTTCAAGGTATTGTGACAGTGCCTAGATTATTTGTTTATTGCTGGTGGGTTATACTGCTCTAATCTGTGGCCTCTGTGAATGTAAACAGGAAGTATAATGTTGCTATGGAATCACTTAGTTATAGTGTAGGCTGCAACTTAAATCCCCAAACCCCCTTTTCCCCTATATTTGGCAGAAAATTGGCACCAATAAAAGTTTGCAGATTGAACTATGAGCAGTTTGTAATGTATCTATGGCTGTACAGACAGATATCACTGGATGACTGAAGAGACATTTGTTTGTTGATTTTTTTGGCAAGCTCTGGAGTTATAAAGAGCATATCTTTTCTACGATTTCAAAATAGATATGGCTGTTTATTTGAGGTATGGTTTTCCCAGGTAATGTCAGTCACGCTGAACCCTAACGCCAACCCTACACATGGGGTTAGTCACCCTAACCCTATGTGTATCATGTCTATGTGTTCAGATTGGACTGAGTTGTGCCCCAATAATCAAAATACTGCAGCAATCAGGCGCTCAAGGTTTCTAAAGATGCGTCATCCCCTCCATGAGCAGCAACTGCTGAAACTACAGCTGTAGTTGCTGACCACGTAGGTGATATTTGCCAAAGAAGCAAACCAATGGACAAAAAAGCACAAAAAGTGTGTGTATGTAAGTGGGTGTGACACAGCTCAACATTTCATGGCCCTTTGTGTGTGGTGTTTGCATGAAGTTTGCAGCGTCCTCCCACAATCGAAAGCCTTGCAGGTTAGGTTTATTAGAGACCCTACATTGTCTCTCATCT
The DNA here is from genome assembly GCA_038501795.1 of Pseudopleuronectes americanus. NCBI lineage: Eukaryota > Metazoa > Chordata > Actinopteri > Pleuronectiformes > Pleuronectidae > Pseudopleuronectes > Pseudopleuronectes americanus. The sequence continues at coordinate 3,107,005 of CM076733.1, read as the reverse complement.
GTTTATACAAAGTTCTGTGAAGTTCAACTCAACACGCAGTTGTTGCTGTGTTGTTGCTGTGGTCGTGAACGCGCTGTAGCTTAGATCGACAACTTCACTGCTGAGTCCCATCCGCTGCTGCTTCAGAGCACTGATCGTCTGTTCTTTCTAAGTCTATTAATATTTAATATCTTGCACGTCCAAATCACATTAATTCAACACTGCATTTCATTGTGCCCTTAACAATACACATGTTAAGTGTGAAACCCACAAGGTAAACGCTTCTTGAGACATTTGTTCCACATGCAGTGTTTTCTGGAATTATTAGAATAGATCAATTTAACACTTAATTGTGCTTGTTTTTAAATTGTCGTCCCTATATCTCCCCCCCCCCTTTTCATGCTGCTATATTCTGTCAAGTGCTCCTTCAACATATCGTCCATGTTGGTTTGACTCCCTCAGAGGAGCCTCGGTTTGATGGACTCATCTTGACAGCACAACTAAGAGAGAAAATGTTTTCTGAAAGTTGTTGTATCGAATCCAAAATGTGCACCTGCATGCCTTTTGTCTGACTCCTATCTATGTGCCAGTCGTCATAAAAACTTAAGATTGATTATATGGGTGGCCATTAAACTCTTTTGCAATGGAATAAAAAAAAGAAACAAAGACAGACTATGAAAACAACTCCAGGAGGTGCCAGCGCACATTTGGCAGAACAAAGGCCTCAAATAAAGTGGATCTCCTAATAATGAATCTACTTTGGAAGCACTGAGAAATAACACACCTGTCAGCCATCGCTATGTGTGTGCCCACGAGTGTGTGATGTGAACCCAACCATCAACAACCCGCCGCCTCCCGCTTTCGAGAGAACTACCAGGCTTTCTGTCACCTTTGCTGATCCTCTCTGGCTGCCTCAGATCAGTGAGCCCACATGTCATCCCTTCCCAATTAGAGAGTCTTTATTAGGGCCCGCTGCCAGCCATGACAGATGGTGTACGTCAATGGCGTGACTTAAGTGGGATTTGAACTGGTTTTGGCCTGAGAGACCAGGCTTTCTGTAACTGGCAACAACCTGCTCTTTCTGATGCTTCAGGGCCGTCCAGCGAGGGCGAAGCTTGTAATTACAGCCAAAAACAAAAAGAAGAAGAAGAGGAGGTGGATACAGGGGGAGAGGGTTTCACACACACACACATGCACACACACACTCTCCACACACCTCTGCGGTGCATGAGAAAGTGCTGCGTAAGAGCAGACTCCAGCTGTTGCTCTACGAGGCGCTAGTGTAGGCTCGGCGTGGCGAGGAGCCCGGGCTTTGATGGACCACGCTGAGGTTATCAGTCAGCTCGGCTTTGTTTATGACTGTTATTGGCACTGATTGAATTGTAAAAGTGTCTTATTGATGTTTGCGAACGCACATGTGGCCGTTATGAGGAGAAGCCAAGGGAGTGCTGCGACCCAGACTGCCTGACTCCTGACCTCTGACCTGAACAACACAGCGCTGACACCATGACATCTCCTCCACTGAGGTATTAGTCATCCGCCCCACCGTCCTCTAAACATCAGAGCGCACTGTTTAAAAATTCCCCTTTTACACTAAATTATTAACAAATTCTGCAAAATAACAAGCCATACTTTTTGTGGATACAACTTTTCCCTGACGCACGTTTTTCTGGCGTCCTCCTGCTAACATGAGTCAGCTGTGTTATAAAGTTCAACAGCTTTTGCTGAGCGCTCTAAGCCATGTCAGGGTGAACCCGAGAACGCTACTCCTCGGTCTTCCCCTAAATCGTGTTCCTGGAAGTGATAGAGAGGCCTGGTCCGAGGCAGAGATAAACTTCAAACAGCCAGGAGTATATTACTGCCACTGATCACACACTCCAGGCCTATGGGAGCACTTGGACGCCAACACACAAACACAGCCTCTACGCACACACACACACGTCACAGGCCTGCTTACATCCCCCCAACCTCTGTGTGTCACCCTGGTGTAAATTATATTAACCATTGACCGACACATGGAATCTATCTGTGCGTCTTTTAAACATTCAAGCTTTCCTTTTAAAGGATTAACTAGCGTACGGTTGTTTGGGAAGATCACTAAAATCTGTTCTGTTACGTGAAGGAGGTTGCTGTCCTACCTGTCCCCATTCCCCAGGGATCCAGCGAGGAGGAGGACATCGTCCCAAACTGCAGCGGATTCGAACTGGTGGTTTGTTGTGGCTCGGGCAGAGGGCGGGCGGGAAGGTCTTTGTCAAATCGCTGCTCTTGCACAAGGCGATGCGGTGCTTATAGCCGGGCCCACATTTAGGTGTGCACTAAAGAGAGAGGAAGAGGTGTAAGAAGAGGAAGAGGGACTACAAAGCACAATGAGGCCGCAGGGTTTCAGGATGTTGTCTTACCTCGGACCAATCCAGCGTGACCCACTTAGGCGGGCAGGACTGGTTGTTGCAGGACTCTTGCTCGATGGGCCTGTGAGTCAGACAGTGGGTGTCCTCCAGCGTCTCCTCCTCGGCAGGCCCGATCTTCCTGATACACAGGACTGTCCTCGTCCTTATCCCGCCATCGCAAGTCTTCCCGCACTCCGACCAGTCGCCAATAAACCACCTGAGGGACGGAAACATGACTTCAAACAGACGAACCAAAGATAACAGCTCAGTCTTAAAACTGTAACAGGAGTTTTCCAGTGTTGTTATTCCAGTTACTGTTCAGAACCCATGGTTAATTCAGTGCAAGAAGGATTTTGATCATTTGGGAAAAAGTGTAGAATCACATTTAATAAACTCGAGGCTAGATTTCCGAAAGGGTATCAGTCCTAAGTACTTTTTGGTGCCAACTGAAATAGTATCAAAAACAGTCCAGTATAAAAACTTAGGGATGAATCTTCTGAAAATACATTTTTATAGCTCTCAAAGTTAGAAACAGAAATTAAAATATTGGATCGGCACTAATAACAGTAACCAGGGCCCCAAATACCCAGATGACCTCGAAGGATCTACTTAAAGCTGTTTATATTGGACAAACTAAACACCTTTTGAGTTTAATGACAACTGAAGACTGCCACAGGTTCTCTTTCATGTTTGGAAGGGGCGGTTGAGGTGAGGGGAATTCAGCTGAATATGCAACTTCACCACTAGATGTCACTACATTGTACACGCTGAACCTTTAAGTTGAACACTTTTAAATGACTCTGATGAATGTTAACTCTTGTGACCTGGCAGACACGTCACCACCGTGTTGCTGACTACGCTCGAGTGTCACGTGTTGGGCCATGCCAGCCCGCTGAGCTTCTGACCTCCACAAAATTGTACCTGGTGTTGTTCAATCCCCTGTCCACAAACTTCAGAATTAATTTCATAAACCTGCCCAGACAGCGGCCTTCCAAACACATGCAGCCTGTAAGATATTACATCATCCGGAAGAATGTATACAGAATTAACAACGTGTTCAAACATCTGTTCGCTTTCATTACTCCAGCCCATAAAACTCTGGCTATTCTAAAACAATCGTGTTTACATGGTCGGCTTTTGTCGGCCTTTCCTGGGGCTGCATAAGAGCGTCAGCCTTCCTGACATGCACAAATGCCATGTGTGCAGTGTAACTCAACACACACGTGCACCTCCACAGTATTCACATATTAATCACAACAAATGAGATCGCACAAGTCTGCAACCACTGGATACAGATGTGGAAATACATAACATTTAGACTGTGATTAGAGGAAAACTAATGACCACTTACACAGTGGATTTACGATACTATCCGTTGCTTTGGCCAACGCCCAGAATAAAGACACCACCTATCCCTCTCATACACAAATAATCATTAGATAATCTGAAACTAATTAACGTGAGGTATTGAATCCCTCTTTCTCCAGATGTGATTGAAGTGAGTCTGGCCGTGCTTCCAGCTCCAGCGCGGGGGGGTTTTACGGACATTTGGCCACCAAACGCGCGTTCGTATTCCACCTGTATACGTGTATATTACCCCTCCAGGATCGGAAGAGACGCCAAAACAATCAAACACAGGTGGTCATTTTCAAGGCTCTTATTTTTGGCCCGAGGCAAACACTGAAAATAGTTAACATATGCAGTTATAAATCACTGCCCTTTTATTTTATTATTTTCTCCCCAACACGTTTTCCAACAGGGCTCATTGAAGTTGAATTAATATCAGCAGTCAGACGCACTTTTATGGAAGGTTTTCCTTTTGAAAGTATTAACTTAAAGCTGCCAGACTCCATATTTGAATACGAACAATGGATCAAATGTCCATGTGTAATGTGACAGGTGTTTGCTGGGAGTGACAAACCAGCAGAGCGTTATCACTCGATGCAGTATTCCTCAGTGGGACGTCGCATTTTAGCATCTCTTAGCTATTTGTTTTGGTTTTAAAGCCTCAGACTGCAATGTTTTGGTTTTTTCTCTCTGCTGTCAGCAGCCAGACTCCATTTCTTTCAAATACAAAAGTTCAAAACTAAGCAGGAGAAGGGCTTGGATCAAATTGATAACTGATTAATTCAATATTTTAAAAAACTGCTGATTTAAGTCTTTCATAATGCAAAAAATCCTCTGTTGCTAGAATCTAAAGAGTTTCCTTTGATTAATAAGCAAGCATAAGGAAAAAACAAGCAGTCTGAAGTCTAATGGCTGTGCTAGCAGTTTGTGAGTATTGTATGATAGAGAAAGTGGTACACATAGATACACTGAATGAATGTGGGTGAATGGCAAACCCTGGAGTCGTCATCAAGACAAGAAAAGTTTGAAATAGCTACAGAGTATTTACCATATTTACCATTTTCACTTGTTTCTGACACTTTACCAACAACTAAGAGGAATAATTATGCTGTGAGATGATACTGGTAACATTTTAGGTTAATTGAAACATACTCTGGGGGACACGGCTCAGTGTTGCAGTCCCTCTGGTTCTCTGGAGGTTTGCTGTCGTGGTCACAGTAGCTGTTCTGCACCACAGAGTTGTCGTCCAGCCTCTTACACACCACTTCCTGCTTCTGGGAGCCTGCAGGGAGGGAAAAGACTGATCAATATGGCAGCAGAGGGCTCGGCTGAGATCGCACATTAAATCACCTCAGAAACATGGAAGCCGGCCGTCGTGTCGAGCGCTGTGTTTGAGTGGACATGGTATCACTTTCAGTCTGAAGCAAATCCAGACATGTAAATTCCTGATTCTTTGCAGGATATCTTGGCAAATCACTTTTACAGAGCAGAGAGCTCTTTACTTTGGCTTCTAATGTAGAGAGCGCGGGCTACTGTATCTGTGTCACAACTCCCACTGTGTGTGTGTGTGTGTGTGTGTGTGTGTGTGTGTGTGTGTGTGTGTGCGTGTGTGTGTGTGTGCCATAGCAACTCAGAAAGGGTCTGTTTGGACCCTCGTGGGACATATCCCACAGCAGACTTGTCTAGCAGCTGTAATGAGATATGGATGTGTGTGTGTGTGTGCGTAGTATAGAAAATGTACCCATCTGTTCTTCCAGTGAAATACAATTTGGAGGAAAAGTGCGAACCATGGGGTAAAGGAGTTTCAGTTGTAAGGCTGTCAAAAGGTGTTTTCATAGATTTTATTAGCGCAGTGATATATTAAGCAACACTCCATGATTAGCTGAGCTTGCTGTATCGAATGGGAGCACGATTAAATTACATTTAACAGATTTAAAGCTCTGTGCGATCAGAGACACACAGTAGACACAAAGTAGTTAATTTGGATCAACAATGCAAAGGCATGTTTATGACGCTGGAAGGCCATGTGTGCTTCCTCGTCTGAGGAATAGCTTCAAACTTCTGCTCTGGTCTTGGAAATCCTTCCTCAGAAAAAGCCACATGCTTATTCAGTCATGCTTTTACAAAATATTACAAACCCATCCAGGCCACGCTTGACAACTGGGAAGAAACACTGTTTATTGTTACATGAAACCCATTGCTTTTGGGCTAAAAGGTTTGGTTTAGTCATTTTTGAGGCCATGGTCAGCATTTCAGTGCGGTTTCAGATTTTGAATGTTTGACTTTGGAGGACAAGCGTTCTGGAAGAGCGGCCATATCTGTGTGCAGGTCTGGTAAACCAGAAGCTATGCCGAGCAGCTCATTCACAGAAATTACACCATATTCATTACTCTGAATACAATATGGAAAAGATACATGTTGAATTTATTAGAGGGCTGAATCTCCAGGTTATAAAGTAATGATTTTGGAAACCCCTCTCAAATTATGATACTGGGTTTCAACACACTGCTCTTCAGAATTTGTTGAATTATTGGTTGGGGGAAATTTACAGAATTACACACACACACACACACACACACACACACACACACACACACACACACACACACACATACACACACGAGATGTGAAGTATTAAATATTTAAGAAGGTTAGAAATATTCAAAAAGACTTTAAACACACAAAGCATGTTAGGGCATTCAACACCAAAATGCTTGGAGTGCTATTTTTCAAAAGGCAACTGGCCACCGGAGCTCAGCAGAAGGTCGACACTGAGAAGACAGTATCCTTCCTTCATAGAAAAATAAACTTTGATAATGAAAACTTACACAACAGTTTTAGAAAATCAGTGTTTATGAAGAAAAAAGTCATATTGTATGACATGTAACTGGCGGCTTGACCGCGCTCTGCTTAAAATAATCTGTATAACGTTGGAATTGATTAAAAGATAAATAACAAACTATGTAACATGAGAACAAAATTCAGTAAGTGGAATGTTTCTGTGGTTGGCACCTGGCAGAGCTAAAGAAAGTAGCTGTTATTTAATAAAGAGTCGTTTAAGGCATGAGAGATCTTTGGAAAAATGAGCTGCCACTGTAGAGGTTTTGCTTTTGACAAAGTGCATTTCCATGCACCTGTTTAATGCACAGTTTCAATGAAATGCATATGAAAATAGGAGTTGAAAAATAAAATCTAAATGTCCACTCGGTTGAATCTGGGGGGAAAAGAGAAAATCGATTAAAGCAAAATGCAAGTTGCAGTGCGACTCACCTCCAGCGCAGGTAGCCGAGCATTCAGACCAGGGCAGGTGGTGCCAGGAGAAGCCCACCTCATTGTCGCCACTTCCTGTGCGCTGGATGGGCACGTTGAACTTGTAGCGTATTCCCATGTTCTGCTCCTGAAGGAGGACCTGAAATTCAGAGAGACGCAAAAGAACAGGTTAGAACAGAGAGGGAGAAATAGTCTGGTTGAGGCAGGAATGAATTAATAGTAAAATATCTATGTTTGGTATGACAACATAAAAAGTTATTAAATCAGGTATTTGTGTGCATTCCTACAGAGCTGAGTTGAATTGTAAAGTGCGTGATGTGTTTGGATTTTGCTTTTGTGCTACAAGGACAGAGCCAAAATCTGCAAACACAAAACTGACTTATTATAAGACAGTTGTTATGACTGGAGTGTAATGTTTAGAGTTGTGTTTGACACCAGACCAATGTCCAATCCAATGAGTTCATTCTTTTTTGGTGGAACCAGCTGAAGAGACTGTTGTGTTCTGTAAAACCAAAACAATGAGGTGAGCCATGCTAAGAATATCTGTGGAGAAGAGAGGAAGTACAGAATCAGGTGTTAATCCCCTGTGGGTTTCTCACTATGAGTGAGCCCTTTCACATTACACATATTAATGTGATGCATTGTTAACATACAAATATTGATCACTGTAACTTTAAATGCAGTTTGAGCAGTCCGGATCAGTGGGCCCCTGTTGGGCTCGTATTAGTCTGCTGGATGCAGAAACCGAGGAAGTGAGGCACAGCTTTGAAAGCCACAAAGAAATCGCTAGTGGTGGAGTGGCCGGTCTATTCCAAACCGTGCTGTGTGGTCTGGTATTTTCAGCATTCACTACAAGGCAGAAAACCACCGCTCATCACAGCCAGAAAAGGCTCAGTTGTCTCGCATCAACACGCAAATACGTCACAAAACCCATTACAAAAATAGGTGTATCTATGGTTCTTAACACGCACGTGCAAACTGTGCACCCCACACAGTAGACAATCACGAAGCCAAGTGACACTGCGTTTGTGCTCAGCAAAATCGACATATGAATACCTTTCAACCCCAAACCGCTGGCTGTGGGTGATCTAAGGTTAGACCCCGATTAGACTGACGCAGACCAACAGCATCAGGACTGCCTAACACATATCAATGCGGAGCAGCAAACTGAGGAGTCACTTAAGGTTTCCCAGTTTACAGAAGTCGTGAAGTCTGTGTCGTGGGTCTCGGGTGAGAGTGACACCAAGCCAATAAAGTGGTGTGATGTGAGGAAATAGGATTTAAAGTATTCAAATTTATACAAACATTTGTTTCTGCCAAGATGTTAAATATGAATAGAATAGAACTTTTTTTTTACACCAGCGTGCCTTAAAGAGAGAAGTTAGCTTTATGGGCCTAAACAATGACAGTGAGCAAAGAATGAAGCATCACGTTAGTTCTTGCAGGACACAGAGTCATGTGCTCAGATGTCATAAGCTGTCAGCTTCTGATAGGTTTATGGATGCTTGTAAGTCGCCGACCAATCACGGCCCATTCTCTCAACAAAGTGGATATACCCCCTCCTCACCGATCCCTGCTCAGCTACACTACCCCTCATGCTCTGCTGCTAGCAATTACCTCCACCACCTCAGCCTCCACCTTTTTGCACCAAGTCCAACACGGTCTCTGTAAATGGTATTTATCTTGCCTGCTTACACCCACCAGGTTTTTGTTTGCACATGTTCCCTGTTTTTATCTTAGCATGCTGCTTGGCTAATTCAGGGAACATCCAAAGAATGGCGCCATCCGCTCCAAGCATAACTGTATTCCCGTTGTGCAATTAATTGGTTAATCCTGACAAAGTGTTCCTGACTGAACTAAACATATGTTTTTGGAGAAACCTTATTAAGAACTCTGGTCCCAAAAGGAGATCATGGTTCGTTTTTCTAACTACGATGCAATATTTTTTAGTCAATTTTTTGTCTACACACCTAGGACACCTAGAAACATGGGTAGTCATAGTGTGGTATCTAGAGTCAGCTGCCATGCCAAAGCTATGCCAACATCACGTATCCAGGAAACCAGTTTATCTATACAGTTGTTTCCACACATGAACTCATGAGAATGTCCGCACAATTGGGTCCAGACTTTCTCTGGATTTGCCTTTCACACACAAACAACGGAGCAGGAGATTCTCAGCTCAGACGTGTTCCCAACAACACAGAGGGGGAGGAGGGGAAGCAAAGGCATTATGTGGCTGGTAGGAGAAACTCCAGAGTAATGTCAGTGCAGAATAGTGTCCGGATATAATCGGGAGTTCGGCGCAATTCTGAAAGCAGCTCAAGTTAAAGAACACTGAGGAAAATTTTTAAGAAAAGAAGAAGAAGTAGGAATTTACAGTGAGGGAAATAATAAATGTTGTATTACCATGACGACCAGGATTTCAGTGGTAGCTCCCAGCGATTCTAAAGACTCCGGTTCGTCAGTGGGTCTCTTATAGTGGAAAGCCGTCCCGGCGATGTCGAACTTCCGGGGCCAGTCGATGGTCCACGCTCCATTGATGTAATAATCATCCCCTTCAGATTTCAAAGCTGGGTGGTCACAGAAAGTAAGAAACACTGTGAAACAGGCTGAAATCAAAAGCAGACAGGAACGGTAGCTGAGGCAACAGGTGAAGACAATCATTCGGTATGATGTCATCGCCGCGTTCGTCTCCATCAACATCATCATCATTTGCAGCCTCCCTGAAGCCTCTGACAACTTTCTATCCCTCGACAGACTGAGCAGAGACACGCTTTATAATGAAGACATTCACGTGCACCGACACGTACAATACGTCTAATTTAGGGAGAGAAAGAAAACACACTTCAGGTGAAAGCCTGGACGAACCTCATGAATACCACTCTGTCTGGTTGTCAAAACAAAAGTTGGTCTCCAAGCAAAACAGATCTGAAAATATCCACATTTCCCTGCATTGAGATGGGGCCAAATTGGGGAGAAATGATCCAAGCGCTCTCTGGCTCGCGCTCTCTAGACTCCCCTGCTGTATTTAAGTGAATGAGATGGGCAACAGTTTACTCGACTTTAATGCATCACAGTCTTCTCGATAAATTAATTATCAGCACATCTGGCTCATATATTGAGCATTGTGATTGTATTATTTGGAGCTGTGCAGTTAACACAAGTCCTCACAAGAAGTGCACTGGGTTTTGCAACGTCTCACTTGGTTTTTGCTTTCACAAAATACAAAACATAAAAGAAAAAAAATTGGTGAAAACCTGACCTAAATAGCAAGGACTCAGACAATGCTACAAAAGCAAAACATTATCTCTATCACCTTGGTCACAGAGGATATTCATAACAAAGTTACAAATTGCTTGGAAGGGAAAATCAAGTCCAACACAATAGCCAAACTTTCACTCTTTAAACTTTGATATATAGACATCATATCCTCCATATTCCTGGTGGACCAGGCAGCTGTCACCACGGCCCTATAAATCTGATGCAGCTCTCCGGTTCAAAGTGTAACTTAAGCCCTCCATCAACACCATCCGCTCTAAATTCAACACGCTGTCACATGTCTTTCTCTGGCTAATGAAAAGACACAGAACTGGCCTAATTTAATCCGCTCGTTTGATTGTTTTGGTTCTGACGCTGCCAGTGTTACAAATAGTCTTTGTTTAGTCTGGAACAGAATGGGTGAGTTTGATGCCAAGACCATCATCACACATGCAAAGATTCAGTTTTCAGTTTTTGTTTTTTTGTTGTTTTTTGCAACAGACTGTGTTATTGCTTCACATTAGGCAACGGGAGAATAAATGATGGCACTATCTAATTTTCTCTTGACAAGGAAATCCCTGGAAATGTGGTTGACACAGAACGGATCAGATAATATGAAACAGCTTGATGTTGCAAATTACCAATTCATAACACTGCAGAGTTTGCAGTGTCTGCTTAGACTGAGGGATAAATGATGAAACAAGAATAAGAGTTTACAAAGTTAAACGCAGTGGTGAATTGAGCTTATTGCAGATTTAACGGGGGTACGATGTGTTCAATATTCACAAACTTAGTTTCGCACAAGTTAATAAGCAAAATTTAGAGCTATCTTAAGTTTTGCAGATGCAGTATTTGGACACAATTAAAGATAGACAACTATCCCAAGGGAAAATAAGAATGTCCTCATCGGATTTGATACCAATCTATTAAATAGTTGTGGAGACATTTCACTTAATGAAGACACAAAGTGTAAAATCTAATTTGTGTATACCACTGTCTAAAAAATCCATCAAGTAGATGTTGAGATATTTTACTGGAGAGAATATTGTAAAGGGCCATGAATGTTTGTTCAAAATTCCATACAATCATTTCAGCCTGTACCAAAGTGGGTAACACACCAGCATCAATATTCTTAAATCCCCAGCACTGGTAGTACTTATTTGAATAAAGTGCGATTTAATGATTTAGAGGCCAGTACTTACCGATATAATTCTTGGACATGGCAACTTCCTTAATCTCGATATGAACTGATCCTTTTGGGATCTGAACCACCTCCATGTAGCCTGGAAGAAAAGGACATTTCATGTATGTGTTGTTTCTCCCACACAAACCCAAATCCTAATTCCCACATGACATATTAAACATCAGAGGAGACAGAAAGTCACATATCATTTTAGGTTGGAGCATCTATAGAATAAATTCCAAATCCCCAAAAAAGGACAAAGAAGGAAGACAAAACAATCCCCTCCTTTTTTTCCACACACACATGCACACACACAGTATTTTTAGATGGTTTACTAGCCATACCATAGAAGGAGAAATATGTTTTCTCTCTCCTTGGCCCCTATAGACGATCTCAGGCTACAGCCAACACCAAGCTCCTATCTCTACTTCTGATTTCTTCACTCGATGAAATGAATGGGGTAACTATTATGTTGTGATCTTTATTCTGACAACCTAATTCTAAATAGCCCAAAACCCATGCTCTGATGGTGAGAGACAAGGTGAAAGGTGAAAGTGGCACTTTTCCATAAAAGATTATCTTCCTGGCTTTTGCGATGTGTTGGATTTCGGGGGCAAGAGTAATGAGTTATCTAGTTTCCTTTACAGTCATCCTTGGTTTGTCACATGTGGTCATCAAACCTAAACACACTTTCTGCTGCTCCTTTTTCATACTGAGTGACTCAAAGACGTCTGAAAGCGGCTGGAGCTGAGGCGGTGGAACATCTAAGCCCCTCATCCTAAAACAGCATGTCTGGAGTCAGGTATGTTTTACCTCCTCTGGGTAAAGACTCGTTGAAGAGTCCCTCTGTGGCCTCGCAGGTGCTGCCATCCCCTCCACACACACGGCAGCGATCTTCTTTAGCATCAGATCCCAGGATGTTGTCGCAGCCCACGTGCTTGAGAGACACAGGGAGCGTAGTGTTAATTGCAGACTGGACGATGGGTTCAGGAATCTTTAGGTCCAATTTCAGAGCAGAGGCTTCAATACATTTTTTATTGTTTAAATGTGGAGTAAACAGATAACATGTGAAGCCAATACTGCAAATAGGAAGTACTCCCTGGAGCAACAAATACATATTGATCCACAGCTAGAAATACTCCCCTGCAAAGGTACCCAGCTGTATTAAACAAATTTTTGAACAGAATATATATTTATGGCCTTTAAACACGCAACTATTCAGGGACAGACAAACACATTGTTGTTGTTATTTTTAATGGTATTTGCTGATAGTAGAAAAAACATCCTTAGTCTTACTATTACTACACGTATACATCTGTAATCACTTATTACCTAGCAGGTTTCACATGTAGATTATAAGAGAGCTCATTAAAGATGATGGACTCAAAGTGTTGAAACTCGCCCATCCAGCAGATATAAACTTGTTGACTTCAAATAAATGTTAATACGGAGGCCATGCAGTCTTTTAAATATTCATTTGTGCTAACTTTGTTGTGATTGCTTCATCATTGCTCGATGGGAACTTCAGTAGATTCTGAACGGCAACAATAGGTGGACTTATCAGGACTGGACTAAATCATTTTGTGTCTTGAAAGTATTTTTCACTGTTTCTTTGTCTGTGTACAAAGTATGTGTCCAGTTTAAACTACCATGAACAAATAAATCACTCTGCCCTTTGACATAACATTTGTGGTAAAACACAACTGATATATGTATTTCACACTTATCTAGTAAATGCATTTTTATTTTTATTTTAAAATACTCACACAGCAGACATGCTCTGTATCAGACATATCATCGCTGCAACATTTAGTTGATTAACCAAATAGTTGATCAACAGAAAACTTAATCAACATTTCAATTAAGCCATTTTCTGAGCAAAACTTCTGTGGTTACAGCTTCTCCAGTGTGAGGAGATGCTCAAATTCAATGTTTAATATGACTGCAAAGTGAATATACTTAAGTTTCAGATGGCTTTTATAAACATCAGAAATTACTCTTTTATGAGATTTAATGGACCAAATAACTAATAAATAGTTTGAGAAAACCGTTGAAGATTAATCATTGATGAACATATCAACTAACTGCATCTCTCCACTATACAGAGCAGTGAGTACCAGACACTGCTCCAGTCTTTAAACTGTGTGATAACAGCTTTGTCAGCCTAATACTATGTGACAAATACAACTGGGAGGATCACTGCTGTCACTGACATCTCCAATCCTCCTTTGGACCTCCCAGGTTCTTTCTGTTCTCTTATCACTTTCTCTCCTCTCTCTCCCTGGGTCCTCTCTCTCTCTCTCTCTCTCTCTCTCTCTCTACTCTCTCTCTCTCTCTCGCTCTCTCGCTCTCTCTCGCTCTCTCTCTCTCTCTCTCTCTCTCTCTCTCTCTCTCCAGCACATGTGCAAGACCTTCGCAGTTTTTAGTGTTTCTGACATCTTTCCAAGTAGACAGTGTTCCAGAGATTTATCATGTGGCAGTGAACCCAGAGAGCCAGCCCCTGAAATAAAACGACATGCTGGTTTCAGACTGGAAATAAACCTGCTATGTGCCTTTGGTAGGGAATATTCCACCACTCAGATTTCTCTTCCCATTAAAACACACATCATGTTGTGTTTTTATATTAGAATCAGAGTAATGTTGTGGGCACGGGCGCAGGAGTTTCACGCCAAACAGGAATCAAATTGTACGGTCAGGTGGAAGTCAAAGCAAATAATTAAAGTGAGGCACCAAAAAGTTATTTCAGCTGCATCTCAGAAAATCCACGAAAAACCTTATTTCTCCACACACACACACACACACACACACACACACACACACACACCACACACACACACACACACACACACACACACACACACACACACACACACACACACCACGCACGCACACACACACACGCACGCACACGCACACACACACACACACACACACACACACACACACGCACACACACACACACACACTGTACAAAGTGATGTATGCTCATGAAAACAAAGACAGCACCAGCTGCCAAATCCTTTTGATAAAATACTATTTTGCCTTGTTATTAAATCACCCTTTTCCAAATATATATAAATTCATCATTCAATAAAAACAATGATTTTTGTGTTTTATTTATCACAAAACAATCCTGGTCGAGGCTGCGGAGCCCTGATAAGAGTCAAAACGAGCAAAGCCAGTCATTGGATCACAATCAGCCACAATCAGCAGCTCAAAGACTGATTGTTCCGCACCGGAGAATGGTGCTGTTTTCTTTTGCGGCCATGTTTATGCAGTCACTATCTCCCGAATTTGAGGCATGGAGGCTGAGGAAACCTTTGCTAGGCCAGCTAACATAGAAATGAAATGTCACTCCAACTTAAACTCAACACAATGTCGGCCACAAACATTCACAATAGGCCAACGAAGATGATGTCATACTGTGTCGTGGCAGCAGACGTATATTGTTTTTTTATTACATCTGACAGTTTGGAGAATTACTGGCATCAACTTTTCATTTTATATTCTACAAATCTGCCTCATTTGCCCTCATTTCGCACGATTGACCAGATCTAGAAATAACACATTCTATTTAAGGAGGAATTATCCTCTAATCCAGTGGTTTTCAAACCTTTGCAGTTCAAAGATCCCTTAACTGACACAAACTAGACCACAGACCCCATTTGACTTTGGGTTTGGATGTTGTATTCAGAAATTCAAGACCGAAATAGTCATTCATTCTCTCAGTGTGTTACTTATGGGTGAAGTTATGGAGAAAATAAATGATTCCCTTTTTGCCACAGAACCCCTGGAACCCCTCAAGGACACTTAGCGGTGCCTTGACCCCACTATGTTCCCCCAGCTTCAATCAATGAGATAGAAACTACAATAAAATGTTAAAAATAAGTATCAGTACTTTAACAACAAACTATGAATACAGAATTACAACTCGACATGAAAGTTCATTCTAGACCTTGGAAACAGTGGCTGAAAACAATTTGTCTCAAGGTCCACTCTCCAGATTTCTCTAAAGCTTTACTCTGTATCAGTTTGTGACCTGGGAATTGAACCTTGGTCACGCGATGTCCATCATAACTTTGTCTACTGAGAAAGACTGGGACGTGGGATTGAAGGCTCTAATGTAATTGGACATTCAGTAAAGATTGAGAAGTGCACTATAACTTATTTTTAACCATGTTTCAAGTCATTAGCTATAATTCAAAACATAATCATATAATATTTCCAAAACTCTGGGTATTTCATATCAGATATAAAAACATTGTACTCATCAAAGTAAATTCTCAGTTTTGGGAAAGTGGCTACATCACTTCGTCTGATCAATTCCCCATTAGATCTATATTATTTGGTGCTCCGGTGGTCTGGTATCTCGGCAACAAGGCACTGCTCCCTTACCTTACACTCTCCATTGATGCAAATGTTCAGAGAGTCAGCCTGACATCGGGTGCCATCTATGACTGCAGGGGAGCGCTCGGTGTAGAAGTTGTAGCCCTCTGCCAGGCAGTTCAGAGCGCAGGGCTTCACACCACCTGGGTTACACAGAATACACAGACAGAGCTCACAGTTATCCACAGTTCAGTCTGCACTCATACGACACAAAAACACAGACATCACAGCACATACCCTAATATAACCTATTATGCGACGACACTCGTCTCCTCCCGGGACTTGCAGTCAGCTCTTGGATCTCCTTTCAACTTGTCGACAATATAACCATGTGGACTAAAGATGGAGGTGCTCAGAGCTAAACCCACATATATGACGTCACTGTAACACTGACACCATCAGAGACGGGACTGGCTGCCAGCAACAATTACACTGACATCCAGGCGCAGGTTATCCACTGTTTGTACATGACAGCTCCCAGCCCGCAGAGTGCTGTGAGGCAGGAGGTGATGGATTTGACAAAACAGACCCTAGTGATAAAAGAGATGTAACTTAAGCTTTTCCATCACTGAAGGAAAATAAAAGCCATGTTTGCATGTTTCAAACTCTTATCCCTTTTTCTTTGCGCTATCTGTGTTTTTAGTTAAGTGGATATTTTCCATGATCTGCAGACATCAAGGGGAGAACTAAGGGGGAGAACAAGGCCTGCACTCCTTCACTGCTGCCAATAACTGTGATAGTACAATTACATTTCCACCCATTCTGGCTCAGCCAAATAAGTGCTTAGCCAGAATAGACCAAAGAATGAGCTCCAGCTCTTGTCCTGGGAGATTAATGACATGAGTTGTGTCAGGACATTGATATCTGTCCAAGATTTAAAATCTTCCAGGCTGGGCCAGCAGCAGATTTGACCAGAGAGGCTCTTCAATCATGGCACAGTGAATAGGAATCTCAAGAATTCTTTAGTCATCAGAGACACCTTCTCTCTGTCAGTGTTAGCTGGGTACACAAGCAGGTCATGTGTGGCACAAAAAGAATGACAGGGAAGATTAACAGCACGGCACTAAGAAACATAGAGATTGAACACAACAACCTTCTCACGAGCACAAACTTGTAAAATAACTGTTTAGAAAGCAAAGAATTACACATCACTATAATCAAGCTATTGCACCCAACAAAGTAGCGCACTCATTAGTTGTTACAAACTATGTAAAACCAACATAACACTTCATGCCACTGTGGAGTAACTAACTAAATGACAACTGGAATTCAAATTACACAGAAATAACATTATGCTAATTAATAGCTCATTAGCATTGGTTTTCCAGCCAGAACCAGTTTGAATGGTACACCCTGATTTTGTTAAGTTCCAAACTAAGCTTAACACACAAACTTATCAAAAGATTTTACAAATTGCTGTCATGACTCACCTCCAGTGTAAGGCTTCCAGTTGTAATACTTCCCACGGAAAGGCAGGCTGTCGAAATCGGCGCACTGCTTCTCTCGGAAGTCACGGGATCCTGCAGCACACGCCTACAGAAGGAACAAGAGCGAACATTTTAACATAATTCAGCCTGTTTATGACTGATCAGTACATTTGACATTAATGCTAGCATTTTGAAAGCCTATGCTGCTGCTCCAACCACCGAAATGCCATTTTTCGTTTCGATACAATACAAAAATCTAATTCATGCTAAGATACTAAGTATATATGTTTACATTCAAAGACAGACTAAGACTGTCAGAGTGGCCTCTTTACATTTGATTCAATAACTATCTTTTTTACCAATCATGGATCATCATATACACAGTATGAAGAGAGTTCATTATTTGTCTTCATCTTTTCCTCCTGGAAGTTGCCTGGAAACAGTGTTGTTGTTTTCTTCTGCTGTTATGGCCATAAAAATGATTTTCATAAAAAACAAACTAAGTAACAAAAGGGAAAAGAAAGCTGCCTAAGTTGATCCATCACACTGAACATAAATCATGCATCACAGTGAGCCAAAGTTGTGAGTGAGCATTATTGTTTCAGAGTGAACAAATGAGGAAGGTTGCTCTGGTGGATTACACTGCTCAAAATTGTTTAAAGACTCTGCAAATTCATTTTATTATCATACACCAATTACCAAAACCACATAAATGCCTTAAACTAACTGAAAAACATGTAAATATGTGGAGTATGTGTTAAAGAATGGGGAAAATGTATGCTATTTGTGTTCAACCCGCAATCACACTGGTAAGGCCCTTTAAAATATTTACATGCAGGCGAGCATGCTGTTACCATTTGAGTAAGTGAATTATCTGCTGAGGGCTCTACTTTATTATGGGAGGCTTTTATTTGTATAGACAAGACTGTGACCAACAAATGAACAAAGGATGTCACAAGATGTCACATTTTATTGTCGGACGCTAAAACAGACTCGTTCCTTGGAATCCCTAATTGAGAGCAGTGTGTTTTGCATTCGGAGAGATTGCTTTGCATTCATGTGTGGATTTATGATGGATAATGAAGCACTTCTTTGGCTGGGTAATTAGAAACATAAACCCAGCAAGAGGAGGGAGAAGCCCAGCACTGGGCAGGCTGGTGCAGACCTGGATCTGGCTCGGATTGCGGATTGATTTATCTGGGATGGGACTTCACTATGTGGATGCTGCTCCAGTAAGAGGGGGTAAAAAAAAGTGGAAAGAAGCATTTTATTGGTGTGAAAAGGTCCTTAGAAACCCCCAAACACTCTCCCCCAGGACAAATAAAAGCTCTCAGGTCAAAGCTGTATTTCACATGCTGAAAGTGTTCCACGCTGGAGCGGGCCACGGGAGGCTGGGCCACTTTCATTACCACTCAAGTGCTTTGCCAATATGGCAGCTTTAAACTTGCACATCAAACATGCAGAATGAGTCAGAAGAGACAAAATAATATTATTACAAGTGTGTGTTGAAATGACAATGCATGGCCAAATCATATTTCCATGGGCTAGGACGTGCGTAAGGGAAGGAACAATTTAAAATCACATTATCGGGGCTGCGAGTAAGAATTGTTTTCATTTTCAATTAACCTGCTATTGTAACCTAGAGTCTACAGAAAAGAGGTCTGCATTTTTAAACGTGTAGAACCAGAGCATGTTTTGTGTCTCAAAAGATTAAAATAATTCATAGATGTTCAAAATGTTCATTGCTGTTGATTGATTACATATTGTATGCGACCACACCAGCCTGGGATAGCTCATCCTCAAACTCTATAAGGAGCTTTGGTTACAAACTGAAAAACTATTGGAAGCAGTTCATGGTGCCCAGAGGATGAATCTTGATATCTTTGGTAAGCCTCTGATATTTTTCCCCTAGCGCCATCAGCAGATCGGCCCTTTTTAACTTATCCTGTAATTATCACCTGATGGACAAAAAAAACATTTTGAGGAAATATTAATGATTAATAATAATAATACAGGTCATCTTGTGACTTTCTTTTGCTATTTTCATTGAAATGTCTTGATAAATGTAATTTGGCACTGGCATTCACATCCACCACAGTATTTCTTGTGATGACTATGGTAATGTCAGAGCAAACACAGTACTGACAGGAAGGAAGGGAGGCACCATCAACAAATAATATCTGACGGTAATAGTGATGAGAGGGAAAATAGCTGGCATATAAACATCAAAATATATTGTGTGTAAGAGATAGTATGGGTCATTGGACCTATATTGTTTGCTCACACACACACACACACACACAACCAAACACACACACACACACTTCCCTGGACAAGGTGTGGTCAGTGTGATGAAATAGCGGTTTGGGTTGTTGTTTGTTTTCCAAAGAAAACACTCAATGCTTTGGTCTCAGCTGATATTTATAAGACTTGTGGTTAAATGGACCAGGACCCTAACTATTTCAATTTTCACCCAGTGAAAACAATATTTGTTTAAGCATTGCTCCAGGCCTCAAAAAAGGTCTGTGAATTGCTTTTCATGAAATGCACTCTGAAACGGCCATCATCGTTGACTCAAGTGAAATGTCACAAATAATATCTGAATTATAAAGGGACAAAGAGACGAATAAGCCCAGAGTAACCAGGGGAATATAGAATCACAGCCTTGTACATTTGTATCATCATCTATCCTGCGTTCCAGGGAAAAAGCGTGTCAGACAGCTTAAAGGTGACTTGATGCTGCTAGCTGATCTCTGCGCTCCTTGTAGAGCCATTCCTAGGATAACATGTTCTGCAGGAGGAACACGGAGCAGCGGAGAGGAGGTGCAGCAGTCATGCTGTGACAGGCCAAATCCATCCCGACACAGAATGCCTCAACAGACCGACTACCTCAGTCCCTTTACAAACCAGAGCCAAACCACGTTTTCTGTTCTTTCCATATACATATCTTTAACTTCTGGTTGCTATGAATGACTATTATAAAAACAAGGAAGAGGATGCAACTGCATATTTTTGACCAGTTCATAAAGCCACTGACTTTAAGTTCATTAAAAAGTAGATCTTAAGCACAAGGTTGCATTCAGCATTAACTGTTTTACTTCCTAACTGCGTGCTTTAACAGTATATTGACTGGTTAAGCAGTCTACACAGCCTATGATGGAACAGGCTGACCGTTGGCTGCGTGGTCTGGGTCTTTCAAACGATGCAACACCTAAATTCAGAGCTTGTCCTTGTTGCTGAAAGGTTCAAGGTCAATAAGGTAGGGTAGCCCGTATGAAATCTACGTGGCAAAACCCAGGGAAAGTCTGTGTGTGGTACGTTGACTGCTTGTCTTGCCACTCATTGCACTCATTGTTGTGAGTGCACAGTAATATGTGAACACAACTAATATCTTTTCTTATTTGGAATATGGCAGTTTGACAATAAGAACAATGTTTAGAGAGGGTTTGGTAAGAATAGCAATCTGAACCTGTAAGTGATATGAAGCCCTTTGAGTTGTTCACTTTCCTCTAAAAACCAAGCAGACAGCGTAGAACAAAGAAATTAAGAAACTCACGTCAGTGTTACAGGATCTGTAGCGTTTCCTCTCTCCAAGACAGTACTTGCCTCCCCCCGACGGACTGAGAGACACAGGAGAATTGAATGAGCAGGGGATTGAAAAGTGAGACGACATTTTCAACACATCACATCGAGCACCATAAATGCTCAAATCACAAATGAATTCTCCACAGAAACAGTGGACATTGTGAGTGTGTCAGGAAGGGTTTAGTGACGGCAGGTCATGAAACAAGCCTAAAAAAAAATGCCAGAAGTCTGTCTGCATTTGCTGCTTTGCTGAGCATCTGCGCCAATGATTCATTCATGAAATCCGAGCTGTCCTAAGAGCTTTTAAGTGTGACATGACATTTAGATTTGGGAGGGAGACTCAAGTGTGTAACCTCAGAACGATCCTCGACTCAGTCCTTTTCCTTGTCCGCTCTTCATTTCACATCTACTGCGTTAAGGAGTTGTTCTGCTCTTATCGGCTTTTCCCTTCTTCTCATCTTCATAAGCCTCCCTTTCCTCCACTTCACTGCAACACAACCATGAGACCGGCTCTGTAATGAATGAGTTAACGGCTGGTATGACTGTGTTTTCTCTCTCACCCTCCTCTTTGCACTGATGCCTGAGCCGCGGTGATCACCTTACACAGGTGTTCCACATTATGCCGGTGCCTTCTCCTCTTTCCTGTCTCTCCCCCCCCTTTCCCCCTTCCGTCTGGTTCGCCCTGGCTCTTTCTTGTGTCTTCCCATGACGTGTTTGACGTAATATCTATCTAGCTTCCAAAACAGTGGAATGCAAACACTGAAGACGGATAAAGATCCCAGACGTCTAGCTGCCAGATGGAGATGCATTGGACAAGGACTTGTCTGGTGAGGACACACAGGAGGCCTTTAAACACCACCACGCAATAATATATTGTGTGGAGAGAGTTGTGTTTTTAAGTCCATCTTATGCTAAGTCAACAAAATCACTGAAACATGGATGAAAACTGAAAACAGTGCACTTGTGTATTGATACAATAATATGTAATAATATGGCATAACATTTGTCGTTGAAGTGATTTCAGGTTAATAAGACTGATGTAGAATTATGTTTGGGGATGTGCTTGACTTGTAGAAAGTGTAAGGCTTTCTGCCACACTGGTCCCCCCTTACTTTCTACAGTTTAAATCCACAGAGGCTTTCTCCCCTTCCCTCAAGTGTAGATTTTAGATCTTTGGTAAATGAGGAAGCAAATTCAGACTTTTAAACACAGCTATAATGTCTTTCTTGGATTTGACAGCTGCAACTCCATCTACTCAAAGCAAACACATGTGTACCTCGTAACCTTGGCTTGACTCAGCATTTAAATGCTAATAGCACGTTAAATCACCCCTCATTTCCCAAGAATCTCTTGAGTGACTAACTTTAAATCCTCTTCCAAGTACAGAACAATCGCATACATGATGGGATCTTTCAAGCCTTATTTGAAAGACTGTGTCCGGCATGGTGCTTGTGGATCAGAGAGCATCAAGAAACACATATATGAAAATGTGTGGCATTACAATTTTGGAACCAGTGGTCTGTCTGTATTGAAACAGGCTATTTTGATGGGTTGTGTGTTTGTCAATATAAAAAATTGTGAGACGATAAAAGGTTAATGTTTAAGAAGTCTTCCCTTTTGCCTTTACATGAAAAGCTATCAAGGTAAGGAAGTAAACATAAACCCTTGTAAATGTTTCATTACCAATTTGCTTCTAACTATCTGCACTAGTATCTTTACTACCACTCAGACGCACACAAAACCACACAGCATACACATGTGCACATACACACAAACACACACCTGTAGGCAGGACCTGGATGTGTGTGTTCAGCTTGCTGTGGCTTACTTTGCCTACTTACGCTGGGCTGTCACAGTGCCTCATGGAGGAGGATACACCGCCCCCACAGGTCCTGCTGCACTCCCCCCACATGGACCAGGGGCCCCAGCCTCCGTCCACACTCTGAGGCCAGGTACCGAAACCAACACACTCCCCCTGGTAGCACCACTGGCCGGGTGGGAACAGCAAAACACAGAGGAGGTAAAGTTTGGTTATTGTGCAGAGGGGTTGAATCTTCAACAACAAAAACACAGAGACACTAAACACTGTTTCAGAGCCTTAAGCCAAGACTAACAATAACCTGCAACTTAGCACCACACTGAAACATGTCAGTCTTACAGTTTTCCATGAGCTCACAATAAATATATGTGTGACTGCCTACAGTGAAATACAGAATATACATACTGACCGACTGTTTTCCTTTAATAACACCTTCTCTCTCCCTCCATTGCAAAACACACTCTAAGAGGAACTTGTGATGACACCCTGTTATTACAATTCTGCATTAGTCCTGTTATTTCCTACTTATCATTTTCCATTTTGTTATTGCCTTCCTGGTTTCCTCCTTGTTGAGCATATTGTTGTACAGTTTATCTGACTCAATTAGGTTGCGTCCTGTGTATTGATAAAGGGATAGTTGTTTTTTCTTTCCTTTCTTTCCAAGAGTTAAATATGAATAGTGATATCAATGTTATTATAAAGCTTATATTAAAACAGGATCCTAATCTCCTGTTTAAAACTTAAATTCATGACAAATAGCTTTACTTTACTTTGAGAAATAGGAGCAGTCATTTTACCCTAATGTTATTTAATGCTACAAAACTCAAGGTAAATATTGATTTAATGATTCTTCTCAAGTTGTGCTGGTGTTACAAGAGGTGTCATTCAATAATTCATTGTTTTTAGGCCTAGGTGAGCCGGCTGATAGCTGCTAGCTTAAAAGCTGTAAGCAGGACGTAAACAACAACCTGCTTCTATCCGAAGTCCATAAACACAAACATCTCTAAGACTGACTAATTTAACAAATCAAAGGAAATGTTTAATCTTTAATTTTTATTTGTTTTAATGTTAAAACAATAGAAAGTGTAGTTTTAAGACAGAATTATGGGTTTGAACTGTTCCTCTGTGAGCAAAACATGTTTTACTTTTTCCCAGAAATTTTTTCAGCTAAACTATTAATTGAGAAATATTCAAATAAGTTGATCATGAAGAAAATCATGCCTTTATGCTAATATGTATGATTAACATCATCATAGTGGTCAAGCATGTTTTCTTGTTCTGTAGTGTTTCCAGTGTAGTGTGGCGTGGTTTCAGAGGTAGGTGAGGGATTGAAAGCCCTGTCCAGCGTGTCAGTAGTGTTTTAAGCCTTGTGCTAAGCTGCCCAGAGATCCAGAGGGAAGAGGGGATCAGAGACAGCCCTTTGTCTCTCCAACTGTGTCAGTAGGTTAAGAACCCAGAGAGACGGGGACAGTCAAGGTGAGGGCTACGTTGGGCCACTGTCCTCTTTCACAATTACTCATTCTCATCCTGAGATGCTATGTAAACAAGATTATCTGTGGGAGAGAGGAGCAAGGACACGCAGAGATGGGAAGAGGGGCGGAGGAAGCAGGATACAGAAGGAAGGAAGATGAGTTCTGCTTTCTGAAACAACCTTGGAGTATATCTGTGTGAGTCTATGTGAACACAAAAAAACACTCCATTGGTCAGTTTCTGCCGCTCTCCCACCTCCTGCTACCCTTCCCCCATTCTCTGCCCCCCTCTGTCCCTGCTCCTGTTGGAAGGGCCTCTCTCCATTACACGCTGGGTGAGAAATGGCTGACATTCATATTCCTTTGAAGCTGCCCCCGGCAGGGGCAGACAGGGTATGCCACCGGCTCTCCTAAAGCTGCTCCAAAAGCTGTTCCAAAGCCCCCCAGGCTCAACCTGGGGCCCCCTGTGTTGTCCAGGACCCTGTCCGTGGGCCCCGACCCTCAAAGGCTCCACTGAGCTAATGGTAATCACGGGTGACAGCTCGTGACACTCTGCTATTCTTCCCTTTTAGACCTCGGACCATCCAGTGACAATGGCTGCCATAATCCGTGTTAAAACTGTCTCTCTAACCTGGCTGGCATCAACAGCGGGCTGATGACCTCAAGCCTGGCCTGCTTGCGTGTGTGTGTTTGTGTGTTTGGTGGCACCCACTGCATGAGTGCACACGCAGGGAGCGGTACACCCTTCCCAGAGTGGAACAGATGCAAGCTAAGCCAGTGAGGTACCACTAACTGAGGCTAATTGCCTCACTTAGAGCAGAGTAACAGAGTGCTCATTTCACATCACCAGGTACTGCACTATCCGAAGCTCCAAGGGACGCTCCACCCAAATGACAAATACACCTTGTGTGGTATTAAGTCGTGCTGATAGTTAAGGTTACTTAATTATTTCAAAACTCTAAGATTTCTGCCTCTGTTAAAAATTTCAACTCAAATCATTAAGATGAGTCGACAATATCTGATCAAGTCTCAGTTACTCAGAGGTAGTCAGACGGAGCTTTCAAGGGAAATTCATCCAAACTATTTCTTGGGTAGAAAGTTCTGCCACTGAAAAGTATTCACAGTGAGGTGTGTGAATTATCTTGACTAAAGGCCTGATCACACCAGCATAAATGTTGGGAAAAGGCATTTGAGTCTTCCTTAACAAGTGTGCTGTTCAAACAATAAAAACAAAATCAGAGGTGTGCGTTTGAATGTCAGCTGGCTTATTAACTTCTCCCTCCTCCTCCTGATTTAACAAGGCCTTTTTTCCAGTAAAATGTTCATCATTCATTCACCATTAAATCCAAGACAAATTAACGTAGTCCATGTTGACATCAATCCCATCAATTAAAAAAAAATCATTGGAGATGAAAGTGAGCGAGTATTTTCATCTGGAACCAGAACAGAAGCTTGAGCATCCGACATTTCTTCTTCATTAAATAACTTTGACAATTGATGATCAAACTGGTTGGGGATCAATACTCTGTGGATCCTCTTAAAGTCCAATTGGCAGGAAAAAGTTCTTGATTGTGTTTGGGTGAAGGAAGAACAAGTGAAGGCTATATCAGAACCCCAACCGACAAGTTTTTCTGGTAAACCTTTAAACATCTGACAAGGATTTGATGACTTACCCCTTTCTCGATGCTGCCAGTTTGGCACAGAGTCCCCTCTGCAGCCGGGATACTGTTTGTTACACAGCGGTTGCTTTTGCTAAGGCACCAGAGCTCTCTACACACTTCCTAGGAAAGAAGGCAAAAGCAAGTTGATCAGAATAAATCAATTCAGCCGACTGGAGGGTAGATTGCTGAATCGGGGTGAGAAAGATTTATCAGTAGCCTAGGTGATTTTCCTCCTAGTGTTTTATTCTTTGATCCAACAGCTAAGAGACAAACAAGAAAACAACACCACAAACAGCATGGAAATGTATCTACATAACTCCAGATCAAATCAGAGGACTAGAGGAGTCGATGAGACCACATCAACACTGCCGAGAGGCAACTAACTGCAAGAGCCCATATGCTTTGGATCATAGTGCATCTTGAGCAACATGCCAGGGGTCACTAGCTGCTCTTAATGTTCTCTTATGAGAAATGAAGAGTCAGCTGGATCAACACCATGACTAACGTTTGCTCACGTTCAGCTCAGGACCACACGAGACCGTGACATCAGTTCAAGAAATCCCATCTCTCCTGCTTAGGGGAAATCAAGAGTGAGCAATAGGCCTCCCAAGTCTCAGATAAAGACGAGTTGTAGGCCGAACAAATATCTTTAGTATTACTGAGTGGTCTGAATAAACATCATATCTCTGTCTTCTCCTGCTCACCCCTCAGTCTAGGACGTAAGGAGAATCCATTTAGATTACTGAAGGAATGGTGTGTGTTTGTGTGTGTGTGTGTGTGTGTGTGTGTGTGTGTGTGTGTGTGTGTGTGTGTGTGTGTGTGTGTGTGTGTGCGTGTGTGTGTTTGTGTGTGTCTGTGAAGATAGCACTAAGTTGCCCCCAAATAAATAAAACCATAAAGTGAACACATGTTACAAGGACAGCTCTGCACAACCTTGCATTAAATTTCCCATTAAACTGAACTGGGTTCCCTCGCGTCTCCACTTCAAAGGCTTTTACAGGACAATTGTGTGCGGCAGAAGAGCAGGCCCATGAAAAAGAGTTATGATCCCACGCATAGATTCTGACCCCCAGGGTCAGTAAATATGCCATGGCCCCGCAGCTCCCTGAGCCTATCCAGATTAAATAAAGCAGCAAACTGCCACTCTCTGGTTGCAGTGACTCCACTCTGCCAGCTGGTTTCAATAACCTGACCCACTGCTCCATTCACTATCTGGGCCCAGCTGAAAGGTCAGCAGCCGGGGCCTTAACGAACATGGATACGGGCCTGATTGATTTACGCAAAAGAGAGAACAAACTGGAGATGAAAAAAAGGGCAAAGGCAGTCAGGAAGGATTTTTGCTAATATAGCCATCAACGGTTGTTTATTTTCATACGTTCAGCTTGCTCGGGTTTGAAACATACACACACAGCTTTGTCTGGAAGCTTTGAGCACATGCAGGCTTAGAGTCAAACTGAGAAGTGGGAAGAAGTCACTAAAAAACGAATTGTCGCTATAAATTACACAAATTTCCTCTGTTGACGTCTGTGTAACTCTCTTCACCTCTGACTCAGTCTTGTGCTGTGATTCAAAGCTGTCATACCCCTGGGGTTTAAGGATCTTTAAAGTCTCAGAATTTATAGGAATCTTTGACGGCTTCAGGGGCCATATTCAGTGAAATATGGCTTATAATATTGTTCTGCATGAGTGGTTCCCAACATCTTATAGCAATGTTCCCTAAATATCAAACAGTTTATATTGAGGGTTGATTTTTTGAATGGAGTGGTTCATTTTCCCTCTTAGATTGTTCGGTTTGATTTGATACTGATTTGACAATTGTATATATAGATGTTTGAGTCAGTCCCAGATTATACCACAACTCTGCAACAGGTGATCCTCAGCAGTGCCAGACGCAATGAAACAAACATTGTTCATTGTTCAAAACTGCTTGTCTGGTGTTGTCCAAGTGTCCGTAAGCCACGGCATGCATATTTGACTCGAAACTATGTCATTTTCACCATGTTTAAAGCCTAAAAGTCCCCCAGAAGTGGCTAAGCTAGCTGACGTTAGCATTTCCAACTGTCCCTTAATGTACCTTGTTGGAAGATATCAGTGGACATTAAGGCTAAAAACAAATGACGCCGTTTTGAGTTGAATATGAATGTGGGTTTACAGACACTAGTATGACACCAAAGGAGAAGTATGGAGGCATTTTTTATGTTTTTTTTTCTAAATAGTTCACTCATTTCTTCAAATTGTATTGGATTTGGCTGCAACACTGTTTATCCCTGAAACACCAAAAGTGCTTTGTGGACTCAAACTCTTCACCCACCCCTACAACTTTATAAAAAGTTTTAAAACTAATTTCGAAAAACTGCCAGAAGCTACAAAATGTAACACAAGCTGCCCCAATAATTAATTCTTCAGTATTTCACAACACTAAATTAATTAGTAGAGAATTTATTTATTTCCCTTTTATAAAAGAATTGTAACAACTGTTTGGGTTGGGAACCACTGCTGCACATCACGCTCAAACACCAGTTGTACATGATACACCAGGTCATGTGCAGTGGTAAATAGTCCACCCTGTCCTGAGGATAAATAAATATGATGTAGATTAGTGACCAGAATATCAGTTTGTTCTGGTTAGAAACCTTATAAATCATTGTCTTATCTGCAGCCTGAAGCCATAGGAATTGCAGGTTGAGCCACATGTTTTTCAAGAGAATTATTAAAAGGACATTATGACTGTTTGACATTATTTATAGATATAATAGAGATAAACTTTGATTTGTTCAGGCTAAACTTGTCTGCCTTTCCCATCACTGTTCCTCTGTATCATCTGGAGGCCACAACAGTTAGAAAATAAACGAAATACTCATCTTGATGTGGAAAAGTTCAACAGGGTATGGGTGAGTGTTAGATACAGAAACCAGACTATTCCATTCATTCCCGTAAGCGGTCGCAGAGGGCATCTCTTTCACAGATGGCTGTATGAAACAGATCTGATTGTCAGATGAAAACCTCCAATCTAGCCCCATTGAATCATTGCTGGAATCCGATCCGGTCATAAATCTCATAAATGTGTGTCTTTCATGCTGATCTAAAACCACAATTATGAGCTTATGAGCCAAAATGACAGGGCTTGATTTGGGGCCTGTTATGATCAGCTTTCAGATACTTCTTTCAATGAAATGAAATAACTACATGATCTCAGCTAATCACTGCCCCCCCTCCCCTTTTTTTCCATCATGTGTGCAAATATATATGTCGGGCAAAACAATGTTGCGTTATTGTTCATTATGATGTGAATTTCTGCTACAGCTCATTTTACCATGTGGTTGATGCTTGTCTTTCACTGCCTGTTTATCTTGTATGTATCAAGGTGTCCTCATTATCCAGGCAAGAGGTTGAATCATTATCATCACAGGACAATTTAAAAACTCAGACAAGGGTCGTATTGACGTTTATCCATCATCTCTCTCTCTCGGGAAGTTTAGGGAGACATAAACTTGAAGAAAAACTGTTAATATTAGCTGCACATCACTCACAACTTCAAATAAGAAACAAGATAATCTCAATTAATTGTATAATATCCACAAAGGGCATAACACAATCTGCTCTCTGTATCTGGATTTGCTTTGTCAGAAATATATTCAGATTAATGCAGAGGGTTAAGTTCCAGGTGAATGTAAAATCATTCTGCCATGTCATTGATCAATAATTAATAATAAACTCTGTGAGGGAATTACGTAAGAAGCTATTAACAACATGGTCCCGAACTTCAACTGCTCAGTTTCCCATCCACAGTGATGTGCTTTATCCTGCACAGCCAAACAAATACGGTGAAAACTGATGACAAGAATGTGATGATGAAGCACAATGACTTTTAAAATATGAATCTTATTGTATATAGAGTATGTATACCATTGGCCATCTCTGATTATTATGGTCTAATTCTTAGCTGATATCATAGAGGTAAGGGACACCTTCTTTCAGTGATTTATAGAGCTGCAACTGGCAATTATGATTACATTCTAATTTTAAATTAATTATTAATTTACTTTTAACTTTATTTTGGCTATAAAATGTCAGGCAACATGGTAATTGTATATTTCCATGTCAAACAAGTTTTCAAAGTCTGATCAACAGTGCATGATCAAATAATACAGTTTTTTTAATCACATGAGACTATTCAGATTAGACCCTATGAGCATTATGTACACAGTGTGTGTTTCAGCAAATAAACCTTGGGATATCTATGTCTACATCATCCTATGTGAACTTGTTAAACATATAAGAGGAGATGCTTTGGCTCAGTGAGAAGAGAACATGTGATCAGCAGAGTGGCGTAAAAGATGCTGGTTTCTTACCCCATACTTGCACTGGCGGGAGGAAGTCCCGTACTGGAAGCGACACTGCTCGTCTGCGTCGTACACCTGCCCCGGGGCCACTGTTGGGTACAGGAAGTCTCGTTTCAGAGGTTCATTGTCCAGACACGTCCCCCGACCTGAGCTGTCAAAAAAACAAACCTGTAATAGGATTGTTTCTTACACAAAGGAACCTTTCTATACCAATAAAGTCCCCCCCGCCCCCCGCCTCTTCTCTATTAGACCCTGGCAGGTGCTGTTTGACTCATTTAATTTGACCACCAAACTACCACTGTAGGAAGCTTGTCAAAGATTGAAAATGACATGTAATTCATGTTGATATTACACATCAACACCTGCTAATCATAGGGAGTGTTGAAGCACAAGCCGAGACATTTTACCGGAGGCGAAGGGGGAAGGCTGTCGGCCGATCTGCCTGTCTTAAAGCACAAACTCTCTCTGATTATATGGCTCTACGCGTAAGTGTCACTGGTTGTGCTCGATCCACGGAGGAGCCAATAAAATGACAGAGCAGGGAAAGAAGGATAAGAGTCTGGAGTGAGCTATGGGTCATATGTCCAGGGCCTAGGATAATGTTTAGTCTGTTTTGTCAGATAGAAATATGTGCGCTCACAGAGAACTCTCAGAAGAAGAAAAAAGAACACACACACATACACACACACACACACACACACACACACACACACACACACACACACACACACACACACAGACACACACACCAGTTTTGTATTCTAGCAGAGAAAATTGTTGTGTCTTTGGTGTGTCTGTTTGTTTTGGGTGAAGAAGCTGAGCATGTTTGACTCCCTGTGTTGCTGTATGGATGCTTCTTCTCATCCCATCACTGAGGGCCAACACACAGATTATAATTATCTGTTATTCTTTTGACCCTGTCACCTTTTCTGTGTAGGAGACTGAAATCATATGATAAGACAAGTTCCAATAAATAAACACAGATGTATTTCATTTCAAGCTCATCTCTACTGCTCCCTGAGTCAGAGGATTCACTCAAGGCATGAAATATTACTACAACTTACTATTTACTATAACCCACTGCTATTTTCCAGCTGTGGCAGCTGCAACATGCAGTGGAATTCTTCCCATCCCTCGAAAGGAAAAGTGGGCTTGGTGACAACAATAACGCAGAGCTGGGCTTTGTGATTGAGCAGACCGAGACTTGGGCCCAGATTACAAGAGAGGAGACGATTGAGGACTGAACTAAGTGAACTTTAAACAGATGGTTCACTCAAGTCCCCCCAAAAAGATCTCCTTATCTCACTAAGCTTTAGTTATATGCAGATAGACTAGTTCTTCGTTTATGTTTTCATCTTTGAGTTATTTATCAGGTCATGACTCATTTGCATTACTTGCATGTCTTGTAATTTGAGATATATTGTGATATTTGTCATTTAAAAAACGTTCCAATATACATGTATTGTGAGTAGTAATAAAGTGTATTTCAGAGGAAGTTGCAGTTTAGATTGAATGGAAGTGTTTCAAACAAAAGTAATCTAACTATTAAGTCTGATGTCATCAGCATAACATTTAATAATTTTAGATACTGTGCTCTGGAAAGTTCTGTATAAATGTATCACAAACTGTTTATAAAGATGGATGACGCAGAGAAAAGATAAGAGCGTGGCCATCTTGCCCATTTGTATCCAGGGTCTGCACAATCGTGTTCAGGGGATTGAGCAGCATTATCTAGGTCCTGCCGATACACACGCTCGACCAATCATGACTCTCATCAGCTGTCAATAATGACATTTTTTACATCATCAAATAACTAATTAAAACCCAACTTAAGAAAATTTGACATTTGACATTTTTGTTTGGTCCATGTCCCATCAACTAACATTGTGGAGGTGGGATTTATGATACTGTGGCCAGCCACCAGGTGGCGAATGAGAAGGATTTGGCCTCACTTTGGGAGGGCCATCATGTTTATATTTATATCTAGTCCATGTTACAAAACATTACATTATTATTAAACAGCATTCCTAAAAGGTGATAGCGAGTTAGTTAGCTTTGTCATTTACCTACGTCACATTTACCTAGCATTTGTAACCCATGTGCAATAAATTAGTGACAGCAACTTTTTCTTAAATATTATTCATTGTTAAGTGATGAACTGCACTGTCTTTCAGATGTGTTCTCTAAGACAATATTGTACAAAATAAATCAAGTCATTTGGAACATGCTGTTTGTTTTCATTACAGGGCGGCACATTCAAAAATGCATTTTAAGCTAAACTTAAATGCTCCAGACTGAGAGGAGCAAACCTTTTCTTCCTTCCTTTATCCTTTCATTCTCTTGTCTTCCTCTCTCCATCCACTGATCTCAGTTACTGAATGGAATAATCCTATTTCTTGGCTCTTGTTCCCCAGAGGACCCTCTCATCACAGAGAGAGCCTCTGAGGCCCCCAGACTCCCTTTGCACTGAGGGCAAGCCTCACTATTTATTGGTTTTGAGGGAGACAAAATAGTCAAAGTTTAAACATAGGGGCTATTATTTCACACTGTCGCAAAGGCTTCCTGTCTGGTGGATTCAGCCAAATTCATTATGCTGAGCGGAAATATCCTTTAATATGCAGGAGCATGGGCGTCCTTCGGACTCTGACACCGGTCATTAATGTAGATATTAACCGTCCAGCTTGGATCCAACCAACGATGACACAGCAGAATGATTAAATCCAACTGACCTAATAATTATCATAAGGCACAAGTCACCCAAGTCTATTATCAGCAGAGCACATGGTCTCAGTGAGTTTAATAACCCCTAAACCGCCTGCCTTTTAACATTTATTGCAAACTGGCATGCAGACCTGAGAGAATAAACTGTGAGTGAACTGTGAGTGCATTCAGAAACCATTACTAAAAAACCCAAACAAAGAAGCACATAATGCTCGAGCAAGATGGTGAATCTAGGCCAACACCACAGCCAAAGTTGTTTACTTGGCAAGGAGAAGCATGAGCGATATCCAAAACCCTGATTGAGGGAGAGAAAGGGAGGATAATTGGAGTTTACAGACAGAACCCTTTTGTAAGAAACATAAAAGCGTAAGGCAATAAAACCGAAAAGAAAAGACAAAACTCAAGCAACAGAGTGATACAAACGGAGGTATGATAAACAAAGCAAAGGGTGATGCTGCTCTGAGACGCAGTGAAACAACTTTGTGTCTCCTTTTCCTTGTAGCACAGCCTCGGTCGTCCTCAGATACTTGAGACAGAACTGCACGGGAACCCGACTAAGCGGCAGAGAAGCGGCTCTTTGTGTCCCAGCTGGAAGCTGGCATATAATACTGTCATCTCTGTCACAAGTGCTGTTCACTAACCCTCCTTTAACAGCTTTCAGCCGGAAACATCATCTGACAACCGCAGCCGCTATTGTCCGCTCTCTTGGAGGGCCTTGCTAACTAAACACGAATGCACAAACACACACACACTCACAGAGACACACCGCAGACTTGCAACACATCCCATCAATACTTCACCACAGGGTTGTGTATTATTAGGATTTGCAAGCAGCATTCAGGTCTTAGTGATGAGCGATCAAGCTAAACTGCAGCGAGAAAGGTCCTCTGCGCAAAGACTGAAAAGGAATGATTTCAGTGTTCCTGGGTCTGGGACAAAAAAAATTGATAATTGGAACCCTGTCTGGTTCTTCTTTGCAGGAGTGAGCTTAAATATATGGGCTCTATTATCAAGAGGACAATAAAATACAAGACTAAAAGGGAATAATGTGCTCTGCATCTTTCTACCACGGGCAGAACAGAGGAAGCCAGATACATATAAGTCTTTATACATGAGCGTGCATATTAGCACAGCAGGGTAATGGAGAGGAGTGGACTGGATGTCCCTGTTCCATCTCCTGAGGTAAGACTCTCTGACACTAGATTGTGACCTCTGACCTCATTTGTAAGGCAGGTAACAGTCCAAACAAAACCATAAACCTGTTAACATCACTGTCTCCTTCAATTTTCAAATCAGGATACATTTTTTGATACTATTTATGGTTGGCTTTTCATTTCTAAACTAGACTTTCACTTATATTCAGTGATACCTCTCTTACTTGGTTGTATGCAATATGCATGCATTGATATTTCATCAACATCTTCTCAGTTCATGTATTGTTTTATTGTGAAGAAGCCACAGGAACTTTGCGTTGACAGCAGCAGCTCCACCAAAACAGATGTGGTAATATTCTGCATTTTTCAACAGCATATCAGTTTTACATCTTGCAGGGGGTCAGACTGCGGTTGCAATTATTTTTGACTGACATCTGCATTAAAACAATGTGATTTTGTTTGGGTGCACTGTAAACGGACACATCAGCTGCCCCTCTGCTCGCAGACTAAGACGCTGCTGAAGGAGCGTTTGCTGTTATATTGAACTGGGTGTCCTAACATCAACCAGGACTGAAATCTAGAGGATTACAACTTAAACCACACCTGTTATAGCATAAAAATCCGATTTAAGTAGAACTTCCTTTCAGACAGTGAAGTTGCCAATGTTTTTAAGTCAGCCGCAGTGTCCTGGCATGAACCTTCAGCTGTTTCCCTCTCTATAGGATCCTGTTCAACTTCACTTGGAAGTAGTCTGCTCTTTTAAAGGCAATTACACCAGCCACCACACACACATGTTCAAATGTATAAGTTGATTTGGTACATGTTTGAGCCAACGTGCCTATATTTAAATTATACATATTTCTGGACACCAAGTCCAGGTTTCACTCTGCTTGTAGCTCTGTTTTGTTCTCCGCCAATTCCTTAGGGGAATATTGTCTCTTTAACTCCGAAGTCCACTCTTATTCTCACTAGTGGGTTTTTACGCACTGAACCACTGGGCTTATCAGAGACTTTTTTCCACTTTAACAGCTGCCTGATAGAATCAACACAGATGAGAGCAGTTAGGCTGAATCAAAACAGTAAAGTTGCAAAAAATAAAACAATGAGGTAAGACACTGAAAAACCCAAACCGAGGAATTGGATTAAGTGTGTCTCTCACTACAAGTAAGAAACACATAATACACGCCAATTTCATCCATTGTTAATACAAAAATATTGATTAGATCACCTCAAATGACACCGTGACTCACTCGGAGCTGTGTCTGGCATGTTTTTCCAATTTCTGCTGAACAACTTGGTTCTGTCCGCTAGTTCCACTGAGTCAGCGTGGCTCTCTGCAGCAGTTTACAGCCATCATGCCATTGCTGCGAGCAAGCCATTTCAGAGAGCTGCAGAGGAATCCTTGACCTCATTCTCTGATAGTTAAAGTAGAATAGCATGCTTCTCATTTGAGAGAACAATCCTGACCACTTTCTGATTGTTATTCCCAAACAATGAAGCTGTTTCCCAGCAGTGGCTGAGCCCTCTCAGGGAAAAAGTATAATGCACTTTTATAATTCACTTTTCAGCTCAGTCTGTGGAGCAATGTCCGTCTTCACTCAACAGCAACCAGCCGTCCCCAATGTGAGAGCAAACAGAGAGTTGCTTGTGACCAGGCTGATGGGATCAGGGATACTGTCCTGGACAAAATGGATTGCCATGATAAGTGGAGAAGAAAGAGTGAATTAAATTTGTATTATTGATTTATTTATTTCCTCTCTCCACCTGAAATGAGCTGTGAAAACCCAATTAATGCTGCTCATTCAGACAAGGCAGTTTCAGCCACTGATGGTTAAAGGTAAGACATTTCTGTTCAATCAAACTTTGCTAAACTTCTTTCACCAGTCCTCTTCAGGTCATACCACTACCCAATGAAACAATACATGTTTCCAACAGTATTGTGCAGAACCAATGAAATCAAGGATGCATTGAAATAAACATGGGTGCTGCAAAGTGTACAATGAAAGTCAACTAAACGGTAGAGGTGTTTGTAATTGTGATGCCTTCCTTAATGTCTCCGTCTCCACCCTCTCTTTCCCTCTGATGGTTGGTAAAAATGCAGAAATAATTCCTGCATACTGGCACAGTAGGGTAAAGGCATAGGGGTATGAGTCCTTCCATAGTCACAGTATCATCACATCCTTTATATCCTAGAATCTGGAGGCCTTCTAAATGTTTTTTATCATTCCAGACTGGCAGGACTCATTCTACTGAAATGTCACAGTCACTACGTTTACATGTGTCCGATTGAAACCCGATTTCTGGCGTTGTCAGGGTTTCAATCGAAGATCCACTCCATGTAACTCCACAAATCTAGATTTCTTGTGTCCGACTGAAGTCGGATAACCACCCCCAGATAAGTAGATCGGATTTGGCTGTATATCGGACAACGCGAGCATGTAACTCTGGAAGCTAGACAACAACTGGAGATGACGTCTTTGCGCATGCTTGAGCTCCTGCCCCCTCCCTCCCCCCTCCCTCCCTCCCTGGCCGTGACCCGGAAGTCAACAGGTAGATAAAATGTTGCTGCCTGGTGCTGGCCGGCACAAACATACAAACAAACAACAATATGGAGAACACCGCAAGATCCAACACCAGAGTCTCGCATTACTGGACCGACGATGAGACGCTGTTGTTGTTTTTTGTTGGAAGTGGTAACGAGGTCAAGCGGAAATGGCTGTATCACCACTAGCTGTAATGAAAACAGCGCCACCTATCGTAGCGGGGTATGAAATGCTTTCGGACAAGAGTTGGATTTCTCAGTGCCATGTACCCTGAGATAGAGTAGTTAACCCCCCATGGATAGAGAAACCGGGCTTCAGCCGAAATCGGGTTTATGCCATCATGTAAACGTAGTGACTGTTACTCTCCTGTTTATTTGTGTGCTCCAATGTGTTGTCGTCTTTGACCATTCCACTAAACAGTGGGGCAGTGGTTGAGGGCAGCTGGCCAACATGTCACCACCAAGGACCACACGAGCTCTAACATCACCCGCCTTGTGGTGCAGAGATGCATGGGTGGAAAGCACCCGGTTATCATACACGGCCACAAGGAGGTCTGGCAGGAGTCTTAGTGATGACATGGATGTGAATAAGTGGGGAAGGACTTTCATATAAGGCAGGCTAGCGGGTCACCACAAGGGCCCGCCAGTGGCAGGCGGGTTGTGAAGCGAGACGGCTGCAGGCTGCACCTTTTTCTGTACTCCACACATACACACACACACACACACACACACACACATATGGAGGCAAACCCAAACACACTCAGACAGTCCCACTGGGAACAACCATCATCCACTTACTCGAGAAAGCTGGTGATGTAGTCTTTGCTGCAGGCAGACCAGGAGAAAGGGTTGGTGTTGGCTGTTATGTGAGCGGCCATCAGTTTGGCTGTCTCATGGCCTTTGGTACCGCAGGAATTCCCGATGCCATCATGGTTCATCCCAAAACTGAAACACACAAAATAAATGGAATTAATGTCTTTTGCAGTTTACTGCTCAGTTTAGATGGAATGACATTGTAAAGTCCAGCATGCTAACTGGTGGATGTCTCCCTCACTGGCCCCGGCTGTAATGTTCAAGCTCTGTGGCACTGAAACAGCTGTGTGGAAGAGAGCCAAGGGGTCAAGGGTCAAACTCTGTCTGGAGCTCAGCAGGAACAAAAAAGTTCTAATCACCACTCTGATCCCTGCTTGTCAATCACCGCCTGCAGGTCTGAGCAGGCCGTGAGGTGGGAGTCTACGCTAACTGGAGCAGAGTTGGGGATGGGGTGAGGAGGGGAGGGGAGGGGGGGTCCTTTAGATCAGTGGCCTCGCCAGAGAAAAAGAGAGAAAGACCCAAAACCCAAACACCTCCCAACCCTGTGGTCTGTTATGAAAGCTCCTCAAGAATTTATTTCACACTGAGGGCTGAAAATAAATCATTTTAACAATTCATTAAAAAAAAAGCTTATCTGTCTGGATATCATTTGAGAGAAAATCTCAAGTTTCAGCAGGATGTCAAAGTTTACTTTTCCTTGCAGTCCAGGAGCACAAATCAGGTCTAATGTATATAACAAACCCAACCACATCGCACAGTCTGAACCTGTTTTTCTAAGGCTGGCGTTTATGACATTTTACCCTACTCTGGAAATAAATCAGCCGAGTTGAAACCCCACTGCAGTGTGTTTTTTTTTATACATCCTCTAGAAGCAGAGACTATTTTTACAACTGCCCCACAACAGAAGCAGACATGAGACATAATAAAGGAAATCGCCATCTTGCTGAACTCTCTCGAGAGGGATATGTAGACTAATACATCATCATTATTTTGCTTTATATTCAGGAAGAAAGAGCCAGAGGTATGTAGACACTGACATTTACATGAGGAAATATGTGGAGATACAGTTCAAGTCGTCTGCTGGGGGAAAGAAGGGGCTACATGCAGGTCTGGCGAGCCCAAGCAGTCAGCTATGTTTGTTTAAGAGCAATTATTAGAGCGCACAGTCGTGAAAGCGATAAAAGGTTTTACAAGGATCTGAAGCAAAAGAAGGAATCTCATTGGTAGTAGTGTGGACACAGGTCCAATAAGTTTGATTCCAGTCAGTATCGAGTCATGAATCTGATGAATGTTGTTTTCCACTTGTCAAAATCACAAAAGACTCACAAGTTGAATTTGAACTTCACCAACAGTGCCTTGTGATTTCACTTGGACTTCAGGGTTTTTGACTTGATGTCCCACACTGTGAGGCTACACCCCGTAAAAGTGGTGTCTGAGCTCATTATTAAGCAGGCAATGTGAATATCCTGGACTAAACGTCAGGAGACAATCAAAGTCATTGGGATTCATCCGAAGTTGAAGACAAAACAATCGGGTTCAAGCAGGAACATCTGTGTAATCTTTTCCTAAATGTGTCGTAAAAAAAAATGTCTGTCCTGCGCGGCGGCCCAAGTCGAATTCACCATTCTCTCTTAACTAAAATGTGACATTTGATAACTCACACAATCAATTGATAAATATGCCCATAAAACGGTCGCCTCTTCGTTCTGTTTGTGTGAAGGTGGCATCCTTAACAAGAGCAAACAGCAGAACTTTGCAGAGTTTCAAGGCCTGTTGTCAGTAATTGGTAGTCGCATATGTAGTCATGTAATCGTATTAGGGGACCAGTTACAATACTTATCTGAGCAGGGCTGACAGAAACAAGGACAAGAAGTGAATTTTATTCAGTGGGTGAGTTGCGCTGTTTACAGAAAATGTTCTCCTGGTCGGAGAGTAAAGACCCTGGGGCTGCTCTGAACTGAAATGCCTGTTCCTAAACATCTGAAACTATGCCAGTAAAGAAAATACCAATCTGAAGGAAGGAAGAAAAGACAAAAGACCAAACACATAACATCTCAGTAAACTGGAAACCCATGAAGATGACAACATGGTGAACAGAATGACAATATTCTATAGGTTGAGCCGTCAACTATTTTCAGATTTAGTCAAATAATCATTGAGTTTATACAATGTCAGAAAATGGAAAAAAATGGCAATGACATTTCCAAATTACCAAAGAAGACATTTTCAAATGTCTAATTTGTTTGAAGAAGAGTCCAAAGCCCAAATATATTCAGTTTACTGTTATACAAGATGAAGAAAACATGGAATTATTCATATTTGAGAACCAGGGAATTTTAAGAAATCGATTTAGCTTATTTATCAAAATTGTCCCATAATCAGTCAAATGAACAAGTGTAGCAGCTCTAACCATGTTTAAATTTAAAAGTCACTGATTACAGCATTATATTTATATTTGTCATTATGAATTTGACCTGTGTGGATGAGTATTTCTGGCTCAAAACCCATTTGCTTTGTCACACCTCTTCCATTTGGATCATAAAAGTAAGGTCAAGTTCGATATTTTATATTGGGATCTCTTAAAAAGTCTTAAAACTCACTTGTGGCCGATCTCGTGCGCAATGGTGAAAGCGGAACTGAGGCCGATGTCTTCATTGATGCTGCAGCTCCTCTCCGGCTCACACATTCCAGCCACTGAGGCCAAGCCTGTCAACAAAACACACACACACACATGCCAGACAAACACACAAACACAGGGTGAGGACGTAGCATTCTTAGGAGGCATGGTCATAAATTTGGGACTCCACACATATGATCAACTTGTTTACAGCAGTGCTGAAAGACAATCTGCTGCTATACATTCACTTTGGGGGTGTTGGAGAGTTGAGTTAAGCATCATCGGCTAGACAGTTTTTTTTTCATTAATCCTTGCAAACTACAGAGACTGCAGGAAAATGTCTAGACAAGGGTTTGATTTATACATTTCAATTCACAGTAACAAGGGATCACCAGAACACGAGCCAAGGAAGGGAATATAAGAACCCCCTGACCAACACCGTGCCCCAACAGAAAGCCGTCAGAAAATATACATGTTTTCCAAATTTTTCTGAAGTGGGGTAAGAGAATGAGGGAGAGGGGGAGAGGAGAAGGTGTTTAAAGCTAAAACCTCTTCCCAATCCAGGTGTCGCAAGTCCTATTTCTCCTAATGCCTGACAGGTCAGATAGGGAGACAGGAGGCAATCCTTCACAGATTACATCTACAGGTGACTGGAGAGTGGATCATATGACAGCCCAAAGCAGGTGTGTGTGCGTGTGTGTCTGTTTGTGTGCATCTGTTTGCATGTGTGTCATAGGAGGATGTGTGTAACTGTGGGAAGGAAAGAGCATTTCAATATGTTTGTTATAGTAATATATTTCATTATTTTCAGGCTGAGTACACTAGAGGACATATAAAATGTAAAAAACCTAAAAGGTATAGTATAGGAAACAAAAAACTCTCACTTAACTCTTTTCTCTAAAAATTCTGATGATTCTAATTCATTTGAAATTCCATCTAATTTGAAGATTAGGAACTGATTGCATCAGGATTAACAGCTAGTGGAGTTGATCTCTAGTCAGGTGTTATTAAAGCGGGAGAGCTGGATTTCAACACATTCAAGTTCAACCAATTCTGATTTAGCCGAATCAGCACTGAATAAAGCTCTTTGTATTTCGCATCATGCCAAAGTTAAAATCTGGTTTCCATGGCAACGTTTCCACACTGTCATCTGTTTTTAGGTCATCTAGTGATGATCGGTTTGCCAGAGCTGAAGAGGAGAGCAACTATTCTCAAGGCGTGGGCAAGAGCCACTAGGAGGGCGGTGGAAATATGCAGGTATTGTTAAACAAAGCTTTCTTGTTGGACATAAGAAAGGGGTTGAGGGCAGACACAGATTTCACCTTTTCCTCCTGCACAAGTTGGCATTTGTAAAAATATCTAAATCAGCAGTTGTTACATTTACTCTACCCCGAACTCTCAGTTCTCGAAACTGCAGCTTTGCACACTACTAATGAGATAACACAATTAAAATCAGACCGGTGCATGGAGCATGACGGAACTTACTGTCACCACTTTTCAATTGGAACTAATTTCTCCTGAAGGGGAGGAGGCATATAACAATAAAACAAGATGTTGAAATGGGTTGTTTAATGTATAATTAGGTGAGATAAAACGATATAAACACCTGTCAAAACCCAAAAAACAAACAGATCTGAGGGTCTTCTTTGTAGTTTGTGTCGACTGACTTTTTTAATTGATGTCAACAAATTCAAACTCTCCCTTTGTGATGCATGAACTCAGCTTTGCAACTTCCAGTCGGAGGCCAAATGAGCGCTGAGCTTTCTTTGCAAAGCGTGATATGGATAAACTTGACGAACCATCCCATTTGCACTACAGTGAGCCAAGACATAAATCATGTTTTGCTGGTCAGCGTCCCTGTATAGTTTGCATGAACTCTGGCTCCCTGTTAAAGTGGCATGGCTTTGTATCCTCTTTGCTAAGAGGCTAAACAAGAATAGACTCGCAAATCAGGAGGCCACTGAAACCATTACTGCAGGGAAAGAGGGAGCCTGGAGGTGAAGAAAGGAGGAGGAAAGGGAGGGTGGCTACTCTACGATTAGTTTAAGAATGTGTGTGTTAGAGAGTGAAGTGTGTGTGTGTGTGTGTGTGTGTGTGTGTTTGTGTGTGTGTGTGTGTGTGTGTGTTTGTGTGTGCACAAGCATTGGGTGAGCGCAGACACACACAAATCGCATTGCAAGGGTCTTTCTTTCTTAACACCGGGGTGGACTGTGTATTATCTCCAGCCCCGTGATTACTCGCCGACCTTAAAGGCCAGCGAACTGACCTGGGAGCATGATCCCCGGGAGGAGAGGGAGGAGAGGGGGGGAGGAGAGGAGGGGTGGGGTCAGGGTGGTGGTGGTGAGACTACGAGGAAGCCAAGCAGATGCCAGGGCAATTAAAGCGACCGGGGAATGTGACGAATGCGGTCAATCTGTCAAACCACCCCTGAAGTCACAATATTACCTTCAAGATATACTGTGGTGCCTGCAGGGCCTTTACAAAGATAAGATGTGGAGAGTGGAAGGCCTGGGTGGGTGGGAGGTTCGAGATGGGGTGGCTTGGGGGAGTTGAAGAAGAGAGGGAGAGAGATGTGTGTGTGTGTGTGTGTATGTGTGTGTGTGTGTGTGTGTGTGTGTGTGTGTGTGCCAATGCCTGCTGTCCCTTTTCCACCCCCATAACCTCCACAACCGGCATATCACCAACTCTATCTCCCTCCTGCATACTCTCACACTCCCTATAATTGTCCTTTTCCCCTTCCATTTTCCTTTCAACTCCTCCCCTTCTTCTTTCCCTTCTCCTCCTTCTGTCACTACTCTCCTCTTGAGCCACCTGCCACCCCGCCCCCACTCCACCCTAAGTCTCCTGCCTTGCCTGTCCAACACATACCTTTCTCTTTCTCTTCCTCAGCCCCAGTGGAAGTGTAAACACCTCAGACCAACTGGGGCTGTAGGCATAGGAAAGAGAGAGACAGACAGGTTTTATAAATTGGAGGCCATGCAAGGAGGTGACCACGGCTGTCCAGGATCGGCACTCCTGGCCTCAACCAACACAAGGAGAGCCACCGAGGAGCTATAATAACCCAAGTGAAAACATCCCTCTGGTTCTGTCTGGTGTTCTTCTAAAGGCAGACTGCATAGGCTGCAGAATAAGGTTTGTCTGAGGACACGCTGGAGGTGAAAATGAGAACCTCTCCAGAGGGGGGAAAAGAAAAAGAATGAGCTCCTACACCAGAGAATCATATAGTATAAGATTACCTATTTGGCAGGAAAACCCATGTTAAAGCAGTGTATAGAAACTTTGCTCTTAGGTCCACTCACCTAAGGTTCCGCAGGGTTTGTTCTTGTAGGTGCAGATGTCATATCTGAAAAACAGGGGAAAGAACAGAAACAATTTCATTAACTCTACATTTTTTATGTGTACAGTGTACAGTCTTCCACTGGCACTTTGCTGCTCATTCTTTCCATGTTTAATCACAGTCTGACCAGATATAATCTCAACCTTTAGCATAACAATAGCATGTAATGAAAGCTGTGAAAACACCTGGTTCACTCCTTCCATCTATAGCATGAGCCGTTGGCAAAATGTCACAGGGCTAACACAGCAAATGTCAATGAGAATAAAGTAGAAAGCTTCGGTCATGCCGTGTCCCAACTGCTAACTCCCGTAACTCACACACAGGTAATCCAATAGAGCCAAGGGGGAAAAACAAGGCCTGAACACATTGGGCCACATCATACATTTAAAATGAAAGATCCAATCATTCCTAAAGCTTTTAATCTATTAAAAACAAGGGCACAGCTAATTTAATTTCATTCTTCTTCCTAGCGCTCCTGCTTGCCATAAACTCCTCTTCCTTTCTTCCTTGCTTTCCCTCGGTGTCGCTCCCTCTTTCACATCGGATTAGCTCGGTACAACCATGACCTCGTTCAGGACATCTATTTGTTTTGATGTATTTCTATAGTTTCCCCTTGTGATGGGACACATTCTAAATAAGGCAGAATGGTAACTCAAACTACCAAAGAAGCAAGAGGCGTAGAGCGGGTTGTCCACTAACCAGAAGTTCAGTGGTTCATTTCCCGGCTCCCCCCATCCCATGTGCTGGTTTGTCCTTGGACAAAAACTAAACCCCCAATTGCTCCTGTTGTCTGTGCCGGCAGTGTGTGAATGATGTGTGATGGAGAAAGAGCTGCATTTAGATTCCCTGTTGAATGGATGAATGGCAAAACTGGGATCTAAAGCTTTTTAAGTGGTGATCAAGACCAGAAAAGTGCTACAATAATACAGACAATTTGCCATTTACTTCTGCGGTGATGAGCAGAGTATTGAGGAAGTTTGAGTTTAGTGTGTCCTGCTGGACCGCCTCTAAAGTGGAGCGGCACTGATTGGTGTTGATGGAGCTGTAGTAGACGTAGAATATAGTGATACTAAATGCAGGATAATGTCCACCTCTGTGACTCTGCCTAGACCACGAAGGCCTGAGTAAGTAATGATAAGCATGTGTATAATGAGGATCTGTGGATTAATAATTAGAATACACTTCACTAGAAGAATGCAAATAGTGACCCTTAATCCACATTAAGCACAAAAATGTTCCGTGGCAAGAGTTTTCCCTTCATATTTTACATCAGTGCATTTACTTTATTCTTCACAAATCTAACCATAAAGTCTACCAGTAGATAGCAAGTGGAACATTGCTATCTATCCAACACAAAAGATACATGCTCTTACATGTGTTGCACGTTCCCAAATTAGTATTCAC
This sequence comes from Pseudopleuronectes americanus, assembly GCA_038501795.1. Lineage (NCBI taxonomy): Eukaryota > Metazoa > Chordata > Actinopteri > Pleuronectiformes > Pleuronectidae > Pseudopleuronectes > Pseudopleuronectes americanus. The sequence continues at coordinate 3,062,303 of CM076733.1, read as the reverse complement.
AATAGTATAATCTTATGCCTTGAATCGGAGGCTGTAAACAATTGTTTTCATTATCAATTATTCCAGTGAATATTTATAAAGTCAAATGTGGCATGCCTTGTTTTTGTCTTAAATAAAATGAGTTGATGAATATTTAACTAAGTTTACATTTAATCCATTGTTGAATGAAGAAATTCAGTCACAGCTTCAGCTCATTACTAAAAGTCCTCTGAGGTGAACGCTGCAAGCGTCCGCCATCTTTAAATCTAAACCTTTGTAAACGCATTCCTAGAAGGAATGTCAGACTGCTCCTCCAGACATGGTGGTTAATAGAAGTTTCCTGGTGTCGACCATCAGCTATTTATACTATGTCCAGTGTTAGCATCACTGAGCTCAGCTGGGGCCTCCTCCCGCAGCTTATTATCTCATTATCTCTCGCCTACGCTTTGCCTTGGTTTCACGGTTCACCAATGCTATATTTACTTAAAGGTTACCGATGTCCCACCATAATGGAACTGACCCAAAGCACTGAGGTGAATCAGGGGTGTGGCTACACACCAGCATTTAAAGTAACTGCAGTGTTGACGTGCGCCATCTACAGGCAAAAACTATTCTACAAATTTAAAGTCAATGCCACCTGTAGGCAATGGGGAAGATTGCAGTTTTGGAAATTTCAAACTGACATTTTTGACTTGATGATTGCACTAGATTAAGGGTTATGAGCTATTACAAAACAGGTCATCACTTAAGTTATAAGGCGTCATTGTCTGGTCCACAAATATCTACATAAAATTATAAAAATATCTACAAAACATGTTAGCTAATTTTTTCCTTACAGCACCTAGCAACACGTTTTAGCCAGTTGAGCTTAAGAAAAAATAAATCAGCCTCACTACTCCTATCGCATAAGTTGCTTCTTCAATTAACAATCAAGCTCTGACAAACCAATTTTCCAGAGTTGTCGGAGAACCAAACAGAGTTGAAAGCTACTGAGTTAATCCTAAACTTACATTTTTCAGGTCTCCATTGAGAAGATATTGTTGGTCTCTCTCTGCTAAGGGTAGAAAAATAGGCTATTATTTCTAGCACCTTAGCTAAAACAAGGTTTTAAGGTACTGTAAGTGGCGACATTAACATGTGTACATCTGTAATGCTAACCTGTCGTTGTTACTTTCTTCTTGTAATGGGTGGTACGGATTGGCATGTGTAGACCTGGTCTTACACTTAACAAATTACCCTTTGTGGAGAATATGGCTGCTAAATATGGATGAGTAAGCTGCAAAACAGTTCCAAGAGATGTTTGGCATCTTTAAGCGATGACAATAGGACCATGTTATATCCTGTTCTACAGAAGAACTAGAAACAATTACAGCCCCTGAGATAAATCCCATGACTGTTGTCTGTAGACACCACTAAGCTACTAAGTCTTTGCTGCTGGTTGTTACGGAGTGACGCTAAAACCAATAATAAAAACGTGAGCCAAAGCAGCTGGAGAAAATCAACTGACAGAAAACAAGCATGAACAAACTAATGATAGAAAGGCTGTTTTGTGCAGAGCCTACGGAGTCAAACATCTTGGCTTTAGCCCATGTCAATCACAGAACGCCATCCTCTCTTTAAACAAAACCAGGGGGGGGAATGTACTCTTCAGTTGCTAGGTTATGTAGCCAAAACAGTTCTGGCAACAATGAAGCCTATTCCAGGTAATGACAGAGTTTTGCTGTTTTATGGTAACACCCTTAACATAAATTGCAGCGTGACAGGTAGAGCGAGTCTGAAACAGCACATTTTATTTTCAGAACTGAGGTGTTTACTCCCATCGGCTTTAGCAGTTACAGGTTGAGGGTGTGCACAAGAACTGGACTTTCGGAGGTTTCCCTGCCTTACCTGCTGGCCACCTCTATTAGCAAACACACACATGACTACACTCTGAAGCTGAACCGTGACTGCACAGCTTTTATGAGCCAACAGTACAGAAAACAACCTGCAACCTATTTGCTCAAAATTAGGAAATTAGCGCTACTTCCAATGAAAGTAGCAGCCGAAAGAGCAACTCAGCAGCATCATTATACTGGCGTGTGAGGAAAATGTAGTCCATATCCCGTAGATGAGAGCCTACACTTACCGGGTGATTAGGACAGCGTTGTCGTGATGAGCCATCCCGTTTTCAGGAATGCTGTTGCCGTCGCTGTGATGAGACAAGATGGACTTCTGCCACTTACAGAAACTGTCCAGAGACTTGTCAGCATGGTGGTTAATCTCCAGGTTAGGCTGCAAATTCAACACAAGCAGCACATGCAACCGTGTTACAACTACAATAATATCAAACCCTTGACAGTCTCTTCCAGTACATTACAATATCACATCATAGGATAATGTCATGTCTTACTTCGTCAAAACACATTGTGTCATGTATCATGGGGGGTTGTGTTACGTTTTTTTAAACTGTATTGTGTTGTCACATTTCATTATGCGATTTCATTTTGAGCGTATTGTATTGATTCATATAGAATTGTGTCATATTGTATTCAGTGTGTGAAAGAATGCAATTAATGGTGTTGTGTTATATAATTTACTGACGTTATTCTGTTGCATCGTGTGCCATGCCATGTCTTGTCCTGTCTTATCTTGTATAGTATCATACTATGTCATATTCGATTGTATTGTATCTTGACATAGCGTGTAGATTCAGGTTGTATCATTTTTTTTTAACTGTGTCATGTTTTCATGGCAGATCCAGGGGTGGGGCCAGGGGGGCAATGACCTGAAATCTGATTGACCCCCCCGAGGTGCGCCTCTCCTGTCAGTTGTTTGTTTTAACTAGTCACCTACTAACAATATTAACAATTAATATGAAAATTTGGTTATCCCTTATAGTAAGGTTATCTTGTGTGTGTTGTATTGCATTATATTGCATTGCATTGTGCTCATCACGTTGTGCTACATGATGTCATATCATGTAGTGTGGGGTTGTATAATTTTGTGTCGTGTAATAACATGTTGAACCCTATTCTGTTGTATCATGTCATGTCACCTTATATTGTTTCCTATAATAATTCACATCACTCTAAAGTACCAAACATTTTAAAAGATTTTGTTCATGGAGAACACTTGTCCATGTCACATCCGTCTCTTTCTCCTCATTCTCTGTCCGTCACAATCGTCTACTGTCCAATAAAGGTAACATCGAAGACAAAGTGAAACTGAACTATCATGTGTGGACAACCCTGACAACACTTGAACCACTCCAGCCGCCTAAGGGGAACGGTTGTGTGTGTGTAATTCTGGATGAATTATTTGAAGGAGGACTGAACTGGGATCAGAGGGAGGTTGGAGAACAAGTTTTTGGCACAGTGTAAGCTTTTTTTGTGTTTGATTTACGCCTATATTCAGTACTGGTAGAGGTAAAACCTTTTATAGCAGGAGAGAAGATACTCTATTTTAAGCTGAAGCTGAAATTTTATAAAAAGCAGAAGTGGAAAATAGGAAAAGAACTGGGGTAGTTGTAGTGGAGTCTGATAAATGAATCTCCTTGTGTACAAGTTTTAATTATATTAATCTATTACAAGATGAAGATGTGCTGAATTCAGCTTGCAGCTCAACAGCCAATGAGTTATTCACTGTCACCATAATATGTTTTGAGGCTGTATTTTCTATTGAGCTCATCCCAAACCAGGACTGACAGACGAGCCATCCTTGTGGATCCACTTAACATGAAAACTGGATTTTTGGACCTGATGCTACATAAGAAGCTTCTACGACCCCCTTCTGAATAAAACAGATGCTAGGACGCTGTTTCTCCCATCACACATACATACACATGTACAGTGCATGTAAATGCTCCCTGAGGGAAGATGCTTAAGCACATCTTTTATCTTAAGCGGTGGCCATATGGTGAATAGTCTCTCCTCTCTCCCCTTCAGCCAAAGCAATCACATAAAATACTGCAGCTCAGTCACGCCAGACGTATCAGTTATATACTCATCACACGTGAGGTTACAGACGCTAATAAAACAAAAGGCTCATAGTAATAACTGTGGTAATACTGGGCAGTTCAAAGTTAGGGAAATTAATAAATGAAAGTGTGACACAGAGAAGGGTTTAGGAGGAAAAGGTGATCTTACCTGATCTTCAGTCAGAACAATCAGCCGGGTCACAATGACGTTCACAACATTTCCTAGACTGGCATCACGGTAAAGTTTGGCAACCTGACCTCCAGAAAAGAAGAAAAGACACAAAGTCAGACAAATTGTGTCCATATGTCACAACATCCAATCTTCCTTCATGAAGTACTTTCAGTGGCAACACTAGTACAGTAATCAGCAAATATTTTGCTAATTGAATAATTGTTTGAGCCATTATTAAGCAAAAATGGTTTGGTTCTATCGTCTCCACTGTGATAAAATTGTTGGTTGGTCATGTTGTTACACTGAATTTTTGTCAGACACAACAAGACAGTTGAAGCCCTCACATTGAGCTGTTTGGTGACATTTTCCAAACAATCAAACAATTAATCAGATAATAAAAAAAAACAGATAAATAAGACAGGACAACATGACCAAAAAGTAGGATCAAACTTACAATATTCATTACAGACAAGATGTAGTGCTCAATGTCTTTGCGTCCATGGTAACCGACCATCATCTTATCAGCGACCACTAGCGTCTCCACAAAGCGCTCGGTGCTGACAGAGCGTCTCTGTCTGTGAGGGCTGTTGGAGCGCTCGCTGTCGATTTGGGGAACAGGGGACGAGTGGACAGGGGAAGTTGCGTTATGCTGGCAAGGTGCGTCGCTTTCATTGAGGTCTGTGGACGACAGGGAGACAACGACAGGTTATTGTAAATAATGAAACAACAATTTACACCAAGATCATGATGCATCATCTTTGTGAGAGAGCTAGTTTGTGTGTGGTTGATGCACATAGAGAATCTGCCCCTTTGAACCTTGCGGCTAAAGCCTTTTGCTTTATGACCCAGATGCTCTGGGGAAAAGCTATAGGGTGGTACATGTTAGGGCATGTTAGCTTCCTGGCGATGACAGCCTTTGCTGTTTCTTATAAGACCTTGGCCCAAATACCTAAATATCCACCTGGTTCTTTTTCCAATTCGTCATATCTCAGCAGTCCGAGTATTTGGGGGCACTGGGTTGTCTATATTTCAAAATCTGAACAAGATTATTGGCTCTATAAATAGGATTTGTGCTTCAGTAAAAGTCAGAGCCAAGTTCACTTTATGCAGTGAAGCGCTTTTTATGAAAGCTGGAGGGAGACTTTCTCCAACAGGTTGAAAGGTGTCCAGGCCAGCAGCAACTATAGCACACAAGAGGCCCGGTCATGTCTACCAGAACCTGGGCCTAGAACCAAACCAGCACTTCCTCTAACCTGCTATGTATAGTTCTTCCTTTACGTCAGTTCCACCCACACAGAGTCCAACCCAGATGGAGGTTCACCAACCTGAAATGCCACAGCTGAACTCCTGGCTATGCTCTTGCGGTGAGGGAATGGCAGACATTTTATAAATAACATGTTGCTGTGCTTCTTCCAGGTTCCATTCGCTGGAGGTGGTGGAGGATATGTTCTTTAATGGCTCTATTAAATACTGTTCTTCCTCTGTTGTTATAACACCATGCTTGGAAAGAAAACCAATGAAAGAAACAGGTTACAAAAACAAGCAAACATCAGCACCGAAGTGAATGCATATATCTATACAATGCAGGGGAATACATGTTATTATTTTGTACTTTCTATGAAAAGGAAACCAACTATTTTACACATGAAGTTCAGTTGTGTGTGTTTAGACAGACTGCAAAGCAAACTTTAGAATCAATGCATACAAACACCAAATTGAAAGTTAAAATAAATAGGACTTAATGCTGTAAAGGTTAGACTGCATACATACAACTATGACAGTTGAAAAGACAGGTTTATAAGAGTCTTGTCGAGTTGATTGAATAAAAATGACAATGATGATATCATTAAATCTGCTGTGGGGAAGATTTATCAAGAAACGCGTGCTCAGCAGATAGCTCACAGGCTACTGATAGCTAGCTACTGCTAGTAGGCTATTGTTGGCTAGTAGCTAGCGGGGTGAAAGCAGCCTTTGCTTTCACACCCTCAAGAGTTGTTAAAAAAAGTTCCTCTGTGGATAAATATAAATTATACATTTAAATTGACTATTATACATTTCCGTAACTCTGACAACTTAAGCTGAGATAACCCTAATGACATCATCACAACCATCAGAATGATTAGGTTCGGAGATGTTATCTCTTTACAGCAAGCTGACACGAAACGTTGTGGCCATGATGTTTGGCATATGTGTACGTAAGTACATGACAAATGCTATTAAGTGCGATTTGGGGAAATGTAGTATACATCATTGTTTAAGTAAGACTGAAACTCCGGGCTAAAAATCTCAGTCTTTTGGCATTCCTTGTACATTGTGTCTGCTGCATGACTCAAAGTCTTACATAGCTGGAGTACCCCTTCGACTATATATGTCCATTCATGTAATCTCCTCTTTCTGATAGGGAACATGCACTAGTCACCCAAAGAACCATATTAAAACATTGTTCTCTACCTTCCAATGCTAGAGAGAAGTCCTTCTCCTACACAACAATAGTTAGATTTTGTGAAACCCACAATGACAGCAATAAATCCCACATCACACTAGCAGACAGAAACATATTAAACTTTTTAATGGTGAGTGAATGCAAGATCCCAAACTGTGCAGATCACTGATTACATTAAAGTGCAGACACATTTTTGTCCATTTTTGGTGTTCTTAGAAAAAGGGCAAACACTAATTCAATTTATGATACTCGGTGTGGGCCTTGCCAACACATTTGGCTTCACGTTTTCTCCACATGATTATATTTGACAATAAGAAGCAGGGCCCTTTTTTTCCTTCTTTAGAGTTTTTCTGAAGCAAGGAGGGATAGCGGCTATTAAAATTTCTTCCAAGTCCTTGATTAGCAAAGAGAAGCTGGATAGGCACACAGTCTGAGGATAAAATCCTGAGGACTAAACGCTTAGACAGGATAATTAGACGCCTTGTTAGTGGTGTTCAGTTTTGTTTTTGAAAAGACGCTTCGAAATGAGGTAATATGTACGAGTTAGACACGTTATTTTACAGATCACAGAAAGGAGCAACTGAAGAAATGTGAGCTGAACTACTGAGGCTTCTAAAATTAGAGCCTCAAGACTGATATTCAATGGACGGATTGGAGAGAAAAGCCCTGATGCAGAACACTCACGGATAAGCGAGATGATGTGATTCCTCTACATGAGCATCACCTTGTTCTGAGCTGCCTAGAGACTCGGTGTGCCAAGTGGAAAGAGGCCAAGATCGTGTTAAGCAAACTACAATTGGTCTAATCCTCCGGCCGTGCCTCCGAAAGATTGGCTGACATGAGAGCAGCACAAGCTAGGTATATATTCTTACATTAGTGTTAGTAGGGGTTTGTTTGAGGTAAGTAGCCTGTACTCTTTGTGGAACCAAGGGCTGTTAGAGAGTGGGAGCTGATCACATTTTAATAATAATTCAAAGACCACATTGTACTCACCAGGCCCTTGCAGTTGCTGAGTGCCACTCTGGTCGTACTGCGCTGATTTTGCAAGAATCCCACATAGTGACAGTTATCTACCATGTTATGACGCCACTCCAGCCCTTCTTTGCCCCAGTACTCCACTGTAAAATGTTTCGACACCAGGTGGGGGTTGAGTGTCAGGTTTAAGTGAAAGTGCTTGCCATAGGCTGACAGTCTGTAGAACAGCCGCGACTCTGGAGGGTCCGGGTCCAACGCCGGCACTGGTCCCATTATGGGGTCCACGGCCCCCCGTCTCCGTCGGCCCGGCCGGTGGTGCTTCACAGTGTAGCTCAGGAACTCTCCATTTTCATCCACCCGCACTGGGACCATCAGCTGGAAGTGCTGCAGGTTGGACAGGAACTCCTCTTTTACAGGAGAAAAGGAAAAGAAAGGATAGAGACGAGAAGATGATGTGAGAATGAACATACAGATACAATAAAAATCGTTCTGTCCACCTGTCTCCATCATACCTTGAGAGTTGTGCGAAAGTCTGTTGACGCTCTGAAATTCAGAAGCAGCCATCACCACCAGGCTCAGTGTCCAAGTCAGCGTCTTCCACAAAATTTCCATAATTCAGGGAAAGATGTGACATGGGGTGGGGGTAGAGGGCGCTACAAACGGGTTAAAAGCACAGGGTCGGTCCGATGCCACACCATAACAAGTCCATGGTTTATCTCCTTCACTTAAAAGTTCTCGTTGTGCTCGAGGGCTCATCCGAGTCTCAGATTTCTCCTGAGGGCGAGCACTTCCACATCCCACTGGCCTCTGAATTCATGGCAGCAGCTGGTAGAAAACACCGTAATCCATCAGACACAGTGACTCTCAGGTGCAACACCAAACAGGAAGCTCTATATTGGGAACTTGTCTTGACCAATCCATCTGCATTCCTGTGAAGAATATCAATCAGAGGTTAAATGATCTTCTCTGTCGCTTGGAATTATCGCTCACTCATTTCAGATTGTCATCTGTTGTGGAGCTGAGACCAGCAGTTGATTTGTCGATCAAATGAAAATCTACTGGAACTTATCAAAATATTGTATTGGTCTATTTTGGCCAGCAAAATGACGAAATTCCATGGTTTCAGCTTTTCAAAATTCAAGCTTTGCTGCTTTTTTTGTATTTGAAACATGTAAAACATTATTGTAAATGCAATACTGGTTTTTGATGATGATCTAATGGGCATTTTCCACTCTTTTCTGATCTTGTATGGACCAAATGTTTAATTAATTAATCAACACATAATTGACAGATGAATCAGTAAGGAAAATTATGGAAATATCTAATATTTATCTTCAATATCTATTAACCCAGGAATCATTTTGTCAAAAACAAAAGCCACAAAATCTTGAAAAAACATGCCAATTAGCCCAAAATTACATCTCTTAATTGTTTTTTTAATCTGACGAAGACCCAGAAACCCAACACATTTCATTTACAATGTAAAAAAACAAAAGGTAACATATCTCCACATTTATTTGGCTGGATTTGCTGCTTAGATATTGATTGAAATGATCAGGCGATTAATAAAATACATTTTCTGTTGGTCACTGGTTGATCAATCAACTGATCATTGCAACTTTAAGGAAACAGTCACAGCTGTAGTCTGTGGTAAATGAATGAAAATCGCTCACAAAGTTCATCATCATTGAGTTGCAGTTCCTCAGTCAACACGTCTTTTAAATCCAACATGAAATGTGTCACTTCAAGAACAAACGACCAGACTTTTCTGCGAAGTGACGCTTCCCTATCAATTAAAACATCGATCACTGGAGATGACAGGTTCATGGCCGGAGACCTGTATGTGATAAAAAGCAGGTTCCACCGTAGCGAAACCACCACGCTATAGGAGAAGCATAAATCTGACCAGTCGACACGATCCTAATCTGTGCAGGTTGTGGTTTTACTCACTGACGCGTCTCGAGGCAGCATGCGCCAACGACACCAGTATAAACAGACGTCAGCGGATCCGGGCGATAGAGGGATGGTGGCCGGCGAAAAAGTGGACGGCTGACAGCCAGACAGCCTTTTGGAAAGCAGCGGTCTTTACTGAGACCTACATGTGGAGCTGTGCACGGAGCTGCAGCGCTCCAGACACACCAGACAGACAGCGCTACCTACTTGGCCACTCTGACCCAGACAGTTGGCCGCTGGCCCGTGTGCATTGCACCGGTGCCTCCTCAAATACAACCTCCGAGAAGCGTCTGCGGGTCACACACCGACCGCGGGGCTGCCGCAAAAAGGCGTGAACCTCCCTTTGTCGGGAAGTTTTGGTTTTCTAGTTGGTAAAGTTAGAGCAGCCGGACGCGGACTGACTGCAGACCTGCAACGGTGCAAAAACCGACACCCTGCAGCTGAGGAGACTGTGCGTAAATGTCTCCAAAAGTACACTAACACTGACACTGCATGCAAAGCAACTCTACAAGCGGGTCAATTGGTTTTGCAAACAATGTCCGCTTCCCTGAGAGGATTTAAATGCTCACACGAATCTGCCTGCCAACCAGAAAGAAAAGTGCCCGGAAAGAAACCGTCCTACTCGGAACAGACGGGGAGCGTAACGGGAGAAATGTTACCATGCTCATCTTCCTAGTGTCAGCTCCGGTCCAACTGTGCAGGGAGAGAGCTCAGGACACAAAAGACTGGGACGTTTCCGCAAACAGACAGACCTCCTCAGCTCCTCTCATCTCCTCCTGGACTCTGCCATCCTCTGTGATTCTCCCTCTCAGTCCAGCAGCAGCAGCAGCAGCAGCAGCAGTATCTCTCACCACACACTGTCCCACACACACAACACACAAACACTCACACACACAAAGTCAGCCTTTCAAAGTGTTGGATCTCCTCCAGGGTCTATTTCCAGCCCATCAGTCGTCTATATAATCTAGACTTTGTGTTCTTGCTGCTGCTGGTGGTTGTTGTGCTGCTGCTGTTGGCACAGATTGGCTTAAAAAGTTAGTTGAGGTTGCGGAGAGTGTTGTGCCACAGGCTCTCTCAGCGCGCAGCAGCGGACCTGCCTCGGGGAGACGTGCATGCAAACACCAGCACAAGTTTGGCTCGGGGCTGCTCCTCCTCACTACATCTGCACTGGCCGGTTGTCCCAGTCCAGGACAGCTTCAAATTGGCAGGGTTTTTTTTGCGGCTGGGTTTGTGACGTCAGTGCAGATGTGCCTCTCTCCCATCAGCTGTGCGCATGTCTATCTGGGCTGCCCTGAAATAACACTTCAACCTCAGCGCTGGAAGAAAATAAACCCTGCACGAGGAGAGGGGGGTTTAACTTTCAGATCATCAGGGCTACCTGATTACTTGAGTTAAAGTGGCAATAAGACATTAGTACATTATAACATTTTATAAAGACACAGTATATTAACATTATACATAGTATATATGATGATATAGAAAAGTACAAAGATATATTTGCAACACTCTCAGAGGTGTGAGGTGGCTGGTTACCATGACTACAACTGATTACTAATTACAAGTTGAAGTACTTGAAGTTGAGCACTGCACTTTTACTTGGCTAAATTTATACTTCTGGTCCACAACATATATTACTTTTTTGCATTCAAAATGTAAATTAAGTTAGAGTACTGAAGTATTGATGATAGACATAAGTATTGACGTTTGTTTATTCAATTTCGAGATACTTTACATGCATGTACTCCATTACCCTTTAGTTACCTGTCAGATAAAGACTTTTCCACATCAGACATATTGTGATATCATATGATTCCCTGTTGAAGACTAACTCATACTTACTGTAATATTAAGTTGTTAAATTTGGCTCCATCTTGACAGTATTAAATGCTGCTCACATTTACTGCATCAACAAGTAAAGTAGTTTGGCATCTGCACTCTACTTGAGTATTTCCCTTTTCTGCTATTTGTATGTGTACTCCACATACATTTTCAGGAAAGTTTTCACTTTTTACTCAACTATACGAAACCAAGTTAAGAATATCAAACCAGCACCCTGTTTCACCTGCAGCAGAGGAGGCAGTATTCAGATGTATTATTTTTAGCAATATCAAAGTGTAAAAATACTGCCTTCAAAGTAAAAGTCCTGTCCTGAAAATGTTGCTCAAGAAAAAGTAGATAAGATTCAATAAACAAAAATGGGAGAAAAAATCTCCCCTGTAAATGTTATTGTAAAATAGATTATTATTACTGATGAGTTCATGTGTAGCTACCACTTTATTGTTTTAGCTGGTAAAAGTCAAGCAAATTCTAGCGATTCTACACACTGTTGGGTGCTAAAATCTCTAATAATGCATTTTACATTATAAGATAATTATTATGTAAAGGTATCATGCTGAATGTAAAATTGTATTTGTTTCTAGAGTAAGTAATTAGTGGCTGTGAATACAAAAATAAGTCAGTGCAGTTCAAAGTATAATATGTCCCCCTGAACTTCAGTGGAGTATCAGCTATGAAGTATTAGGCAAGTATTTATATTTAAGTGCATAAGTACACTGCCTAAGTGAAAACACTTTGTAATATTGCATCACTGTTTATTTGAGACTCTAAAATCCCAATCAGTGTGTAGTTTGGGTTCTTGTCAGATTGCAGATGGTTATCGCTGATTTTTCGGTTTCACCAAAGAGATATTTCACCTCTAAACTTCTCATCACTATGATCGCTTTAAGCCCCCATGCAGAGATAAATATCACGGGGAAAAAAGATTAAAAAATGGAAGTAAAAATCAAAGTGAACAACTTTTGATGTTCTTCTTTCCTCTCCCTTTAATCACGGCCCCTCAGACTTATCTGGTGACCCTGTGGAGGGGCCTGACCCCTATGATGAGAACCACTATACTAAACTGTCTAACTTTATATTAAGTAGAGACAAGTTGCTCTACCTCAGCAGCTACAACAGTAAAAGCTGCTGGAGAATGAATCCATCAGTATTAAGAATCCTCTGATGACACACTGTATAAGAATAACCAGTCCAAGCCAATACTTCTGCAGAATAAATATTTTTACTTTAGATACTATGAGTACATTTAGCTAATCTTTTATGTAAATAGAATTGTAAATGCAGGACTTTTTTCGTGAAATGTAGTATTCTTGATGAGAATACTTCCTTCACCATTGTAGGAAAAAGCCGAGGCAAGTTAAAATGAATTAAATCTTTTAATAAAGTGAAAGTGAATAAGTAAATACTTGTAGCACTCTGTCTGTTTAACTATTATATTATTGGTTTGTCATTACTGATGCATTAACATATAAGTGATACTCTACTTTATTGTCGTTGGTCGAGGAAGCAGTCATTTTTATTATCTTTGGCATCACGTTTTGTAAAGGGATCACAGGTTCAGTTTGCAAAACCTTGATCTGAAAATTAACTCAAGCGGTCAGATAAAAGTAACAGAGTTAGATATAAAGCAGCATGAGATAGAAATACTCAAGTAAAGTACAGCTACCTCAAAACTGAACTTGAGTAAATGCACTTCCCACCATGGGTGAACAGTAATATCCTGCAGTTTAAATCTGGTAAACAGTGATAACAGTGACAGAGAATGATCACCCAGCAACCACAAATATCAACAAGGAACAATATCAAGGGGAAATAACCTATTCTGACATTTGTTTGGCACCAACTTTGAATTTAATTAATGAAAACTGATGTCATGCTTAAAACAACAATACTACACAGGTTTGACTGACATCAAGTGTGTTGTATCTTGAAATAATCAATTAAACCAACTTATCAGGTTTCTCAGAATACACACATTTATTGGCAACAGGGCCTCTGGTTTTAAAGTGTGGTGACTGAAACAGTGGATTCATGCCCTCTGGGGCAATGTCGTTTGAAGGGTCTGCTGTAGCGCAGGCTAATGGCAACCCTGTGCAATTCAGTGTAATTTAGCCCCCGTCTATCTTTAGTCTGTCGGAAATTGAAAATCGTGCCTATTCCTGAGCTGCAGCTACAGCTGCTCATTATGTAGGAGCCTGTATCATTACAGTCAGGCCCTCATTACTGTGCTCCTCCTGCAAAGCCTGAGTGGGTGGCAGCCAGATGGTGGGAAGCAGCGCCACCGTGTGTCTGAAAGGAGCACAGCAAGGGTTTGAAATGTGGAAAGTTTAATAATGATGATTTTAATTTGTTTTTACAGTTTTTCTCTGTTGTTAACACACAAAAATCTAAAATTCGGCACAATTTGCACAACCCTCGCTTTATGTACCAATCGCTCGACCCAATTTGGCACTACTTCACACTCCCTTATCTGCATTAGACTCTGACTTTCCTTCTTTACAATCTGATGTCAATTACACATCACCTTGTTGTCAAAACACTACACACAATGTTCAGTTGTTGCACACACTTCTCAAGTAAAATCTCAAAGCATCAACCTACAACACACAAATACTCAAATCTCTAAACATTCAGGTCTGTTGAGCAATTTCACCACATTTTCACAGCCGAACAGGAGACTGAAATTGTAGATATGGTTCGTGAGAACAACGCTATCACACCCAGACATATAAAAACTAGGATCCTTGCTGACCATGCTACATTTAGAAACTTCCAGACCATCAGCCTCTCTACATTGGAACGTGTTCTTTATAGGAATGCCATGCTGATGAAACAAGTGTACAGGGTCCCATTCGAACGGAACACAGACCGCATCAAGTAGTTAGAGTGAGAGTTTGTGCTTGTAAGTACCATACATTCAGCACAGACCCATGCATGTATTGTACCTGTAATCCAATATTGTTCCTTTTCTACAGTGTCTCACAATAGCCCACTGTGTTGACCTCTCTGTGTCCATATTGTAACTTGCATTCTCATGCTGTCTGTGTCGGATTTACATTACATTACATTACATTTCATTTAGCTGACGCTTTTATCCAAAGCGACTTACAATATGTGTATTCAACCCAGAGGGAACAAACCCAGGACGTATCCAGGAGCATGACACAGCTCATGTGTTGTACCAGTACATCTTTATTGATGAGGTGGGATTCAACCTGGTGAAGAGGAGGCGACTGGGCAGAAACCTCATTGGACAGCGGGCCATAGTTATGGTCCCCGGCCAGTGTGGTGGGAACATCACAATGTGTGCTGCAGTGAATCACCATGGGATCTTGCACCGCAATGCCCACCTTAGGGGCCTATAACACTGCCCATTTCCTGGTCTTCCTGGATGGCCTGCATGACCTGCTGGTACCACCTGGCCAGAGAGATGACCCACAGCGGATCGATCACGTTGTCATCTGGGACAATGTGAGCTTTCAATTTTGCACTTCTGTGTGTTGTAAATGCTTGGTAGTGTGCAAGCAAATGCTTAGTTGTGTGTTCTCAATGAATGGTATGTGTGTGTCATTTGAAAATATGGCTGTGTGTACCAAATGAAAACACAAGTTCCGTTTTGTGAACAGTTAAGAGATTCGATGGCAAAGAGTCATCTTGAAAAGGGAGTGTCAGGTTTAGCTTTTTGTGTGTGAGGTTTTCAGGTTTGTGTGTGCAGTTTTGAGAAACCCGTTATTGTTTTGAAAAACGTGTGTTAACAATTGTGAAAAACTGTAAAAGAAAGCCACACTCATCCCTGAATTACATTCAACTCTAAAACAGTTTGTTATGCTCTTTCAGAGAGAATTTGAGTCCGGGTCACTCGCAGGGTTTTTTCTGCTTCTGTAAATCAGGTCATAGTGTGTCGGTCATATAAACATCCCTACTCTGAACATTTGACACAATAAAACAATCACAATGTCACCTTTGTTCAGCAGTGGATAAAGTATCAGCACTATTTAGAGATACTGCAGTATTATAATTAAAAGAACAAAAGTGCTATCAGTAATAATAAATATCCAGTTATCAATCAATCAAATTTTATAGGGATGGAGAAGAGGAAGGAGAAGCTGGAAAAAGAAGCTCTGTGTGTCATATGTCATTAAAAAGAGCAAGTTACGTTCTGCCTCACTAATTAACTCTAACTATAAGCTTTATCAAAAAGAAAGGTTTTGAGCCTACTCTTAAACAAACAGATGGTGTCTGCCTCCCGAACTGAAATTGGTAGATTATTCCACAAGTGAGGGGCTTGATGGCTAAAAGCTCTGGCTCCTACTCTACTTTTAGAGACTTTAGGGACGACAAGTAAGCCTGAATTCTGGGAGCGGAGTGCTCTAGAGGGTTTATAAGGTACTAACAGCTCTTTAAGGTAAAAAGGCGCTATATTATTAAGGGCCTTGAAGGTGAGGAGGAGAATTTTAAATTCTATTCTAGATTTAACTGGAAGCCAGTGTAGTGAAGCTAATACTGGAGAAATGTGCTCTCTTTTCTTTGTTCTTGTCAGGACACGTGCTGCGGCATTTTGGACAAGCTGTAGAGTCTTTAACGACTTACTGCTGGAGCCTGATAATAATGAGTTACAATAGTCCAGTCTCGATGTAACGAAGGCGTGGACTAGTTTTTCTGCATCTTTTTGCGAAAGGACATGCCTGATTTTTGAAATATTACGCAAGTGGAAAAAGGCAGTCCGAGAAATTTGTTTTAAGTGACTATTAAAAGATAAATCAGGATCGAAGATCACTCCCAAGTTCCTGACTGTTTCGTTGGAAGCAAGGGCAATGTCGTCTAGCGCAGCTATATCATTAGATAATTTATCTCTAAGGTGTTTGGGGCCAAGTATTATAACCTCTGTTTTGTCTGAGTTTAATAAGAGAAAATTGCGGGTCATCCAGGTTTTTATGTCCTTGAGACATGCTCGAAGTTTAGTTAATTGATTACTTTGTTCAGGTTTTATTGACAAGTATAACTGGGTGTCATCCGCATAGCAGTGGAAATTTACCGAGTGTGTCCTGATAATGTTTCCTAGTGGAAGCATATATAATGAGAATAAAATTGGGCCGAGCACAGAGCCCTGTGGAACACCATGGTTAACTTTGGTGCGCACAGATGTCTCATCATTAATTTGCACGAATTGGGAGCGATCAGAAAAATAAGATTTAAACCAATTAAGGGCAGTTCCATTAATTTTAATTAACTGTTTGAGTCTTTGTAATAAAATTAGTCAAGGTTATATATATAATAAACTACATTAATATGTTAACAGACATTTATGGTCGGGGTTAGCACGGATGGAGATGACTAGCTATTCTTTATAGAGGCTTCTATTTTGTGGCTTCACTTACTGTGTTGAACTGCATTAGTATAATATTTATTATATTTATATTAAATAGGCTCAAATGAGCTATATATATAAAAGTACACTTAGAGGTTTCATTGAGCAAATAATTCTTTGTTGTCAGTTTGCTTTAATGTCACAGTGTCAGTGCTGTTGGAATCCTTTGATGTCTTAGATGCTTAGATGACACATGTATACTATCTGATGAGACAAAAGAGTGTTTTTGACCTGAACAGATCTATTAGTCTAGTATGTTGATAGCGATAGCACCACCTACTGCCAAAAGGAGGTAAGCCTCGTTTTAAAACTAAATTAGATAAAGTTTTCACTATGGGGTCTCACTTGATGGGGTGGACCGTAATGCTTGATTAGTGAGCGTTGTCCAGGGATGCATGACAGACACAGGAAGTGAAGCATTTTATCCTTGCCGTAGATATAAGAGAACACTTCAATGGATTCATTAAGCAAATAATTCTTTGTTGTCAGTTTGCTTTAATGTCACAGTGTCAGTGATGTTGGAATCCTTTGATGTCTTAGATGCAAAGACGAAAGCTTTAGAGAAAAGAGGGGTTTTGACCTGAACAAATCTATAAGACTAGTATACTGATAGCGATAGCACCACCTACTGCCAAAAGGAGGTAAGCCTCGTTTTAAAACTAAATTCAAGTTAGATAAAGTTTTCACTATGGGATCTAACTTGATGGGGTGGACCGTAATGCGTGATTAGTGAGCGTTGTCCAGGGAGGCATGATAGACGCAGGAAGTGAAGCGTTTATCCTTGCCGTATATATAAGAGAACACTTCAATGGATTGATTAAGCAAATAATTCTTTGTTGTCAGTTGCTTTAATGTCACAGTGTCAGTGATGGTAGATCCTTTAATGTCTTAGATGCAAAGACGAAAGCTTTATAGAAAAGAGTCTTTTTGACCTGAACAGATCTATAAGTCTAATATAGTGATAGCGATAGCACCACCTACTGCCAAGAGGAGGTAAGCCTCGTTTTAAAACTAAATTTGATTTAGTTTTCACTATGGGGTCTAACTTGATGGGGTGAACCGTAATGTGTGAGTAGTGAGCCTGGTCCAGCGGTCCACGACAGACGCAGGAAGTGAAGCGTTTATCCTTGCCGCAGTGTGCAAAACGCATCCAAAGCGGAGGAGTACGCTTGGTCATCGAGCGCTCTCTCCACTAACCACAACAGGCTACAAAAAGCGTGTGCTCGGGTGCTACAACGTAGCCCTAGTTTATATTGAATAGAATAATTTAAGAAATGAACAAGTACATCAGAATTGTACTTAAGTGTAGTTTACCTTCATTGTTTCCTTCTCTCTTCACACATCAAAGTCCCTTTATTACAACAGATTACTGTGACAACTCATAGGTCTTTATCACTGTGGATATTTCGACACATCCCATTAGGAAAAGTACTGGTGTAAATGAAGACATTAGTCACAGCTGAATTTCATTTATAATCTTCGGTTACAGGGCTCTGGCTCACTGTGACACTTAAACGGAAAATGTGAAGTGTCGAAATATCAGCTGTATTTAAAAACAATTTAATATAATATTGTTTGCTAAAAAGCTAAGCTTATTTGTTCTGAACTGGATCCCTACTTGAAAAATATAGCATCATACAAAAGCAATCAACAAAACAATATTAAAATAATTGCTGATGCAATAGACACAGTTAATAACGTATCCATGTAACTTCTGCATTTTCAGAAAATCAGAAGTGCTTTTATTTACAGTTAACATTGTACCTGAAACTCAACCAGCATTGAAACCTGCTGAGGTGTGTTTATTGCCATACATTTCCTGGGCTTGGTGTGGGTGGGTGTATTAAAGGGACTTCCTTGTCGGGAATATCTCTGCCCTATAAACCAGAGATAAAGCCGAGTTAGTACCTTACTTTGACTGGTTATAAAGACTCACACTCCCTCGCTTTCTCAGTCTGTTGTCCAGGAGCCTCTGCTGTCAGCTTCACCGTCCTCCACCTCTTCAACCATCTGGTAAGATTTACCTTGTAACGACCTGGCCTGGCTGAGAATCCCAAATGGACTTACTTTCCTGCATGTTCCTTTCCCGTATTGTTTCATGTTCAAAAGAGGTGTAATTTATAGTTATCGTTGCTGGGGGAAGAAACACAAGTAATGACCACAAAACAGGCCACATCTCTTCAGCATTAGGCCCAAGATCAGTGATAACGAACCCTTTTCTTCCCAAAGAGAGACCTTTTTTATCCCGATCATGGCTGTGACCAGACAACCAGGTGCGTTCCAGCCCTCTGACTTCCAGACCGGCGTGTGTGATTTCTGCGACGACTGTAAAACCTGTAAGTATTCAGCAGTATGAGGAGGGTTAGGACTGTACTCCACTCTACACAGCTGGAACTTATTAAATGAAATTATTATTGTTTTTATTTAAAGCTAACACGAATTATTCTCAATTTGTGCAGATAGATAGATAGATAGATGGATACTTTATTAATCCCGTGTGAAATTCAGATCATCCACAAACAGTAATGTTTATTGTAAATTTTAAGTTCAGATTTAAGTCAGAACATCTAATTAAGATATCAAATAAATCAAGTTTGAACTTGATGAAATAGTCCTCTAAAGGTTCTGTTGTTACACGGCTTAACCAAATCTGTTCTGCTTCTGTGAATCTTTACAAATGTAGTAAGGAATTTTTCGAATATCAACTACAAATGGGTAAAATTATAACTCAGCTGGTTTAATATATATTATTATTAAGAAATCATATGGTTTTATTGTTCTGTGTTTGGTTATTTTAGTTTTTTTTATATGCTGATGGATATATGTGTCTGAAATAAAGCTAAAATAAGCAACACATTTGTTTTTGCTCTTGCCACAGGCATCTGTGGTCTGTGCTGCTACACTTGCCTGGGCTGCTCCATCGCCAGTGACATGAACGAGTGCTGCCTCTGCGGTCTTGGGATGCCCATCCGCAGCGTCTACAGGACCAGATACAACATCAGAGTAAGTGCGGCACTGTTTCTCTTCCAAGGGCCCAGGCTCCTCCGAAGGGTCACCAGATAGGAAATGATCAAATCTGTTTAGTTGAACTTATCTCTGACTTTCTCCCTTTTTTTTTCAGTTTTACTGTTTTGAAACGGAAAATAGTAATTATTAAAGGATAGCTTTTTTATTTTCAATTTTTTTTACAGTTAAAATATCACTTTACATAAAATAAAGCAAATGTTTAGAAAGAAGGGGTTCAAAATATAGAAAAATATATGTAGTTCTCTGTAGCAGCATTTATTTTGCCAGCCATTCTGGTGCCTAGTTGCTGTGTATCTAAATGTTGGCCAGTTATGTCCACCGGTCCAACACTTTGCTGTGGTCTAAGATATCTCAACAACTATTAAATTGGAATGGAATATGAAAGACATTTTGTAGAGACACTCATGGTCTCCAGAGGATGAATTCCCTGACTAAGCACCATAATCAGGTCAAAGGATTTATACTTTGGTTTGTCCGTTCATACCAAACTAAGACAGTAAACATGATGAATATCATACCTGTATGTCAGCATTGTACTTGTTCCCGAAACAAGTAATAACCTCACAACTCATTCAATTCTTGCCACTACTTCTTGTTCGGATCCTGACAAAACTAAAAAACTACTCCAAATAACATATATGTGTATTCACATAGGGAATGAAATGATTTAGCCGAGGAGAACAAAGTGTATGATTGCCTAAGTTTAGATAGCTGGAGACACATGTACCAAAGGTTGGTCGACAACCCAACCCAAGTGGCAAATACTCCCCTCCTACTTTGACCTTGTAAAACACTGATAATCACGTCAGGGCGGCTACCTCTCACCACCTCTCTGTGTTTCTAGGGTTCAATGTGTAACGACTTCATGATGTCATGGTGTTGTCCAATCTGTGTTACCTGCCAGCTGAAGAGAGACATTGACCGCAGAAAGGAGCAAGGCATTTTCTGAATGGGTGAGCGTCTTGGAGCCAAAACACCCCCACACATGCAGCGTTGACCACCTCGTGATGAATTGCTATGTTACATTTAGTTTTATGTAGGAGTTGTAAAATCATGAGTTTCCTTTGTGCCTTCTAGATGCTGAGAAGTCCAGAATCTGCTTGGCCGCCGTGTTGCTAATTCAGCCCGCTCTGTGTCCACTGCAGTTGTTGATTAAATGCTATATTGCATTTTATGCCGGTAATTGACTCTGTGTGACTTTTTTAGTATGATCTTATAATCCTCTGAGGTGGATGACCTCTCCAGCGAGTTAATCACCAGCTGGCACCTTGATGGTGGAGAAGAAGCTCCACAATCTACGGTGACACTTAAGTCTAAATATCTACGTTGTCCTGAGCAGTCGACCATATGAGAAGATTGCTGTTGATTCAGTTGTGAAGCATTACCATGAGGTTGGCTGCAGACTTGAAAGTAGAATAAGCAGACTTTTTTGCAACTTAGGGAGGGAAAATGTGAATGAAATGGATCTTGATGAAAATCTTTTTTTTAAGCTTTCACTTATAATTTCACACAGGGCTGATTGTTCCTTGTTTTGGTTCCTGTATTGTCCAATGCTGCATGATTAAATCCTTGTTTTCAGTTTTGTTTCTCTTTTTTCACGGGGAATAACTTTCTTTAACCAACCACACTCACAGAGTGGATGTAGAATAACGGACACATAAGTTTAGCCATAATATCTGAAAATTCCCATCACAGTTTTATGTGAATCGCTCATTTCCTTTGCTCTATGTCACAAGGCCTCGGCTATACAGATGAAACTGATACATTCTTAGTTTTAGTGTCTGGAACTTAATAATAATGAAATTATGATTTTTATTATTTAAAGCTACAATGAAATATTCTCAATTTGTGCTGATTTAAGTCAGAAAATCTAATTATGATATCAAATAAATCAAGTTTGAACGTGATGTAGAAAAAGGAACTTCCATCAAATAGTCCTCTAACGGTTCTGTGGTTACACGGCTTAACCAAATCTGTTCAGCTGGTTCAATATATTATTAAACAGAAAGCTGCAGCCCACTAGGTGCAACAGTAAAGAGCTTTTGAAAAGCCGAATTTAACATAAAAGTTGTGTATGAAACGTAACAAACCAACTCACACTTTTCAACGTGTATAATTTCAACCTTGATTGTAAAGCCTGTTTGTGGATTCTGATTGAATCACTAACACCATAGGTGGGCGTGAAAGTGTGTCCAAAAGATAAACTCACAAAGTGCATTTCATGACTTTGAGGTGTAGGTGTTAAATTTGAAATTGTCTGGCATTTCAAGTAATTGTTACTGATGTAGAAAATGAACTAAAAAGACCCAAGGAGTTGTACATGTGAACATACAGTCAGCAAGCAGACCTGATTTGTTTTTCTCAAAGTTGTTTCACTTCTCATCCAAGAGTCTTCTTCTGTTCTGAAGAACTCAAATGACACGACTGAACCATTTCTCTCAGCTTTGAATTTAATTCTTTGTGCTGTAATTTCATGAGGGTGGACCGAGAAGAGTCCATGAGTACGGATTGACATTGCTGTGTCATTATATTAAGTTAAAAAACAATGTTTTCAACACAAAAGCTTAAACAGGCAGACTGTTTGTATATTTTCACATCTCATTGACCCTAGGACATGAAAAGTATTTAATGAATCATATCCAAAGTCAAAGACAAACGTTATATAATACCTCTCTTGTGAATACAACAATTGCAATTACAGATCTGAAGTATTGCGAAACATTGAACTATTATCCCAGTGGGCAAAGTTAATAAAACAGTGCTCTCTGAAAATGTTGCAAAAAGAGAAAACCAGAGGGTTCTGTGTTGGTGGTGACGTCAAGTGGTGACGTTGTTGAGCAGGCAGATGGAACTTTGGAGCAGGCTGAGTGAGGATTTATCTTTTCTTTTTTTAGGGCAGGATGGGAATGTTTACTGGGTCATCTGGTTTTCCAAAGCCTGTGCAGCCCACTCTGGAGCAACTGAACGGATCTTTTCTAAGAGGTTGTTGACTTGGAAACACAGAGACTGGATCTGTTTGTCCCAGGTAGGAAGAGGTTCACGGGCTGAAAAAAAAATGAAGGCAACATTAGGGAATCAAACATATTACCAATTCATGTTTCACACTTGAGGAGATTTACGTGTGAATGACTGCTTTAGCTGCTCTATCACCACACTACCCTTGTTGATGAACTGGGAATGAGTTTTATGTTGTTTAATAACACCCGTGTTTGAAAAGGCTGCTCCCTACTGGCCACAGATAGCCATACATCTGATTAGTTAATTGACTAAAATAAAACAACAAAAACAAGATTTTTTACAAAAATCTAATGAAAACATAAAAAGAGATTATTGTATTGTCATAAACACGTGTTAATATTAAATGTGCTGGAATTGATTGGATTGTAACAGGAATTCAATTTCCAAAAAGCCCTATGAAATGTGAAAACGCAACAACTGTCATTACTCACTCTCAAAGTGTACGATGCTGTCTATCTGGTCGATGAAGCCATTCATTCGTCCTTCGGTGATCATTTGGGAAGCAATCTTCTCAGCCTTGAGACAAAAAACGTATAATTTAATCTCCACAAACAACGTGGAAAACAAACAGCAACACGTGTCACGCAAAATAATATTTATTAACAGCAGAATTCGTTTTTATTTTGGACCCAACTTGTTAAGATGATTTTATATATTTTTGTTTTTAATCCATGTCTCACCTTTGCTGGCGGAATTTCCAACAATGCTCCTAGTTCTTCAAACGTGATGTTGTTGTAGAGTTTACTCGCAGACAGGAGGTTGTGTTCGATCACAGCTCGGTCCAGGATGCTGGAGCCTGAAGAAGTGACAATACCTTAAAAAGCCATGTGATATTATACCTGTTCTTTATCTGTTTCATATACATTTTGCAATTTATCAACAAAGAAATACAAGTGTGTCGCAAACATTTGAACATTCTGGGGGGAATCATGCAAACAATGGCAAAGCCTAAGTCTGTCTTATTCTGTATTCTACTGGGAGAATGGTGTAGAGCAAATATAAAGAAACTGGCAATGACCCTTGCCATTAAAGAGAGGCTCCGTAAATTCTGGTTGCACATTTAGGTCTCCAAATCAGCATCAATTTTTCACACACATTCCTACTGATGCGAAACTGAGACTAGTGTTTACTGGACTCTCCAAAGGCATCTACTCCCTCTTTTAGTGATTTTTTAAATATGTACCAAATTGCATACACTCATAAATATCACTCCCTATACACGTCATCATTTCCCATCAAGATCCATGAATTGTTCTCTGAATTTGAGAGAACAATGGAAAGTATTATATAAAAAGCCCTCGCTCTAAATGATAGAGATTTCTGTATTGTATATATGTAGTTCTCCCCTGACATGTGATTGACAATTACAATGAGAATTAAGGATATTAAATAATATGAGAATTTATATCTTATATAATTTTTGGTCATTTTGTCCAGCCCCATATACCCCTTATTCTAGGTATGTCCATTTTAACATGAATTTTCACATATAGATTTTTCTTCCCTTGTGCTTCATCTTGGACCAGCTAGCCCCAGTTAACTACGAAAATGTAAATGCGGAAGTCTTCGTTAATCAAATTATATGTGATGTTTTTTTCTGACCTTAAATTGTATTAAGGTTTTAGAGAAGAACAGTCTTTCATATTACTAAAATTATCCCAATCTGAACCTTGGAACCAGTTGGACAGCGACATCCAGCTGGCTACAGTAAACAGGGGGGAAGGTCTTGACAAAAAATACGTGCTTTAATTTCTGCTGCTTTTGCCAGCTCACAAGAAAGACTTGACTTTGCCATGTTGTGTTTACTCTCCCCAAATGTCCTTCCATGCTACTAATCAAGATACAATCATATAGATTGTGCTGTTTTACAAAGCACAATCTATATAATTGACTGTTTTACAAAAGTCTTCACAAAGTTTACATATATTAGAAGTAAATAGTACACAACTCACAAGCTACATACAGCTAATACATGCAACCTGTGATGGATGAGGGATTTATTTTGTTGCTGATTTAAGTTACTAAAACAAGCATCTTGCTATTTATACATCCACAGCATTCAAGCATAAAACATGACAAAAAAAAGATCTCCTACAAGGTGCAATAAACTGGATTAATGGCTCTTCATTCACTGTTAGTGTCTACACTGTCCAAGACAACATTACACGCCAAAAGCAATCATGTGATTAGCTAAAGTGTAGTTAGCCCTAGTGATAACAAGCAACTCTGTGTGGATGTGTGAAGATATTCATGGAGCGCCGCTCACCATCTCCAGTGGTGGCCTTCTGGTGAGGCATCAGCATTGCAGCAAACTCCTGGAGCTGGTTTCCTCGGATGATCCGATCCAGATACATCTTCTCCAGGATACCATAGGCCGCCAGTTGTTGACATCGCTCGTCCTTAAAGAGAGTAGCCAACATACGGGAACGCTGCTGGCCTACAGGGAAGGAGGATGTACAATAGTTTTTGTATGGGGAACACCCGATTTTTAAATACATGAATCTAAGCACCTTAGTCTAAGTGGTACCTGCAGAGGCCAGTATAGTGCAGTTGAGAGCATGTTTCAGTGCTTCTAGACGTTCACTCTCGTGTACAATTGACTTATAGGACAGCTCGTTGTATCTTTGTGCAGCTTCAATGAACTTCCTCCTGAAGTCTAGGACTCTCGCATAGCACACCTAAGAACCAAAACAGTGTGAAGAGTTGATCTTAATGACAACAGGCCTTGTTTACTGCAATGTCCTCATAAAAAGGTGCTTTCAATTGTGGGCAGCAGCAACAACAGATATGGTTTGAATCCGTTCTGAACTGGTATTAACATCCGTCCTGAGAGATGCGATCACAAGTGGACAACGCCAAGTTCTTCTGTTCACACCTGGCATTACAATAAGTCTTGAATGTGTCTCCTCTGAGCACTTGTGTTTGGATCTGACTTCCTCGCTCTGTACGCAAACAAATATGAGCAACATTTCTGTCTACTAATATCAAATATTGTTGTTTTTACCCTTTTTACCCTGTTTTATCATACAGATGTGTAAGTTGCAAACGCATCTTAATGTGTGTTGGAAAGAGACAGAGAGAGAGCAGAGTCAGGAGAGGCTAAATGTATCAATGAGATTCGACTATGAAGAAAGACCAATTTCAGAAGCATATCAATCATTATGTGGTTTTCAGTGTATATATTGTGGCATTGACCACAAACATACCAACATATCGGCACTGAGATGAATCTGAATGTGTTCTGAGCGTTCAAGAAGCATTGAGGATGTATTTCGGGGCTTTCAGACCTTTACTTAGCGCTGATCACTTCACTCAGGACAGATGTCAGTACCAGGTCTTAATGGGGTCAAGGTGACCCTGAATTCACTGATGTGATTGTGTACCTTATAGTGTATCTGCAGCTGTTCATTAGAGGATTCATTCTGAAGTAATGAGGCTCTGTTGATGTAGGCCTCAGCCTGCACTGGATCGTCATCTTCCAAGTAGAGACGGGCAATTTTCAAGTACGTATCCAACTTATAGTCAACATTGTATTGCCTAAGGAGAGAGACAAAGAAGTTTGTTAAAGACATGGGATCGTCAAACACATTCAATTCCAAGAAATAAATCTGCTGCTAGCTTACTTACTTCTGTCCTGTTTCCAGGGGAATACCAACTAAAACCTGGGCAGCGTTCCTCCAGTCTCCTTCCTTTTCATAAATGGTTGCTAAGTGCTGTCTGATTGAAGCTACCTGAGGACATGTAATGACATAATTTAATGATACATTTTAATGACTTCCGCTGATGTCTAACCGACTGAATGATTGATGGCAAATTCTCATCGGGGCTGCAAACGTGAGATAGAGGTATTCACCTGCTCCTCGAAGGAGATGACCCTCGGCTGAATCTTTTCCAAAGTAAAGTGATACACTGCCTTAGCCGTGACATCTGGCAGGTTGGGCAGATGTGTGCAGAAATCTGTGAGCAGTTGTCTCGAGATGACCAGACTGACATTTTCATTGACCACTGTAATAGAACAGGTACAGACTTTACTGTGAGAAATCCTGTTTACGTGCAAATGCACAATCCATGCTGAAGAAAGTGTGATCAAATGAAATAACAAAAAGGCCCAGCATACTTGCTTCAACAAAACCCTTCAAGGACTCCAGCTGATCTGCATCTGTAAAGTTAATGGCCCTCTCCAATATTTGTCGATATCTACAAAAGATTGTACAGGTTAGAAACAACGTTTTGACCAAAGCACTTTTAAACAACAAAAAAACATTTATTACATCAGACACCACAAACTAAATACCACAATGACAACACAAGTTAAAGAGATATGGTGACTGGCTCTAAGTCAGACTCCTCATGTATGTGGTTGCTGTTTAGCCTCGGCTGTGTAGCTACAGACCAGTAGCTTATATATGCTAATGTAATGAAATGTTACAGCGACGTGAACGGCAGACTGTGCGTCATGGGAGTTTAACGGACACCTTGTACAGTAAAGTAGTTTAACGCACATTCACGGCTTGAGTCAGTAAATCCAACGTTCGCCGGTCTGTAAGGCTAATGCAGCTAGCTAGCGGTAGCCTAGCTTAGTGTACCACAGCTATCTCACTGCTACACACTGCGTCGTTACTCTCTGGTTTTTAAAGCAGGCGTGTGGTGGGTACACGCCGCTGTGTAACCGGTGCTACGTACTTGGCAGCGAGGTCTTTGTGGGATCCGGTTGAATTCATCAGCTGTGCAAGCTCCTGCCTCACTTCGGTCGCCATTGTCGCCTGCGAAGTGTCAACAAGCGGTGGCTTCCTCCGCCAAGAGGGAAGCGAGTCGGGGCGCAGAGCTGGATCGGTCCTCCGGCCGCTAGAGGGCGCCTGAAGCAACCACCCAGGAGGAGGAACGGTTAGTTAAACTTCAACCCACTCACAAAGAACGACAACACTTAATAAGAAATACACAACAAGTAATACTGAGGGACAAATAAAGTGCAGTGAGCAGTAAACAAGTGGGTAAATAAATCAGTCAATATCAATCAGTAAACGTTAATGTAGAGAGTAGAGTGAGGATTAGTTCAATAATAATAATAATTCACAATAATAATAATAATAATCAACTATTCAAGAATTGATTAAACAGTCCTCAGAGTAATGGAAACAGTTGGTTGGTTGGTTACAGTTCTGTTTATAATGGAATAATAATACTTTTGTTAATTACTTGTGACATGACGAGAAAATGGCACCAGTTTTATTAAACATCTCTTTACAAGACAGAGAATAACAAAAACAGAAAAATCCGGTATTGAAACTAGATCTTCCTGTACAATACGAGAACCATAACAAAGGAGATCAAAAGTTGACTCCTTAATTCAGCTGTCTAGTTTAAGTTTGCCATAAATGTGATGTTGTTGTTGCACCCTGAATCTAATTCAGCTTACTTGAAAGACAGTAAGGGCACTTGCTCTCGCAAAAAGATATTCATAGCTGTTTCTATAGCATCAGCCTACCAAAATAGCAGCCACAGCTGTCAACGTAACATTAAATTTGAGTTCCACAGCAACAAAAGCTATGGCTGCAATATATAGCTCGACACAGTTGAATCTACAAAAACAAAAGCCACAGAAACCTTTTTCAACCAAACATCAACCTTAAGATACATATAATGTATAATGAAAATAAACAATATTGATTAAAAAAATATGTATATTTTCAAAGTGCTTCTCAGACATATAAATAACCTACAAAATACAGTCAGCATAATTATAAATTATATACAAGACAATGGATGAAATAAAGCAACAAAACAAACAAAAGTTAAAAGCCATCTCAGAAAAGTTTTAATGCAGACGTCCTCTGAGGCTTGTCTGTTCAATGGAGGGAGGTTGTTCTACAGCTGTTGAGCCATAATGTCCTCCTTACCTCTGTTTATAGTCTTACCCTGTTTACTGAGAGAAGAATGAAAGTTACAAGCAGGGGTAAACGCTGTGAAGTCTGCTAAGTAAAGTGTTGCAGGGCAATTCAGTGATTCAAAATAAAAATTGTAATCAATTCTAAAAAACATCGATAACCAGTGCGGCAAGAGGCAAGAATGGGTGTGATGTGATTATATGTGTGACTTTTTTTTGAGATCCATAGCTGCTGTGTCTTGTTCAAGTCAAGGGTTGTAGGTTGTACTTCTGGCTGGGCTCCTAGAGACTTACAATTATCCGGATAGTAGGAGACAAAGGCATGAATGACTGAATGAAAGTATTGATCTGATTTTGGCAATAATTCTGATTTCACTGGTTGGTGATTTTGCTAAAATATCCATGATAACAAAGATCACTGGCCTCAGCAAAGATGTAACAGCATGTGATGAATAAAAGGCCACTAGTTTGTAAAAATAATAAAATAACCATACTGTGTGGTATCAAAACAATCAGAATTAAGATTTAAATTTTGGTAAAGTTTTTAATTTGTGTACATTTTAAAGTTGTCTGCGCCTTTAAATATTACGTCCCGGTGACGTCAGGCTCGGAGGGCGTGGCCGGCCTGTGAAATGTCAGGGAGGAATGGCGCTCGGCGCGGTATTTTGAACAATCGCCCTTTCCTTTCCTCGCTTTATCTGGATCCGTCGCCCAGCGTCAAAATCTCGGGTAAGATCGACCACCTGCTGCCCCGCCGCGGAGCCCACCCCAGCGGGTCCAGTGGAAAGCCGCACACTTGGGAACGTGTTTAAATGTTGAGGTATAATGTTGTAGCTAGCTAGCTCGGGTTAGCAAGCTCAGCAAGTTTGCTAGTACAGTTGTCCTGCCCGCTGGGCTGCTGGCTTGCTGAGGTTCATGATGAGGATCATGGAGAAGATACGGGCAGACAACCGCACAGGGGCCGGGCTACTACCTGCAAGCGATCGCTCCTAATAGTATTGAGCACAGACAAAGTTTGGTTCAAACTAACATATAACTGATTAACATGAAGTGTCCGCTCACTGCAAAGTAGAAGCTAAGTTAGCTGCTCCTTGACAGTTGTTTTGATTGCACCGTGTCCCTGTGTGTTCCTGTGTGCGCGCTTGCAGGTGCTGTCAGAAATGATAACAGCACAAGTCACCAGGTTGGCTCCTAGTTTCTTGGCTCCCAACTTGTTTATAGGTCTGTTGGTGTTTCTGATCTAGAAACAGCTCTTGTGTCTCACCTGGGTCAAGGATCAAGACTCACTGTGCGTTAACTAACGTGCAAGTGGCCTTTATACCTGGTTAGTAACACGCTCACTTAAACCACAGCTCCCAGACAGCGGTTATCCGTGTCCTTTGGAGATGGTAAAGGTGCAGTGGGTAGTTCAGTCCGTGTGGATACCTGAATAAGTGACATGGAGGGGAAGGGGGGGAGGGATCATTGAGAGCTAGCATTGTTTACGTTGTCAGAGTTAGTTCCTTGCTAGTAGCTTCCTGCTAGCAGCGGCTGCTCCCTCCAGCTCCACTGTAACCGCACTGCTGGGTCTGCGGGTGAGTGTCTTTGTCCAGTGCGAGTGATGTGAAACTACGGTGCCCCATCCTCCACAGCTCAGGGTTAGCCGGGCAGCTAACTGGGCTGATGACGAGGTAAAAATGGCGGATCTTTCGAAATCCAACCCCGGCCTGAAATAGTAACGCAGCCTACAGACAGCTTGTCGTATTTTCCCCAGTCTTTGACCTAACTGGGACCAGTCGTGGGGGGTGTTTTCCCGTGGATGAGAGGAGCACCCTTTCTGTCGGTGGCTTTCACACGGGGACGTGGAAACAATAGGATCAGTCCACTGAGTGTGTGTGTGTGTGTGTGGGGAGGGTTCATATGTGTTTTTCGGTGGATTAATGTTGAGCAGAGAGCAGCAGGACAAAGATCCGCCTGCGATGATCGGTGCGGCCTAGCTAACCCACCATCAGCTGTCAGCTTCTGTCAAATGCACCAGATCTCAGACGTGACTCTCGTGATTGCTGAAAACTTATTCACAGGTATTTGTTTTGTTGCTGTGAATAAACCTAACTCGCTCACTTTAGCTGCCCGGCATATTTGTTTATTTTCTGCCAGCAGACTGGATTCGTGTCCTTGTTTCCTTATCTATTAATCATCTACTACAGCAAAGGATCTAAAGTGATCAAATCCATAGTGCATCCTGTGTGAGAGAGATAATCCACATTTTCTTGGTCTCTGAGGTCTCTTGCTACTTTTTTAGTTATAACTGTACATCCTAATCATCCAATGCAGCTGTACTGCAATACGGTCTATTTTGTATGATGCCTATAATGTGCAGGCTTTTTGATCACTATAGAAACATTAATAAAATAATAAATCGGCCCATGATGGCAACCTTTCAAAATTTTTTTGAAAGGTTCTCTTTTCATTCATTGTTATCCCCCCACAATGTCATCCTGTAGTGGGTGTCACAGTTTGCAGTGGAAAACTGGACTAACTACAGATTGGGGAGAAAATAATAACATCTTTATTATTCACATGTAAAGAATATTTTTTCACTTGGGCTGTAGAGGTCGGAGGTTATCATGGTGTCAGACTTGGCTGCATTATGATGAGATTTGTTTCTAATACACATTAAAAAAAGAAGTTAAAACACACCTCAATGTACAATTCAACTCCCCCTAAAATTATGTATTCAGTAATATACATCTACTTTAATTTACACATTTCCAACCATGTCATCAAAAACTGCTATCAGATACTTTTCAAAGTTTGCACTTACACCAGAGCTATTACAGATCCATAAGGGTGAACCTAATAAACTGGCCATATGTCCATAATGTGCCATGATGAGCGGCCAGTAACATTTTTAATACATTTAAAAATATTTATTAATATTTTATTTAAGACATTTCAGGAAATATGTGCCCACCAAAAATGTGCATAGTTGTACTTTTTTTCCATTTTCCAGTGACTATGAAAATAATTGTGTTACTCTTCCTGTCAGTATCAACAGAGAGCTGACAATTGGATGCAAGGATGGATGTGGTGTCACCAGAGCTCAACAGCCTCCTGCCTGATGAGATCATGGATACTGAGGCCATAGAGGACGTCCCTCAAACACAACCTGAAGCCACCGCCATGGTCCAGTCAGGGACCAGTGACGACACACCGGTCCCCATGGAAACGGATACGCCCATGGCTTCAGAGAGCTTGGGCCTGTGTTCAGGTGCCGCTTCAACAGAACACTCTCGGGCTCTGACCACGACCACAGACTCTGCGCTCAGCATCATCTCGGGAAGTCAAATTCCGATCTCAATTTCCAGTTCATCGTCGCCCCTGCTTACCCTCAAATCAGCCCTGTGTACATCCACCACCAAAACTACAGACTGTGTGACTGTCACAGCGACTGACTGTAGTGTCTCTACGGGTGGGTTAACAAGGCTCACAGCCCCGTTCACTATCTCTCCCGCGAACCACCAGATCATTCTCAACAAGGTGGCCTCGTCTCAGGCCACTGAAGCAGCAAAGACTGCAGGCATGGCACCCCAAGTCATCAAGCAGGATGGACAAAAACTCTTGGTTACATCAATAGGAAAGTCGGGGCAACCTATATTGTTGCAGTTACCCCACACGGGCAGCAAGCCTGGTTTTTTACAGACTTCAGGAGACACCAAGTCTCACGCCCCTCAGTTTAAAGTGGTGACCATCGGTGGGAGAACGGAGCTGAAGCCGATGCTGGGAGGTCCTGGCAACCATTTGACCACATTACAGGCTCAGCAGCTGAAGGCTGTACAGGTAACGCTGATTATTTTATAATAGGTGCAATATTTAAATGTTCTATGCTCATATTTGATTAAGTTATAGACTTGTGGTGTTCAGTTACTTTCAATTATTGATGTGCATGCGAGTGAGAAAGGTTGTCCGTTTTTGTGTTACTGTGATTCGCTGGTGACCTGTCCAGGATGTATCCCCCTAAGTTTACCTCACCTTGGTTATTTTTTTCTAATCTGGGTATTATAAGACACATCCTGTCAATTTATGACTTTTGAAGGTTGAAGTAAATTTTTTCTGCCCATCTTTTGTGGCTGTATGGCACGACTCCACAAGAAAAGAGTTTTGCACAAGATGAAGGGCAATTGACGAATATAGATAAAAATGTTTGGGGGGAGTTTGGATTAACACTTGCACAAAGCTGAAGAAAACATGACAATAATGAAAGCTGGAGGATTTGAAATATGTCAATATCGAATAAATCTTCATAGACCATCCTTGCTGTTTGACCCCAAGTTAAAATATCTGCGATGAATCAGTTATTGAAATAGTTGAATATATTTTTCCCAATTGCCTAAATGAATAATTGAGTAATAGTTGCCTGTTCAGATACTATTTGATATCTTGGAGTTCAAAATCCCAAATCACTTTCAGTATTTGTTTAATAAAAACCTGTATCAGTCGAGCTTTACTCTGTTATAAGCCAGCACCTGGAGCGTTTGTGTTGGTAAATTAAAACACACCTTTCATAGTCTGACATCAGGCTAAAAGAATGGAGTCACAAATGAATTCTGACTATCTCCACAGATTGCGAAGAAAACACCAACATCATCCGCGGCACCAATCAAGTACATCATCACGAAAACGGTCAATAGCAAAGGCCTCAGTCCTCAGACATCAGTTCCTTCTGTTATTACTGGTAAGTCTATTTAAAAAATCGGGTTCTATAACTGTACACTCCTGACCTTTTATATGTTGTAGTGTGTTATAAAGACCACTCGGTTTCACTTTTTAAACCCATAAATAAGTGCTGAAATGTTGTCTGTAAAATGAATGT
Source organism: Pseudopleuronectes americanus (assembly GCA_038501795.1). Lineage (NCBI taxonomy): Eukaryota > Metazoa > Chordata > Actinopteri > Pleuronectiformes > Pleuronectidae > Pseudopleuronectes > Pseudopleuronectes americanus. Next base: position 3,028,841 of record CM076733.1, on the reverse strand, counting down.
TATTGAACTATCTTCTCTTAAATCATGCATTACGTTGTCACAGGACGGGTCCTGACACAGAACTCCTCAGGGATGCCTTCGAGGACCATTACTCTCACTGAAACCCACAACGCTAGTATACAGAGCCTACCTGGCAAAAAGATTGCTATTTCACCCCTTAAGACTCCCAGCAAGGTAAATTCTGCTCACTCTTTCTCATTTTCACAACAGATTGTTCTTTTTTTCTTTTTTTTAAGTAGCTGCAGTTTTATTGAAAATGTCCAGTAACTGGGGCCTCAAAGTACAGTATTTTGTACTTAATTCAAGCAGTAAGAGAACAAGTGTGATTAATAACCTAAACCTACACTACTGCATGAAACAGTGTCTGCGGCCATGTCAGTGGACCTGACACGCCTACATGAAATACAGCTGTAATTTATGTTTCTGTGTACACATGTGTTTCCCAGATAAAGATAGCCACTGTAGGATAGGTAGATGGATCACATATTCATCATTGATTGTTAGAGATCTGTATTGTCAGTAAACTCAAGCAGGCTAGTTGACAGTGTTTGTGTGAGAAAAACATGTATATTTTGTATCTTATTAGTATTTGATGAGGTGAATAGTTCACACTCTTCTTGTCCCTCACCAGGTAACTGTTGTATCTGTGGCCTCACCAACCTCCAACTCCACTCAGAAGTCAGTAACGCTGCCTGTCAACGTAGCACTCGGCCAGCAGATCCTCACAGTCCAACAGTCCACGTCTTCCTCTCCAGTCAAGGTGGCCACTAACCAAGGCTCTGTACAGGTAAGAGCCTGTATTGTGTGCAGGAGTTAGGGAACATGGGCTCAGGACCTGATGAGTTGCTCTATCAATGAAGCACATGTTAACAGTTTAACAGTTTCTGCTGCTGCTGCGTTGTTAAAGCCACAGTCACATCTGATGTGAAAAGAGACGCAAACAAGAAACACTGTAAATGTCATTATGATGAATGTTGATTGTCCTATTGCCATTCGTACTTCAACGTCTCTATTTTCATTTTCAGAATATTAAAACAATGCAGTCTATGACTGTGGGAGGAGTCGGTGGCTCCCAGTTCAAGACCATCATCCCGCTGGCCACCCAGTCGAATGTTCAGCAGATCCAGGTGCCAGGGAGCAGGTTTCACTACGTCCGCCTCGTCACAGCAACCACAGCAAGCAGCACAGGACAGGCCAGTGGTCCCAGCACCAGCTCTATACAGACAGGTGACTTATGAACAGACCTTTTCACAGTCAAGAAACCCAGTTGACCTTTAATGTTGCTTAGCAAAGACGTGTGTGGAAACTCATGATGATTTTTACATTCCTCAGCTAAACCCATGGTGGTCAGTACAGGAGCAGTGAGGATGTCTGTCCCTATGATCGCAGCACAGACCATGAAACAGGTACTTTTGGCTTCCTGTTCAAGTATGTTTATGTTCTCACTTTGTGTGAAATCTCCCCTAAGCTTCATTCATGGACTTAACTCCCTGTAGGTGGCACCTAAGCCCTTGACATCGGCAGCACAAGTAGTAACCACTCAGACCCAGCAACGCCTGATCATGCCTGCAACTCCACTCCCCCAGATCCAGCCCAACTTCACCAACCTCCCTCCAGGCACCGTCCTAGCACCAGCCCCCGGGGGTGGGAATATGGGCTATGCGGTGGTGCCAGCACAATACGTTACACAGGTTGGTCGGGATATTGGCTTGCCGTGTTATTGGTGTATAATAAGCACTTCTCTTCGATAGGCATGTGTTGAGCTTTCTCTGTTGGTTTTTCTGGCCTCCTGTAGCTCCAGCAGTCCCCCTTTGTGACCCTTGCCAGCAGCTCTGGTTTCCCTGCGGCCACTGGTATCCAGACTCAGGCCAGACTGCCAATTAATGGGTAAGAAGGGACATACATTTTTTTGTTTATTGTGTGGAAGAAAAAACTATATCATTTACCATCAGTTTAAACAGGTGTTCACCACATTGGAAAATAAAATCTAAGCTTGACACAATCTTCATCAAGCAACTAACTAAACTAGCCATGAAAAGTATCAGAGGTGTGATGTATACCTGCATGTGCTTTACAGTTATACCAAGTGTTTCCCATTAATTATCTAGACTGTGGCAGCCTGTCATATTCCAATTTTTTTCGCCAGAGTGTCATAACGAACCAAATCATATTTTACACTTCTCATTATAATAAAAAAGCACACGCTGACAATGAAGTAACGCGTCAGCCACAAAGTTCATTTTTTATAGTATATTAAAATTATGACTGAGATGATATCTTTTCCAATCGACTGATTAAATGTGTTGTGATTCGATTCTAATCCCAGACATATTTCTCATTGGCCCACAGCTTGTCGACAGCAGAAGCAACCTCAAGACCAAGGAAACCGTGCAACTGCACCAAGTCACAGTGTCTCAAACTGTAAGGACAACATAGCAATGTATATGTATGAGAAACAGTTTGATAATCAGAAAGATTAAAAATGCCAAAATGGGCATGTTCTTGGATGTACATTTTTTCCTTTTCTTTCATGATATTATCCTGAACGAGTTAAAGAATGATTTTGATTTATTTTAAACTTTTTTTCTTACATTTCATGAATCAAAAGAAATTGTTTTAATCCTAACAAATCCTCCATAGATTAATTATGCAAGTAATCATTAGTTGCAGCCATGTTCCTAATTCGCTCTCATATCGGCTGCTGACTCAAAGTCTTTTTAAGTTACTTTTATTAAGAAGAGCTCTGTATTTCTTTCTCCAGATACTGCGACTGCTTTGCAAACGGAGAGTTCTGTAATAACTGCAACTGCAACAACTGCTTCAACAACCTGGAGCATGAAACGGAACGTCTTAAAGCTATAAAGGTATGGACCAAGTTCCCGAAGGAGTTGTTTGATTGAAGTTTCTCCATGACAGACAGATTAATTAATATTTGATTGTGAATATTTGCCTTCACAGACGTGTCTGGATCGGAATCCAGAGGCCTTCAAACCTAAAATTGGTAAAGGCAAAGAGGGAGAGTCAGACCGTCGACACAGCAAAGGCTGCAACTGCAAGCGCTCAGGCTGCCTGAAGAACTACTGCGAGTGCTACGAGGTGAGTTTTCTCTGTCACTGCATTGATTCAAAGGATCTGATAACTTTATTTTATTGTTCTTCTTATTGACAACATAGCCCTTTATTCACAATTGTGTATTTCCTTTGTTTCATCTTTTCAGGCGAAGATCATGTGCTCGTCCATCTGTAAATGCATCGGCTGTAAGAACTTTGAGGAGAGTCCGGAGAGGAAGACTCTGATGCATTTGGCCGATGCAGCAGAAGTGAGAGTTCTGCAGCAGACTGCAGCCAGAACCAAGCTGTCGTCACAGATCTCAGACCTGCTCATGAGGTCCACACCTGTTATTTCAAGTGAAAGCGGGAGGTATTGTTACCCTTTTACCCTTAAACAACAATTACAGGAGCTCTCTGAAGAAAAGTATATTCCGATATTGTTAAAATGTATAAAGCTGTCGGTATGATGATGATGGTGGACCTTATTCTGAATAAGGCATCATATTGATTATGACATTAATAAGAGGTACAAATAGAATATTCATTTTAACATGTTATATTTACATGTTACAGAACCTAGTCTGATTATGACTTCAAGCAGTTGGTAACTGCAGTACATGTTGATGAATGCTGTGGTAGCATGTTGTAATGCATTTAAGATGTATACATGTCTACCTAATGTGACTAAGGTCAGAATACTCTGTACTTTCTTTTGATTATTGCTCATCCCGAATATGACACTATGTAGTATACGGCACGGCAACATCTTGGGTCAATTTTAAACAAAGTTACTGAGAAAACAGTTTTCTATTGGACAAGAGCAATTTGCTTCTCAAGCGTCAATGAGGCAGCGCTATGTAAAGTTAACAATGAACTTTGACCATCCTCAAGTGCATAAGAAGGAAGGAAAGAGGTGGTTGAGGAAGGACATCTGTTCACAGCCAGGCAAATGATTCATGAAAGTGAGTCGGGTGCAAAGCTGGAGCTGAGTCAGAGTTGTCACTTCAGGCCAAGGATTAACTCAGGGGATGGGTGAGGTGGAAATTGGTATTTACATTTTTCTTATGGTTCATGTTTTCCATATCTATTGATAAGACACACTGACTCCGTTTAATAAAAACTTCACTCAAATGAGTCGCCACTTCTGTTACAAGAGAATAATGGCTGATGACATGAGGGATGATGTATTGTGTTTTCAAGGCCTTGTTTTTGTTTCTCCATAGACTGCCATACACGTTTGTAACAAAGGAGGTGCTTGAAGCCACGTGTGAGTGTCTGATGGAACAGGCCAAAAAGGCAGAACAGACTCATCAGCCTCAGGCTGAAGCAGAGAGGGTGATCCTGGAGGAGTTTGGACACTGCCTCATGAGGATAATTAGCTCCGCTGGGAAGGCAAAAGCAGACTGTGCCTCTATCAACTGCTAGGCAGAGCCCTCCCAAGGCCCTCCACCCTCTAACCTGCCATGGCTAAGGAGCTAAGAGGCACAGATTACTCTGCATTCTGTCTCGGACCCCTGGAGTTTCTCTCCTGCAGGAAAGCAGGTTGTCTCCCTCATCAGGAGGCAGATCAAAGTAAAAGGATTCCCCTGCCTGGGCCGAGCTAAGGCCAGCTGGAATAATAAACATGGAACAGTTGTTTGCGCTGTTCACCCTCTAACTGAAGGACAAATGGACGCCGCATATGGTGGATCTGCCTTCAGAACTGTTAATCACACCCATTCTACTGGCTGTGATGGATAGAAATGACTGAGAGAGGAAGTGCTGAACAGGATTATAAACATCTCCTCACTTTATTTTCCCTACAGGGCCCTATCAAAACTGTGTTCTCCACACTTTTGTTGATCAATTTTTATTCTATTTTTACTTTCTGTCTTTCCCATGTTGAAGTTTTTGAAAAGAATGCCTGTACTTTTTATGTAATCCGTACATTTGTGCTTACAGTAGACAAGCAGAACATGTATCTTTTGATATTTATTTTGACAAATATTTGTGAGCGCTAATATTGTGTGGCTTATAGTGCTGCAAACTGTTAATTATTCACTGCGGCTAGGCTAAATTGTTTTAACGATAAATGATTAGAAGAGGTTTTTATCATAAATCCAGTTGTAATATGAATGCACACATAATGCATTTTGCGCTCTCACACAAACACAGCACTGCTCAGAATAGTTGGCTAGACTGGCAGAGGTACACATTTTTATCTGGTGCTGCTTCCTGTTTTAATGCTTACTGTACATTAAAAACACCACCAATTAGAAAATAATTGAGACTTGTTAAGTTTTGTCCCTGAAATCTAAAGTTACCTCATCCGTCCAAAGCTGCTCTGATGGGGCACAGACACATTTCCGAGCAGGAAAAACACAGAGCATTAAACATGGCCGCTTCTCATTTATATTTCTTCACTTCCAAAGTCCTGGTGTTGTTTGCCGGCTCACTTTAGGTGAGGGTAAGCTCTGTCACAACTGTTGAATAGGGTTGCATCAAATGGTCACTCTCATTATTAATTATTCTGCTGATTTTTTTCCCTCAATTAATTGTTTTTTTCTATAAAAATGTAAAAGAAAAAAAATTGGAATGTTACATTTTCAACTGCCTTTTTTTTTACCAATCAATTTAATGACAGTGATGTTTTTTTGGAAGGTTACTGACAATGAAACTTAATCAAACCAGTCATTATGAAGCAAATTAGCTTAATATTGAAGTGTTAAATTATAGATAAGTCTGGTTTTATTAAAAATGTTTATCCAAAAGTCTCTGTTGTTCTTACCAGGTATATCAGTATTAAGTGGTATAGAAAATACTAAAGTTTGCTTAGCGTTATGTCTTAAGCGTTTCTCTAAACTGAAACATCCAAAACTAAAAGAAAATTGTGGAAAAATGTGTATTGTTTTAATGGTAAATAAAAGGGTTCATCATCCCAGCGGAATAATAACAAGGACTTTATACAGTAGTTTCAGTCCACATTGCGCCGATGATAATATAAATCGAGAAAGCACCCGGCAGATTAATTGATACTAGAATTAATATTTTTCTGCAACATACTTAACTGTTTATTTATTCTGAAGTGTTCCTCTTGGAACTGCTTCATCAGTTGTGTGTGGTTGTAGTTTGATCAGATTTCTGATCAAACATTGACTCGCTCCTGAAGCCAGCCTCCTGTGGTGATTCAGGCTCTTCTGCATTCGCTTCATATTCCAGCCCTCCCTCCTTATAGTATGTGTCACCGAAATTACGTGACATTGTATTACACCATTGTGTTTATGATTCAGGGGCAAGGGTCACAGTAATGTATTGTAGTGCACATCCCGTACACTAGGTGACGGTATCCCGTACACTAGGTGGAAGTGATGTAGAGAGTTAAAACTCGGAAAGAAGAAGAAGAAGGCTCGCGTTAGTAGCGTGTTGGGGTTCAGGAAACAATTTGAGGGTCAGAGCAATTAGATTTGACTCAGAGGCGTTAAATTATTCCGTTTTTTATATTAAATGAATCTAGATGCTGTTGACACCTACTTAGCTTGTTTACGCTCCTGTTTTAAGCTCCTTTTTTTAACAACGTTTCGTTTAGCAACTTTAGCTGAAGCTGTGAACACGTGGAGAGGCTCGAAAATCCGCTGGGTGAGTGTGTCTTCAATTAAATGATCCATTACTTTTGTATTTATGGTTTGCGTGTTTCAAACCTAACCATGGATCCGCCTGATTGGGGTAAACCCACCGCTGGCAGACCACGTGGCGAGGAATAGTCCAAACCCTGGTTCGAATATTGCTGATTGTTAAATTCTCGACAATTTACGAATATATATTCAACGGTTGGAACACATGCAATATCTTCTGAAGTCTTAACAATGTTTATTTTAATTCGGCGTATATTCTACAGTATGAATTGGAGTTTTGTGCAATATTTCTGTGTATAAATGTATTCTAGTGTTTGTGTCATTCCACAAACGCTTAGACTATTGCACAAACAAATGTCACCTTTGTTTTGTCTCTGTGTTTTGTTTCAAAGGTAAAGGGTCAAATCTTCATTGTGGACATCTAAAAATCTAAATGCATCTTCTTACAGGCCTCCTGAACAAAATGGGTTCCAGTGAACTGAGCTCGTGGGCCTCACATGTAGGTATTGCAGTCATTGAATCTAATAAAGTGAGCTGCCATCCCAATGATTATATCAATCACTACCCATCTGACCCTTTCACATGTCTGGGAAAGATTATCTATGAACTTATAAATGAGGGTTTGGCACTCATCGAGTTTACTGCTGCTCTTGGGTGGAGAACGGATTTGAGAGTAACTTTTCCATTTGCTTTGTATTGTTCTTCCAGGGTCAACCTGCTGATGTCACCGCAGAGCTTCTGTTTCGAGGCATCTACCACAAAAACTAAAAGGGTTTGTCTTTGTTTGTATTATTATTCAAAGCTTTAAGTTTTCACAATAAAATAAGTTGTGGAATAAAGTTAGTGTGTGTGTGGTTTTTGGTTGGTGGGGAAATTGTGTTCCAAAGCTGTTTTTGAGGCACTTAGTACATTCTTCACCTGACTTCCTGCTCACTACAGGTTCTACAGGTATATTCGCTTTAAAACAAAACTTTTCAAAATCTAGAGAGTTGGGCTGCACGGGTGAATGTGACATTACATTTAATTAAAGTACTTTGGTTGTGTTCAATATTGAGATACTTGAAATCATTTTTTTTAATGTACTGTTATTTACACATTTCAGACATTGTACTTAATTTATTTTCAATTGGTTGTAATACGAGTCTTATCTATTATAGGATTACTACCACTGATATTTTAATTTTATTATTGCAGTTGGTAAAGATGGAGCTAGTTTTAATTTACTTACTAGTGTAGCATGCAAATTCCTCACTCGGGTATGATTTTTAATTCTGTATCTTAACCATTAAATGATACATCAAAAGGTATTTTATTTTAGGCTGATCATCATCTGAGATGTCAAACTTAACTTTTCAAATATGTCGGTGAGTAGTGGTAAAACTAGCAAACAGTGGAAATACTTACAAGTACTCAACTGTTCTTAGTTAGTTTGTAGTTTAGTTGCTTAACATGTTTGATATGGATGATTCTGCACAGGTACAAACTTTTTGTTTAAAATATATTTTGATGCTCATCTAGAAAGTGTGAATTAAGTATTTCTACAATGGGGTATTACTTTAATTTACGAACAGGATCTGAGTACTTAGACTTAAAAATGTAGAAATGCATTTCTATTAAATTACAATACTTGATCTAAAAGTATATAACTAATAGGAAACAACACAACTGAATTATTCCATATTAATACCTTCATATGTTTTCACTTGTACTCTTTTAGCATTTTATATTTTTATTATAAAGGTGAACTCTAGTACCCTTTAAATATGCAACATGAGAAAACAATCTATATATCACAACAAGTGTCAAAATAGCATCATTACATAAGAAAACCTAATTTATTTCATAGTGCCTACTTTTGCACTCTAAAGTCTGGGTGTTTAGGGATATTTGGTAACAGGATACGAGTTAAGTTTTACTTAAAAAGTCTGCAGATAGCACCGTTAGCATGGTGTTAGCTCTGAGGAGGTGGGTCGTGGCGGACGTCCCACCGGAAGCTGTCGTTCTTCTTCTCGTGTGGAGGAGGTGGTTGCTCCGGGTAGTGCCACGTTGATGGACACCAGTGGGGACGTGGAAATCCTGCAGACCGACGCCGGGACCCGGTAGCCTCCTCTCCTGGTGTTCTCTCAACCATTAAACCCTGAGCAGGTTCTAAAAGAGGAACTGCGTGTGTTTGTCAACGTGTTTTATGTCTGTTCGTGCGAGACGGAGCACAGAAGTTAAGGTAAGCTGCTTCAATGAAGTACGGAGATCTGTGTGTGACTGTCCTCACTGTGTTGTTTTGCACAGGCAGCTAACAGGCTACTATAGTATGTATCAGCCTATAGCATGTACTAGTACACACAGTACCAGGTACAAAAAGTGACAACGCATTACTCTGTATTTCCACTGCTACTGAGAATGTTAGCGTCATGCTAACTGACTGCATTTGAACGCAACACTCAGGACTCAATCTCTGTAGAGGTAGTTAATACATTTACAACGTCCTGGGTTCGTACAGGTCCTAAAGGGATTAAAAACACTGGTGTGAGATTTAAAACTGCACTAGAGTGTAATTTAAAGACTCGGGATTTAATTTACAAAGCAGCAGTGGTAGAAACTGTTTTAATTCCTGATTAGAGCAGTGTACATTTTCACTGCTGCAGACCTCTTTCCTTTATTTAATGAGCTATTTTTCACTTGGTTAAACCCCCTATTGCTGCTACTGGTCACGTGTGATGAGGCATTACATTTTATTTTTACATAGCGCTCAATAAATGATTATAAGTCTTATTATTTCAACTGATTTTCATTGATATACTTTGAATATCATTCATTTGTACAGCTCTAAAGTGAAAAAAACAACTATTGTATTACTTACAATGTAATACTTTACATTTGAGATAAAAGACACATTCTTTGTTAATAACATTTCCAATTCATGTAATGCTATAACTTTACTATTACTGTATGACTTAACTTGTATATATTTGCCTCATCTTACCTTTAAAGTGTATATTCATATTATATCAAGTAGATATAAACATAAATCTGGCATGACCATGTGTACATTGAATGAGTTAGTGTCCAGACTCATTGTGTTCCTGTTCCCAATGTGAGTTCAATGCAGGTGATGTTGATCTATATTTTGCATTTGCTATGTGTAAAATACAATTTCAATCAGTTACAGTCCTATTATGGCGGGATAACGTCTTGATTTACCAAACTTAGCACATCACAGAACCAGATCACTGGAATCAGATTAAGAAAGGATCTTTCCACAGCCCATTTATAATGTTAAATAGACTGTTTATATAGAGAGCATTTCCAGTCTCATTTACAACTCAAACACTAACACTTAACAGTATAAGTCACACTCGCCCATTCTCACACATTCATATATATGTATATACATCAATAACAACTGCAGATACCCTACACATCTGTCAATGCTATGCAAGACAAGTTAGTTTGAATAGCACATTTCAACTGTGAGGCAATACAAAGATCACACACCCCAACTCTTAAAGGCATACAAAAAAAAAGCCTTTATGAAAAAAAAATCTGCATTTTAGTCAGACTTGAAAAGAAGAAGACCTATGCCTAAACCCGATGTAAACCCAATAGTCTAGGCTAATTTTTAATTCATAATGTAGGGAGCTAAAATACATGAAATATTGTTTACACCGTCATCTGTGGTGATTCTCCCAGAGGCCACCTAAAATAAATGTATAATTCACTGTGATTACTCCAGGAATTACTGCACAGTCATTTACAGTCTGTACCTTTTCCCCCTCAGGATGAAACTCAAAGAGATCAACCGCACGGCCATCCAGAGCTGGAGTCCTGCTCAGCACCACCCTGTCTACCTGGCAACAGGTAGGAGCATGCAGCAAACCCCAGCACAGGCCTGCTGCCCCTGCTGCTGATGTTACTGCCGAGTGTTTTGACAGGACATTATATAATTCTTCTAGCCATTCATGCAGCTGCTTTCACTCAACTGATTCATACAGTTTTATTTGTTTGCCTTTTCACGGGGAAATGACAGCAACAAAGAAAATGATTTCCAACTTTATACAGTTTAAATGTACATAAGTTATTTGATCTTACGAGATGAGGACAGCAAAACTACAAATTTCTTTAGGATAACACCAAAAAGTTTAGGACTGCAACAGACAAGTACTTTCATTATTGGTTAATCAGATAATTATTTTCTTCGGTCCTTATGTAAAGTTTGCAGCTGAATCCCCATCACCTCCCAAACATGAAAAAAAACAACTGTGGCCGCCCTCAATTGTCTAAAAAACTCAAAAGTGTTAAGTTTGTCCAGTCTGGGCTACTGTAAAAAAAAATGGCAGTGTCCATAGAGAGGACCCACTCCTGATGTAAATATAAAGTATTTAAACATAAAAGGCCCATTCTAGGCTAAAGAAAACAATAATTTCTGCAATTTAGATGAAACACACTAGAGAAAATATCACTAGGATTATATCATATTCGATATCTGCTAACAGATCCCTATAGTGCTCCTCTCTAAGTTCAGAATAAAAGCTGTTTATAGTTGTGTGATGCAAATTAGTTGTATTAACAATTATAGGCTGCGAGTAGTCATGTCATCAAGAACATTAGAGATTCTCACAATGCAGTAAATACTTGTGTCAAAAGTTAGTGTTTACTTGAAAAATGTCTTAATTGAATATTGTAATAAGAGCCAACCAATTTTCTGTTGATTATTTAAGTGATTATTCGACTGACCACTGCAGCTCTACATTAAATGGGTTCTGTCTCTCTGCAGGAACATCAGCCCAACAGCTGGATGCCTCCTTCAGCACCAATGCCTCTCTGGAGTTTTTCGAGCTGGACTTGGCTGAGCGGTCACTGGACATGAAGTCATGTGGCAGCTTCTCCTCCACTCATAGGTATTAATCACCACTGACTACACTCATTTTGTCGAGTGTTTTTATAATTTGTGAATCTGTTGAGTTTTCTGTAACCTGAAACCATGCCTGTCTGTTCATGTTTTTATCTTCTCCCTGCAGGTACCACAAATTGGTGTGGGGTCCCTATGGCATGGACTCCGACGCTCACCCATCTGGGGTCCTTATCACTGGAAGTGAGAATGGCAATGTCATCCTCTATGACCCTGCAAAGATCATGGCTGGAGAGAGCGACGTGATCATTGCTGAGAGTGACAGACACACGGGGCCAGTGAGAGCTCTCGACGTCAACCCATTCCAAGTATGATCCACTTCATCATGTGTCGCTGAATTTAACATTCACTGTGTTTAAAACTGCTGTTACTCATGTCACGCTTTGTTTTCTGTGTGTTGCAGACAAACCTGTTTGCATCAGGTGGGAATGAGTCTGAGATCTACATCTGGGACATGAATACCTTTGGTTCTCCAATGACTCCAGGACCTAAAACACAGGTAGATCTTGTAAATCAGCTACATTCTCAGCCCTTCTGATGACAGAACAGTTCTTGAGAACAAAAGCTCATGGTTTATCTTACAGCCTTTGGAGGACATCAGCTGCGTGTCGTGGAACCAACAGGTCCAGCACATCCTGGCCTCTGCCAGCCCGAGTGGCCGAGCCTCAGTGTGGGACCTCCGCAAAAACGACCTCATTATTAAAGTTAGCGACCACAGCAACAGAGTACGTTGGTCTTTTTCTAGTCAGATGAAACCTTGTTTTCTCACAATCCTGAGACAAAGAATACTCAAACTCTTTACGTGCGTGTCTTTGCTTGTAGATGCACTGCTCCGGACTGGCCTGGAACCCAGAAGTGGCCACTCAGCTGGTCTTGGCCTCGGAAGACGATCGGATGCCAGTCATTCAGATGTGGGACTTACGTTTTGCCACCTCTCCTCTCAAGATTTTAGAGAATCACACACGGTAAACATATTGTGCACACTAAGCAGCACAGCAAGCTTTCATCTATCCTTTACAGTATTTCACGATAACCCTGGTGATATTTAATATTTTTGTTATTGTCAACAACCCCATAAAATGACCAAAACCAACAATGAGGAATCTTATTCTTCTGTCCTGTGAGGCACCATTGGTGTTCAAAAACCTTTTGAGTGAGCCACATAATTACACCAGAGCACGTATACCTTTATTATACACACGGGGGATTATTATCTTTCTGCCCCGTTTCCCAGTAGAGCACAAAAGGAAAAGCTCCAGTATAAAAAAAAACTTTAAATTTTCTATTTGTGACTTGTTTTTCAAATAATTTGTCTCCAGTCGAACATAATAAACTTGTGCCACTGAAAGACTGAAGATATCAGAGTATTAAGAGGTCGACTAACACACAAAACACATGGTTTTGGTCTTTTAATGGGATTTGTTGACAGTGAAAAAATATAAAATATTGGCACATGTTTCCTAACAGTCCTGTTCTGTTTGTGCAGGGGTGTCCTGTCCATCGCCTGGAGCTTGGCTGATCCAGAGCTTCTCCTGAGCTGTGGGAAGGACAACAGGATCCTGTGCTGGAATCCAAACACAGCCGAGGTAAAAGTTTACTGAAAATGTCTTTAATACATAAAGTAGGTTATCGATGTAATTGATGCAGCTTCACTAAGACTGTTCTGCTGTTGTCCTATTTAATAAACATCCTGCTGTAATATGCAGGTGCTGTACGAGTTGCCCACAAGCAGCCAGTGGTGCTTCGACATTCAGTGGTGCCCCAGGAACCCTGCGGTGCTGTCGGCTGCCAGCTTCAGTGGACACATCGACATCTACTCCATCATGGGAGGCAGCAACCAGGCGCAGAGCACGAGAGACACTGACCAGGTCAGAGTAAATCTTGTCAGACAAACAAATGTCTGCTATAAACTGAGAATAACAAGATGCAGTTTGTGTTTGATGGTTTGTGTAATAGAACCTTAAAAAAATGTCAATGGAAAAAGGTGTGTTATACAATTATCCGAGGAGATGACCGGCATAATCCACTTTCAGACATGCCCTCCAGAGATTGCCACAGAATTATCTCCAATCTTTCTCCTGAGTTTTCCTTCCACACACAAACAATACAGCCTGTCAGCACCGGCGTTTGTGTTTGTTAGATGCTGTTGCTTGGATTCTTCTAATCCCACCCACCTCTGACTCCATCAACATTTCATCAAGTCATTTTACATTATATCTAACTTGACTGTTACAGATAAGCACCTCATTTGGGAACATGGATCCTTTTGGGACCGGACAAACGTTGCCTCCGCTTCAGCTGCCCCAGACCACTGCCCCTCCAGCTGTTGTCAACCCCCTGAAGAAACCACCCAAATGGATCCGCAGACCTGTTGGGGCCTCATTCGCTGTGAGTCCTGTTTCTTTTGCCTTACATCTGTAGGTCAGTAAGTGTTAATATTTTGCTATGTGACCCACTTACATTCTTTTGGTTTTATTTGGTTACTCGCAGTTCGGTGGAAAGCTGGTGTCTTTGGAGAACCCAAAGCCGAACCCTCAGCAGCTGCAGCAGCCCGCTTCCCACGTTGTACACGTCAGTCAGGTTGTTACAGAAACAGCCTTTTTGAAGCGCTCCGATCAGCTGCAGGCCACTCTGAGCTCAGGCAGCTTCGTGGACTTCTGCCAGGAAAAGATCGATGCAGCTGCAAATGAGTTTGAAAAGACAATTTGGTCTTTCCTCAAGGTATGAAAATCCAAAAGAACCCTCTCCTAAATATTAAAGTCAGCTCAGAATTGTACATAGTAGTTTTTTTTAACAAAAATTCTTTTTCAGGCTAATTTTGAAAGTGATATCCGCAGCAAGTTCCTGGAACTTCTGGGTTACAACAAAGAGGAGTTAGCCCTAAAGGTGAGAAGTTTTCTTGGCTATTGTTCAACCATTATGATGGTATTTATATTTGTTAAAAATACATTCTTTGTCCTACTTTAATCCAGTGTTTCAGTTTGAGTACATCTCTTGACAATTGCGTCCATTTGTGTTCAGATTTCAGCAGCACTAGAGGAAAAACCTGCTGATCCTCCTAAGGTGAGTTTTGTTTTTGTTCAGTTAATTTGTGGTATTTTAAAGGAATAGTTTGACATTTTAGGAGCCGAGACATTTTTGCTTTATAATCCAACAATTTGATAAAGAGAAAAGACCACCCAAATGTCTATCGGTTAAATATGAATCTAACTGGTATAAAGCGGAATAGATTGACGCAGCATTATGTTTTGCCACCTGAACACTAACGCTACCTGCTTTGCAACAATACGTCCACATTCTTTCTGTGACAGTACAACAAAACTGACTAAGTGCTTTAGGCAGTAATTGGAGTCACATTTTTAGCTGAATTGCTGTTGCGTATCTGTCTTACAGTCTTTAAATCAGGAAGTGTCGCAAGTCAGAGGAAGCTGGAATAAAGTGCAGAGACACTGTCACACACATTTAACTCTCTACTCTTACACATGAACTGTTCCCTCCCTGAGGCGTAAACTTATCATCTATTCACATTTATGTTCCATCACTTACCTAAAACAACTCCTGAGTTAGTGCCCATCTTTCTTCTGTTAGAGGTTTCCTTGGCCTGTTGCTGGACTAAATTTTACTCTGGCGAATAACAAAAAATAGCCTCTACCAAGAGCCCCATCTCATCATCCTAATGTGGACCAGAGAGAGGACTGAGCTGTAATTATCCACAAAATGAAACCGAGTCAGATCTTAGCCAGCTGATCCCAAATCGGCAGACCTGATCTAACCTTGCTGCACAAATTCCTCACTAGCAAATCATTTTTCTCAATTGAGTTTTTTGTTAATTTCAGACTCATCTAACAAACATATCCTTGTGAAAACATTTACTTTGAAAATAACCAGAAAATATGAGTATTTCTTCTAGTAATTGACTTGGTTGGTATCTCAGGAGTCCAGAAGTAACTTGACTTTATCACCATACTACTATCTGAATTAGCCTCCAGCTCCTGTTCAGGTGGAGGTGCCTGCTCCAGTCAGCCTTCAGCCTTTACCAGACCTCAGCCTCATGCAGCCTGCAGACACTCCGGAGTCAGTGTTCGACCTTATCGCTGCAGCAAACCTTCAGCCAGCTGCCACACTTGAACTGGACTCCACTCCTGAAGCAGAGGGTGAAAATCCAGAAGCAGTAGAAGATTTAGAGGAAGATCTTCTCACCGATGAACCAGAAGAAATTGTTGAACAGGCTCTCCCACTGGGAGACGCTGAGGACAGGAAGGAGGAGGTGGGGCAGGAGATGGACGTGGAGGAGGAGGAGATCCCCCTAGATGAGGTATAATGTCATAATTTTGCATTTTCATATATGCCATCTTATATGTACATACAATTCCCCCTAATGATGAATTATAATCACTTTGCTAAAGCCCTGACTTATAAATTCAATCAAGCTGCACCAAAGTGCACACACTCATAGATATCAATCAACTGCCTTCATCTAGTTGCGGGAATTGTTCTCTGGGAAAACAGTGGGAATGTTGAAAAATGCCCTTTCTTGCAATGTAAAAGAAAAGAAAAAATATCCTGGATCTAAATCCTTACCGAAATTGAATCTTCCCTGACCCATACCACATCCATCCACCAAGTTGTATGGTCATCTGTCTGTATTTTGTGTATTGCTCCTACCTAACAGTCAAGCAAAGGCTGATGAAAACATAGAGCACCTAGCATGACCATAGAGTCTAGCCTTTGACATCTGTTCAATACTCTGTAACACAGGGGGGAAAGAAAATAATATTTATAAATAAATTTTGAAACATTGTTTTAAGTTTCTCTATTGTTTCAGGAGACGACAGCATCAGTGGAAGAGGAGGAGGAAGCGGAGGAGCACATTCCAGTTGAGACCCCAGCTCCAGTTCAGGAGGCATTTGAGGTACCATCTCCAGTTCAGGAGGCGGTTGAGGTCCCATCTCCAGTTCAGGAGGCTGCTGAGGTCCCAGCTCCAGAGGAGGCAGCTGAGGTCCCAGCTCCAGTTCAGGAGGTGGTTGAGTTCCTAGCTCCAGTTCAGGTGGCCACTGAGGTCCCAGCTCCAGTTCAGGCTCCCGTTCTGGTTCAGGAGGCCATTGAGGTCCCAGCTCCAGTTCAGGCTCCCGTTCTGGTTCAGGAGGCCATTGAGGTTCCAGCTCCAGCTCCTGCAGAAGGAGTCAGTCTCAGCATCAGTCAAGGTAACAACACTTTCAGTGTTTAGTGGTGTGGACATTGAATAGTCGTATTTATTAAATTCAAATTGGCCAGTGTGATTATTATGTTTTTTAAACTAAATCTATGGCTGTAATATTTGGTTACTGTTAAATATTCAAACCCTTTTGTTTCCCTACAAGATGTAGACGGGCTGATCACACAGGCTCTGCTGACCGGAGACTTCGAGGGAGCTGTGGACCTCTGTCTCCATGACAACCGGATGGCGGACAGCATCATTCTCGCTATCGCAGGAGGGGCCGAACTCTTGGAGAAAACACAGAAGAAATATTTTACAAAAGCACACAGCAAGATAACCAAGGTTTGTAATGGCCAGTAGGGAAATGTATTTTATGAGTTGAGAATTTATTGGCAGTTTCATAACTGTGTGTTTGTCCTGCAGCTGATCAGTGCAGTGGTGATGAAAGACTGGCATGACATCCTGAAGACCTGCGACCTGCAGAACTGGAAAGAAGCTCTAGCTGCCGTCATGACCTACGCTCAGCCTGAGGAGTTCTCTTCCCTCTGTGGTTAGTTTTCATGCAAATGGTTGTTTGTTGTCCGTGGGTCAATCTTTCGTGTGTCTTTGTTCTGGGTTTCATCAGTTCCTCCTTTTTTCCTTTCATTAAATGTCATCGTCTCTCGGTCATGTATGTTTACCTTCACCTTCTCTGTATGTCAGACATTCTTGGGAACAGACTGGATGCAGCAGAAGTCGCTCAGCTCCGAGTCCAGGCCTGCCTGTGCTACATCTGTGCCGGCAACGTGGAGAAACTTGTGTCTTGTTGGACCAAAGCTCAGGATGGACACTGTCCCCTCTCTCTCCAGGTGTGATGATAGAATGAATCATATTGTCGACATTTCATAACTTTTGAAGCTGAATCATTGAAGTAGTTGGCAGTTCCACAGCTATCCAACAGTTACAGGACAAAATGATCATTAATACGAAGTTGTGCTTCTGATCTTTCACAAATAGTCCAATATTGAACCTTTACCTTGTGTTTTTGGTCTCCACCATCTACCGAGGGAAATATCAGACTCTTAATCTGCTTAATGCTTTACAATGTTCACCTGCTGGTCACTAACTGTGTCTTCCTGCTGTTTGCTGCCGAGCAGGTAGTAGACAGTTCACAAATCTGTTTCAGCCATGCTAATGTGCTGTTTCCATTACTCAGGACCTGGTGGAGAAAGTGGTGGTGCTGCGTCGTGCAGTCGAACAGACCCAGCGCTCTGATCCCGCTGTTGTTGGCATCCTACTGGCCGAGAAGATGAGCCAGTACGCCAACCTGCTGGCCTCGCAGGGCAGTCTGACCACCGCCATCTCCTACCTGCCCGACAACACCAACCAGGTACGAAGCAGTGCTGACACCTGTTATGCAAGTGTATCTTTAAGTTCATTAGTACTTTTGTTGAAGGTTGTGTTGAAGTTATGGTATGACTTGGTAAGACAAAGTGAAGATGTCTTTTAGAATGTGTATTCCTTATTAACTGTAACCATGGCAGAACAGACAGAAGATTCAAAAGATTGTCCAAGCAATCGGCCCAGAAAGAAGATGTGTTGTCCCTTTCCTTATTTCATTAATAAATTATTATTGATCACAAACTATGCGTATATGAGGGGTTTGGAGTTTGATGGTGTAATTTACGTTAAATTGGGAAGAAAAGCGCTGTAATTATCTCCATTTTTAAACACACGCAGCAAGCAGTGTTTCTATCAGTCGACAGAGCACAGTCAAAGATAAGTAAAGATCAAATCTGACTTGTGAATCCACCTGTCGAGCTACCTCTTCTTCTACTTAAATTTGTAAGTCTGTGATGATGGTGAATCAGTTGTCATGTGATTGTACCGTAAGGTGCTTCTCCTGAGACGTGGGTTGCCATTTTTATTATTCACGAGTGATATAAAAAATGTTTAATATTTTTAAGCACACAAAAATAAAAAATAAATAAAACTGAAGCCACTGGATGTTTTTCATAAATGACAGGATACACTATACACTTTTTTCTTTCTGTCACTATCTACTTTCGTAAATACCTGAATGATGTACTTAGTGAAACATCACTATGCGACAATAGAGGGAAAGTAGAGATGATGTAACTGTGTAAAGTGTGAAAATAATTGTTTCAACATAGCAGTCTTGACTTGTCGCTGCTTTAAAGCATTTTTACTGAGCATTATACTCACGGGAGACACAGAGGTTAACCAGTCCACCTTCTCATGTTTTGTCCGTGCAGGTTGCCATACAGCAGCTCCGGGACCGCCTCAGTCGGGCTCTGGGGCAGCAGGCGGTGGCTCCTGCAGCTCCTGTCCAAATCCAGAGAGCTCAGTCTCAGCGACCTGACCCTCAGGCTCAACACAACTCAGCGCTGCCCCGCCAGCCCTTTACCCCGGTCCAGCCCGCCATGGTGCCTCAGCCCACTCAGCCCTCTCAGCCCAGTGCAGCTCCAGTACCGATGCACACACCTGCCTCTGCGCCTGCACCTGCCCATCCACAGTATTTCCAGCCAGTACGTCCCACACAAGTGTTCACACAGGGACCCATGTTTTTATTTATTTAATCACAGTTGTTTCCTTTGTCATTCTATTATTCATTAACTTAATTTTGAAACTAGGGACCAGATACATCAAAAATATTTTTGTTGTATTATTAAAGAAATCCACACAAACAAAAGATTCTGTTTATACATCTAAGACACTGGAAGTGGGCCAAACACAAACACAGGCCTTATTTACTCTTCCACAATTAGACATCTCTAATGATTAAAAGAAGGAGGAGATTTATTAATATAGTTGAGTGAGTCACCCCATAAAATTATAAAAACACTTACAAACTTGTATATATGTATAACACATAATAATAACCAATGACAGTATAATGAAGGCTTGTATGTTAATTAACAAAATATCTTAAAAAGGCTTTAAATTAAGTTTATAAATTTGTCATTGACATTTCACAGAAAGCTGTGAAGATATAGGATACAAAATTAACACAATCAATATAACAACCTGTTTCACGATAAGGTTACATCTCTAACCTCCTCTCAGTAATATCACCAGCAGATATCTGTAGTAAAAATGTGTGTTTGTTGCTCTGTTTTGTGCGTGCAGTGCACACATTGCTCCGTTATAAATACCAGCGTTCGTAGGGTTTATACATCCAGCCCCAGGAGCTTTTATCTTCAGACTCCAAACACCACACATCAGGACCCGAACAGATTTGAGTTTGGTGTTCATTAAGCCTCAACACCGGCTGCTCCGCTCCCTGTTCTCCCTCTGACGAGGACTCCGTCTTCCCACTCACTAACCATCTGTCTGTCTGGTGACGTGCTCATTGCAGTCTTCCATTGTGTTGCTTCAGCAACTGGAATTCCATTCTAGCCAGGGTTTAAATTACACACTGATTGCCAAATATTAATGATAAATGTGTGAATAGGGAAAGATACTTAATTCTGTATGTGCAAACTTGGTTTTCAGTATCACTGTTATTTGAACCCTGGCTCCTCTTATGTCTTCTCTCTCGTGTTCGCTGGTCCAGTGCTCGTGCACTATAGCGTTCGTTGTTGGGTGTTTTCCCCCCTTGCGCCGCGGCCATCATTAGTATGTGCCGTGTTTCTCTTGTGTGCTTCAGATGAGGGCTGCCTCCACTGTCACCTCCTGGAGTAACCAAAGTCCCACATCCCTCCCCAATGTCCCTCCTCCTCCTCAAGTAGGCAGCGCCTCAGAGCCACAGGTACAAGCACTGACCAGCCATCCAGCCTCGACACCCACCTCTGCTGATGCGCTTGAATACAGTCGACCTTAACAGCTGCAAATTACTAAACTGTTTTCAATAATAGGACCAATGCCTGAAATCCTAAACTCCTCTGTGGCCACTTTGTCTGTTGTAATGCCTTTCACTTCACCAGCCCACTTCCTGTTTCCTGTTTCCCTTGTCTCCTGTGATGCATGTACTCATTTAGTGTTTCTACTGGCTGCTCCATTATTAATGTGATTTATTGCATGACTCCTCACACTCTAAATCTGCCTGCCACTCCTGACATGCATGCCGTTCCTCTCTACTAAACAAAATATGACTGAACTTTAGTGAAAATGCTAATACTTCCTCATAGGTGAATGAGTCTCACTCACAAAAAAGCAGAATAGTTAGATTTAACACACATTCTGCCCTGTTTGCAAACTCTTCCTGGCTTCATACGCTCTTGCATAGCTCAGTGAAAAATGTTCTCTCCTTTGTTTTGATGGATGGTTTCAGATCTCTTTTTTTCTTCTTTGTTTTTTTGCAGGCGGAGCCTCCAAACTCCATGTACGGGATGCCAGCCTCCTCCACAGCTTTTGCTGCACCGCCGGCCTCCTCCTTCATGTACTCCCAACAGTACCAGCGTAAGTGTTTCACAGGCCACTGAAGAAGACGGCGCTCTTTAGCTCCAGGGTCATTGACAACCAATTTGTTTTAACCTATTTGTTCTAACCCTATTGACCACGGATACATTGAGACAATGAAAAGCAAAGGATTTCAATATCTGGCTAAAATTAAACCTGAAACCTTTTTAAGGTTTTTTTTTAGTCTACGGTTCACATCACAGTTTACTTCACATTTCGCCGAATTAATGTCTCATAAAAGGACTGTTAAAACTCTCACGACATCTTCTCCAGTGTCCTATTCGTGTATGACACCGCTTTTGCATCCTGATTGTATTCTTTTTAGCTTTTTTGTTTGAAAACGTCATCCAAACATCCACTCTCTCGCAGTGAATCTTGTGGAGGATATCATGCTGTGTTCTAAATGGGCTCATTTGGGCTTCCTCCAGAGTTTATTTTAACTAGGGGACTGGTTAGAGAAACTCCGGAGAGAAAAGCTCATTTGATGTCTCAAAGTAAATGAGCTCTAAGTAAACTGTGTGTGTCCAGTGAGAGAGTTCCCCTCTTGTGCAGCTTTGACAGAACAGAAACCAAGTACAAGCACCTCTTCTCAGTGGGATGGTGCAGCGCCCTCGCGTGGATTTAGTTGCAGCTAATCTTATGTTGACAAGTTGAGCGGAGGAGGATTTAAACCATCTATAATCGTGTGCATTCCACAACCACCTCACATTTATAGGGGCGTGGCACATGAGCAGCACACAAACTTTCCTCTCTTGACTTTAAAACATTTGCAAACATTTCCTTGTCGAAAATGTTTGAGATATCTCATCTTCTGTGCTGTTGTTTTCATTGCGAGTCACCACCAGAACACAACAGTATCTTGGTTCAATAACTCTTCATCTTGTTTATCTCTTTGCCTGTTGAGTCTTTTGTATCCTACCAGCTAAGAAAAGCTTTGTAGCATGCACTGTAACTTGTATTAATGGAATGTTTCTTGTTGCATGATATAGTATTTTAGCATGCACAGTTTTTTCCTCTAACAGCATCTGTTGTTTCCTGTGTGACCCCCAGCTTACCCTCAGGTCAGCCAGTATCCACCTGGAGCTGGGGGGGTGCCTGTCTATCAGCCTCTTCAATACTCCTCCTCTCAATCTCCTCTTCCACCTGCTCCTGCAGAGCCCTACTCCCCTCCGCCTCACCCCCCAGGCTTTCTCTCTCAGTACACTCAGCCTATCCCCTCTCAGCAAGCACAACACTTCTATCCTGGACAACCTCCCATCAGCCACTGCTTGTCCTCCTCTCCACCCTCACATCCTCCTCTCTTTTCCCCTGCCGCCTCCTCCTCCTCCGCATCTTTCTCTTTCTCTGCTCCTCCGTCCTCGGGAGCGTCTTTCCAGCATGGCGGGCCAGGATCTCCTGTGTTGTACATGCCTCCTCCTCCAACAAGCGGATTCTCAGGTACAATGCTTGACCCTGACCCCGAGCTGACCCCTGCCTCTCAGGGAACAGGTCTGCATGGCTCTGATTGCCCTCACAGTCGATATAGAACTCAATCAAAAACAACTCTAGAGAGTGTATTTACAATATACAACAGAACTGAGTACACCCATGTGCAATAAAAACTGAAATGTAAAATTATTGTAAATATAACCAACTTGTTATATATAATTATTATTTTTAAGTCAAGAATATTTATTAGATCTTATATTTAAAAAATGTGCATGTTGGATGGGCGACTTTCATAATTAAAGTACAACCTCAATGCAACAACAGTGAGTACATCTTAAATGCAATGTCGATCAATTTACACTGTTTCTTTAGAAATCATCAATTGATTATTATTCATCTGTGTTTGACACAAATGAGTAATAATTTCATATTGTGGATAAAAATCAAACGATGTTAAAGTCTAGTATTATCTCTGGCACCCTTCAGCATGCAGAGAGTGACAAAGGCAGGTAATGACGAGGACAAGAGAGCACAGACAGAACTGAGTCTATGAGACTATAACTTTAAAAAAAAGATTCTGCCTCAAAATTATCTGCGACATTTAAACTGAACACAAAATTATTTTAAATAATGATGATGGTCGTCACTGAGATAACTGAAGAGCACTGAGAGCTCATCAGCGTTCTGCACATTAGCAAAAACAGACCACACATAATGACTGCAATTGGAATTTGAACATCAATATTTATGTTTTAAATTGTATGCCGAACATAACTAGCAGCTATTTGGCATATGGATGAAACTTGTGACCCGTTAAAGATGCTAAAGGCAGATTCAGGTTGGCATAGAAATGTGTGATCAGACTCTGTAGACCCTCAACAGAGAAGTTGTCACCAGTGTGATGATTATATTTTACACTGAACCCCCCAACTTTTCTGAAATAGATATACTGCTTAACGTGTATCAAAACGTTTGCTAACACCTTCATACAGGTTGAGTTAGAGAGGGTGAATCATGAGGATTTTGTTTGGTTCTGATTTTTAGGGCCTCAGAATGGCTGGAATGACCCCCCTGCTCTGAGCAGAGCAACGAAGAAGAAGAAGGTTCGTCTCCTAAATGAAATATAACTGCATTCTGTCATAGAAGTGTATATCTGTAACTGTTGTTCTTCTCTGTATGTGTCCAAGCTGTAGAAAGAGACAGATAGTGGATGTTGTATGTTTCGCGTAAAATCTATTAATTTATATAATTCAGCAGGTTCCAGAGAACTACACTCCCCCTTCACCCATCACTGCTCCCATCCTATCTCCACTGGGGGCTGGTCCTCAGGCCCAGATGGGGTCCTCTGGGGCCCCTCAGGCCATGCTCCAGGGCCAACAGGGGGCCCAGATCCCTTACTCAGGAATGCAGCAGCAGCAGCATCAGCACCATCAGCAGCAGCAGCAGCAGCAGCACCATCAGCAGCAGCAGCAGCAGCAGCATCAGCAGCAGCAGCAGCAGCAGCAGTTCTCCCCGACAACCATGAACCCTGCAATGCCCAAGACAAGTATGGAGGGGGCCCCGGGCGCACCTACTGGAGATGTTATTCAGGTACAGAGAATGTAAACAATACAGCTTAGAAAATGAGAGGTTGCCTCAGGTTCCCTTAAGGTGCTGACATTGTAATGAATGAGGTGTCTCCACTTCCTCCAATTGTACAAAACTGAGGCTAAAATATCCTAAATACTGGTGCCTCCATCTTGCACAGTGTCGTTATTTAGAGTCTGCACAGTAGTCAAGTCATCGTGGAGTCGCGCTATGGACTCGATATCGAGCTCTTGCCGATGCATCTACACATTCACATACCACCAATCCAAACTGAGTCTCAGCTGTCAGTCATGATGTTTCAAAATGAACACGTTAACAAACATTAGTGTGATATGAATTTAAATAGAGTTTCGCAAGGCATCTTACATTGAAAGGTTGAGACCTTACAAACTCACCAGGTTTTCATCACGCCAAGAGAACTGGTTTACACGTCGACAACTATTGTATTAATCTGCAGAGTTTATAAAGTGTTACAATTGTTTATTTTTGACTGTTTTATACGTGTGTCATTGTATTTTCCCATACAATCTGTTGTCATCAATTCCGGCTATTATTTTTGGTTCCTTGAGAGACTTTGATTTACGGCTGTAAAAGGTTATTATCTGTGGATTTGCACAATTCACACCTTCTTCGTCCCTTTCAGCCTATGCGGTCCATTCCTGCTGAAAAGATCATGAAGAAACCAATCCCCGATGAGCACGTGGTCCTGAAGACCACCTTCGAGGGGCTCATCCAGAAGTGCTTGGCTGTAGCCACCGACCCTGTGAGTCTGACGAGGATAAATAAATACAGAGTTCATCTCTGCTCTAACAAAATGGGTCATTACATGTTTGACCATATTGTGTTTTATCTTCTCACAGCAAACCAAGAGGAAGCTCGATGATGCCAACAAACGTTTGGAAGCACTTTATGACAAACTCAGAGAGCAGACGGTGAGTACCAGGGTTGACCTGAAAGACGTCAACAACAATAATAAGAAAATGTGGAGAATAAAGTTGGTTTAGTCCAACATTCACTTCTTTAAGCTTAAAATGCTTTTTATGAATCTTGAATCTAAATATTTTACATGCCTTACTTAAGTAACTATGAGATGTGAGTTTAGGATATCAAGTACAGATGACGTGGTGATCCCACATGAATTAGAGGAATTATCATCATTATTTGGATTCTCAGATCAACTTCATTGTAGGCGGCTCCTCAGAACTAAACATCACAGAGACCAAAAGTTAGTTAAAGTAGAGTTTACATTTATTTGTAGGGGACCGTGTACAAAAACTCATACAAAGAGAAAAGAAGCATTGTAGCAGATTTAGCCAAAAGCTTAATTAAATCACAAACACAAATTTCAATCATTAAAATCCCACAGCTTCTCTGTCCAGTGCCTCTCAGTGGTGGAGGCGAAGTAATCTGAATTTCAAACACCAAATGAATATACACAATGTTCATATACTCAACCAAGCAGTGCCTCTTTAATCATACATTGGTCCAACTTTTCTCTGCGATAAAACAACTTACATGGTTATTTATCTGATTTGAATAGAGAATGGATGAAAAATCTCCCAATTCTAGTGTTGCCAACAGCTGATGTAAAATTCATATGCAGACCTTAAATATGTTGATTATTAATATGACTTCCATACATGTTCTGCAGCTTCTCCTGGTCCAGGTCAGGTGTTTAATCATGAATTCATGGTATTATGAGTATTTATTGTTACACAGCTCTGAAGCAGCAAAAAAAATGTGATATCCATATGAATAAACTCCTGCACTTAACAAATAATTCTAGGCTTCCATCGCCGTTTCTCATGCTTTGATGGGGTATTATTGAATTATTTACAAATGAAGAGCTCTGATTTCTCACTGACACTTTCTGCTTTTCCTCTCTCCAGCTCTCTCCAGCCATCGTAGGAGGACTACACAACATAGCCAGGACTATAGAGTCCCGAGCCTACATGGAGGGCCTCAACATCCACACCCACATCGTCAGCAACAGCAACTTCAGCGAGACGTCTGCATTCATGCCTGTACTCAAGGTGGTGCTGACACAGGCCAACAAACTCGGGGTCTGACCGGGCCAGGATATAGAACCCCACCACCTCAGCGCCCCTCCGAGTCTTTGACTGGTGGACAGTGGAGAGTGAGCGGTCAGGGGTCGAGCTGAGGAAGGGCGTTATAAATTGTTGGCCGTTGTTTCACAGGGAGCTCCATTTGACTCGAATGCAAATGATGGAGAATTGTGAGATGTATGAAAAATACAGTTAAATTCTTCTAAGTGCCATTCACCTTTTCTGACACAACTCAAACACAAGCCATAGTATCAGTCGCACTTGCCTGACAGATTCGGATTAAAGTTCCGCCTCAATCTGCCAGAAAGTGACTCTAAACATTTGATTTTAATACAGAATTTTACTCATATGGATTAATACGTAATCTAAGGATAAATGGGCAACAGTCCCACAGAAGCATAATTAAATCTCCAAACTGACAAGCTAAATATGAAGAATACAGTTTCAACATATTGGATATGGAAGTGAAAGTAGATAGAAGTGGAAACAAATTTGTTGACTATGTTGAATGCGAAGGAATGAAAACAAATAGGAAAACAACAACAGATTCAGGAATTTAAGGGCATTTCTATCTATTTGTGTTGATCAGTACAAATAAATGTGGTAAACCCAAAAAACAACAACCCTTCTTTAGTAGATGTGCATTAATAGAATACAATCATGTAAGAAATATTAGCTTGTTTCATCTATAAAGTCTTTCAATATTTGTGCAATACAACAATGTTCAGATCACAGTTAATATAATTTTCTCTTTAAAGTACAACTCATGTTTCACATATGAACACATCAATAACTGCATGCATTTCGCAGTAGAGCTGCAAAAGAGGCAACAGAGGGATGAGAGTAGAGGAGAAGCTTTTATTTCTTTACAGCAGGAGACAGGAAATGAATTCATTTGAAATCAGGACATCTGATTGGCTGTCATGCTTTGAACCAGTAGTCCCTCCCACAGCATTTAAAGCAACATTAATGCCTATTTTATTTTCTCAATGTGCTTAAAATGACATGGGCTAATACTCTAAACCTGCTTCTAATGTCTTTCTTTCACCGCTGGTGTCACTACATGCAACACTTTGGACCAAGACGTTGACAGTGTGTGGGATATGTCGACGCAGAGCAATGCAAGCCGTGTTTGAGGACATTTTAATGATGTTTTATTTTTTGTTGTCATCTTTTGTTCTCTTCTCTATGTAATCACAAGGCTCCGCTGAGTGCAATGGACTTCTAAACGAGACCATGCTTTTATGGAATTTGAAAGTATGCATGCTTTAACACAACGCTAGAAGTCGTCTGTAATGGCATTCTAGGTGATTACCTGCTAATTAACCAGACCTCAGAGGGAAACTGGAAACAGACTTGATTTTCATTCCAATGATGATGAGGGCTGCAGTTTGAGTGGTCAACTTCGGTTGGTCTTTGTTTTAGATGGACTACATGCAATATTTTCAATAAATTGTATTTATTTACCTGTGATGTGGCCTTGTTTTGATTTGACTTGCCGTCTGCTGTATTGTACAGTTAAACCTTATTTGGGTAGAGTTTGTGTAACATTTCATTCAATTCACTTCAGTTTTATTCATGTAGCCCAAATCCCAACATACATTGGAAACTCATAAGAGGCACTCATACTCATCAGGCCCGCTTGGTCTCGGAGAACCCATTCAATTGTACTGACTTTAACATGTGATAAAACTATACACAACAAGGAATACATGTGCAGTACACTTGAGGCCTTTTCAGACATGGTTAAATGGTTTTGCATTTATATAGCGCTTTTCTAGTCTTGATGACCACTCAAAGCACTTTACAGTACAGTTTTACATTCACCCATTCACACACATTCATACAGTGCAACTATTCGCAGCTCTTTGTTATTCTATGAGGGGTCATTCAGGGTTCAGCATCTTGCCCAGGGACACTTCGGCATGCAGATGGGTCAGACTGGGAATCGAACTGCTGACCTTCAGGTTGGAGGACGACCACTCTACCCCTCAGCCACAGCCGCCCTGACACATGACCTCCAGAGGAATTCCGGAGATTTGGGTCTTTTGCCTTTCTCAATTGAACGAAGCAGCTAGAGATTCTCTGCCCAGAGTTACAGCAGCACACACATCTCCTGAGCGTTCAGGTGAGGGGTGGTGCAACAGGATGTAATGTAAAAAGTCGGCTGTGGTGATTTTAATTTTTTTCTTAAAGTGTGCTGTGCTTGTTTTATGCATGATATTTTAGCTTTGTTAAATTGGGTCTGGAGCCTTTAACTTCTATCTTTTTAATCTGTTATAAGTGTCACTAAATTGTAACTTATTTGAAAATAATTGTTTTTTAATTCAAGGTATAGTAGGAAGAGGTACGTTTTTAGTTTGCGGCGAAAGATGTGTAAACTTTATGATGTCCGGATGTGGAGCTCATGCCACCATTTGATACCGTCTCACACACCCGCAAACACACACACAGCTGTACTTTGGGCTCGCAATAAACAATTTGCGTCCACACCTGCTGCGCCCACGCTACACCGCTCCACACACACAGGACCGGCAGTGGGGAGAGAGAGGGAGAGGGAGAGAGCTACGGTGTGCCTAAATAAACTTCGCCGTCTCCCCGCAGCCAATAGCCATCGCCGTCCTGTCAGGTAAATTCAGCTGAACTGGGAAAAGAACACTGCTAAACCTATACAAATGTATTAATAATTTACCCCATTACATATGTGTAATGTGTTTGTGATCTGTATGTGATGTATTTGTAAGGATTTCGTTTTTCCATCGATCTTAACTCAGGGCAGTAAATTAAAAGCACCGGAAGGAGTTTACACACGCGCAGAATTGACTCATACCGGTCGTGAGGCTTGTGACGGATTAACCCACCGGAAGATCAGGTAGAGACACGTCACTTCACTCACTAACGCAGATTTTTATTCCCATAGTGTTTTTACTGTGTGACTCCACTCACTTCCTTGTGCTCTCTGGTTAATGGCGCAAATTTGTTTTTACCCGAGGTTGGCGAACACCCGTTAACCACCAATCAGAAAGCGTGAAACCTCAATCAAACCAATCAGAGGCTAGATAGGGGCGGGTGTTCGCCCGGCTTGGGTAGGTACTATTTCTGTAGAAGCATGGGTAACAAATGTTAGTTACTATTTGACAAGTCGATCCAAGTCAGAGTTGGTAATACAGCACTTTAAAACAATCTATATAAGTTTAGTTTAAAAAAGAAACAGAGAGAGAAAGATGCAGTAAAAGACAAAAGAGATGAAAGTACTACTCAGTAACTAGTATTGATTAAAAAAATAATAACCATTATGATTATTATTTTAATTATTTAATCATTACTATGCATATATGTTTTTATTAATCATAATAATACTTATTATATATATATTTATTATTATTATTATTTTCATTTTTATTATTAATTTAATTTAATAAAAGTAAATAAGATGAAATAATAAAAGAAGACAGAATAACAACCAAGATTTGAAAAGTTGGACTTAAAATCTGAGTTAAAAGCATTGATGATGTGTATATGTCTTAAGGTTAAGGGTTACCCTAACCGTAATAATTATAATAATACATTTTATGTATAGGCTCGTTTCAGAGCACTCAATGTCACCTTAAAAGGCAGGCCTTCACAACTCAACTGACCTGTTGCTCAAAAATTTCAAAACACGTCCAGGAGGACATCCAGTTTTGTAACCACTGTGAAATGATGGACAGGAGACCAAGCACATTGATTTGGCTCATTATAGAGCTCCTTATAAATGCTTCTATTAATGGGTAATGACACATTTACTGATTTTATTGATCATTCAAAAACTTGAGTGAGCTACTCACCTGACCAACATAATATGAAGATGCAGAACGACAACAAAGATATAAAATTACTTCTTGGTTTGCTGTCTTACTCCTTACTCCTGTTGGAGGAGATGGAGGCTAGCATGTCTCTGCACAGGGGTTCCATCATATCATAATCTTTCCAGTTTTTATGAGCTGTGAACACCATTATTAATAGTTAATAAACCATAATCTTTTGCTTTATAGGGCAGTTAGAATAACATCATTTTGTATAAAAAATGTGACATGTATCTGCCCTTTTAAATACATTTTGTCCGTTTCTAATCATCAATCATTATCTTCCACACAAACTAACAAAGCTTCTTCTTCTGTGGTGTTCCAGGGGACACGATGTGGAACTGCAGTCCGTGGGCTCTTCTGCCTCCTGTCTACTCTCTGTTCACAGCCGCTGGACTGTGGGTGGTGTAAGTTCATCACAGGACTGCATTTCACCACCACATCTGTTTCCATTGATGAGTTACTGAGTTACTGAATGGGCAGATAGGCCAAGGGGCCCTAACCAAATCTTGAACAATATTTGTTGTATGTTTTTTTCATAAAAAACTTTAAATAAGATACAGTTAAATTATAATAAAGTATTTTGATGCATTTCAATAGATACTTTGTCGCTGTCAACAATGAGCAGATCGTGCCCCTGAGCTCACAAGGAAGGTAAGAATCAAAACAATAATCCTTTATCGCAAATAATCATTTTTCAATCCCTTTGGAATAATATTATTATTTGTTTAATTTATTTTCAGCAAAAGAAATGGATCCTGGTATCCCCCATACATAAGGTACATACTCACAATTCCCTTTCACAGTAAACGCACAGCGACTATGTTTATTTTTTAAAGAAAATACAAAATGTTCCTGCTTCCTCTTCTCAGTGTTGCAGGCAACTTTCCACCAGCTAGCTGCATCTTCAGTGAGGTCATGAACCTGGCAGCATTTGTGGGTGAGAGCAGTGATCACAGTTAACACACTGTAGTTATATTACAAGACAGTTAAACACTGTCTCAAAACTCATTACCAGAGGTAGCAAAAATAAATGCTCTCTATACTCAAGTATAATTACTGATATTTGTGTGAAAAACCACTCAAATTAAAGCACACATACTGATTTGACAAATATATATTTGTAGTAAAGTAGAGATACTTGAAAAATACAGTATAACAAATTTTCACCAAATTTCAATCTGATATGTCTGAGTGTTGTTGTGTTCTCCAGTCTGGTACATCTTTGAACAATGTATTTGCTCATCCCTCAAAGTTTACAGATTGAACGGCCCGTTATTTAATAGATAGGATCAAACCATAGACTGTAAATAAAGAAAGATAAAATGTCCATCTCTATTGTTATAAAAATGAAGATACAATTGAATGGATACGGTTGCTGCCATCTTGCGCCTTTGACGTCTTTTGGAGCCAGAATCTTGGGGGTAGTGGAGTTAGAGTATCAAGGTCCAGCTCTTACATGTGCTTAACCAAACTAATAAGAAACATGAAAGGAACTTGAACAACATCAGTGTAATAACAACTGCCTAAAATGACCATTAAAAACCATCCTTAAAATCAGTAGAAATTATTTGACGTGCATTTTGACTTTTATTTCGGTCAATGTCCCATCCACTTACATTAAGGAGGCAGGGGTTATGATCTATACAGAAGCCAAACCACCAGGGGGCGATCAAGATGGTTTGACTTCACTTTTGAGAGCTGTCATGTTGTCCATCTCTATATATAGACTATGGATCAAACAGGCAGAAGACATTCGAAGATGTTTCCCCTTTGAAAACTGTGAGGCTACAGATAATAACATACCACCAGGACGAACAACATATTGAACATGCATGTGAAGTGCTATGAAAGTGGAATAAATCCAACTCTTTATTTGTATTCACTTCCACTGGTTCCTTCTCTATTACAGGGTTGATTATTGCCGTCTTAAGATACCTTCAGCTGAAACACACCACAGTCAAACCATGGCTGAATATCAGTAGCCTTGTGGTTTTTGCTATTTCCTGCTTTGGAATGACACTCGTAGGAAACGTCCAGGTACAGTAGTACATCAGCAGATACATGTAAAGCGCCTTATCTCATTTTATCAATTCTTCCACCAAGGTTCGTGGTAATCCATCCAGTAGTTTTGGCATAATCCTTCAAACAAACAAACAAACTGCAAATCATTACCACCTTGGCGGAGGTAACACTGGTTCATAGGATGGATTCATCTCCAGCTTCAGGACTTGATCTTTGTTGTTTTGGTTTTAGTTATCGAATGGTATGCTGATTCACGAACTGGGCGCACTTCTGACGTTTGGACTGGGAACAATCTTCTGCTGGGTGCAGTCCTACATCACCCTGAAGGTGAACCTCAGGAACGAAGGGAGGAAGGCTGGAATCATTCGTTTCCTGTTGTCTGGAGCTGCCACTGTCTCCATGTTCATCCGTATCCTTTAACTCAAACGCGCTTCAAAGAGTAATGGACACAGTTAAATGGTAATCACCGACCTTTTGTATGTTATGAGTTTGAATAGTTCAAATGGTAATTTCATGATTAAAACTACTGAAGAATCATTGTAAACATATCATCAACCCTTACTGCAGATTGAGATTGGCAGTATCGTCTCACAGGTTGTTTACTTCTTCTCCTGTGTTCTGTAATTCTGTCCATTGCATGTTTTACCCTTTAACTCACCGGGTTCAGGTGTCCACCCGATGATCGACGACCTCCAGGGAGCCCGATGCCAGTGGGCGCTAGTCATGTTCTTCCTCGCCTTCATCGGCACTTTTGCCATTGAGTTCCGTCACAGCCGCTTCGAGATGGTGTGCACAGATAACATAGAGACTAGGGCTGCCCGATTTTGGAAAATATCGTAAACATGATTATTTTGGACAATGTCGAAATCACGATTAAAACGATTATTAATATGTGCCCTTATCCCAGTGGTTCTCAAAGTGTGTGTGTGTGGGGACACTCTCCGGGGGGGGGGCGGGCGGACACTCTCCAGAGGGGGCACAATGTCACAGACAAAAAGAAAAAGTAGTAATTTGCTCCACAGTCTTTTTTAGAAAGCTCATAGCCCCAAGAGCTAGCCTTCTAGCTAGCTAACTTCTTCCAACTGCAGCTAGCCCTTTTCTCCTTAACACCTACCTTTAAATCTTCAATCATCCACAGTGTTGCAACATATAAAACACCAGCACTTGTCTACTAGTGCTGGTGTTTTATATGTTGCAACACAGTGGGTGATTGAAGCTACCGTTAACCAGCTTTGGGGGGGCCCGGCTTGCAAAAGTTTGAGAACCCCTGCCTTATCCTGAAGTCTATGCTTTATTTTTTAATCACATCCGGTTCCGGTAAACACCGGTGACAGATGCGTGTCTTATTGGACAACCCTTTTTGTTGATCGAACGGGGCTACCCTCCATGCTTTTCCACTCGCGCTGTTTTTTTCAATTGTTTCAACTCGATTATAGTAGTTTGGAGATCGTTTGACATATCTGTTCTGGACAATAATTTTTTTATGTAACACTTATTTTCAAACATAGATTTCTAATAAAAAAAAATTCAAATGCTTTAGTTTTTAGGGACTGTGAATGCTGACAATCACTGAATACTGATATGCACAGTAAAGAATAAAATCTATACAAATACAGAAACAATTGTCTCTTGTCATCAGTGTCTATAAATCCAAATTTCATGAGACATTCTCGTTTCCGTGTGGTCTATTTCCCATGTTTGTTTGAAATGTTTATCACATAAAAGCAACATGAGTATCTGCCTGAATCAACACCACAAGTGACTGTGTGAGAAACATATTTGATGAATTGTGAATGAGCCCTTTGAGCCTTTCAGATGAAGTGTTAATAAAGTTTTTAATAAACAACCAAGTGAATTACAGCTACAGTATTTTAAGACTTGGCTGAACATGTGAACTGAGTGAGGAGGCTTATGTGTAATTTTCCTGAACAGTAACAATGTTGTTTCACACATAAATTTGAGATTAAGGTATTTCAGGCAACTCCAGAAGACGACATCACATAAGAACTACGATAGCACAGTTAAATAGACATATTCACTTATCAAATAATTCTAGGCTTCCATTGCCGTTTCTCATGCTTTTATGGTTATTATTGAATTATTTACAAATGAAGAGCTCTGATTTCTCACTGACACTTTCTGCTTTTCCTCTCTCCAGCTCTCTCCAGCCATCTTAGGAGGACTACAGAACATATCCAGGACTATTGAGTCCCGAGCCTACATGGAGGGCCTCAACATCCACACCCACATCGTCAGCAACAGCAACTTCAGCGAGACCTCAGCATCCATGCCTGTACTCAAGGTGGTGCTGACACAGGCCAACAAACTTGGGGTCGGACCGGGCCAGGATATAGAACCCCACCACCACAGCGCCCCTCCGAGTCTTTGACTGGTGGACAGTGGAGAGTGAGCGGTCAGGGGTTGAGCTGCTGAAACTCATGAGAGGAACAGAGGCACTGATACTCATCAGGCCCTCTTGGTCTCGGAGAACCCATTCAATTGTACTGACTTTAACATGTGATAAAACTATTCACAACAAGGGATAAATGTGCAGTACACTTGAGCCGCCTTTTGCCCCTCTCACATGAATGAGGCAGCAAGAGATTCTCTGCTCAGACACAGTCACAACAGTACAGAAATCTCCTGAGCGTTCATGTGAGGGGTGGTGCGGCAGGATATAACGTATAAATTCGGCTGTGGAGATTACCTGTTTTTGTTTACAACACAACCTGTCCTGTCCTACCCCTTCACCTCCATCCCCTACATCTTAAACTCCATCTCTTTTCTTTAATCCCCTTCATCGCCTACCTACATCTCCATCCCTTCACCTCCATCCCCTTTATGTCCAACCCCTTCAACTCCATACCCTGTATCTGTTTATAATTCCGCGCTTTAATTTTGAAGGGCAGACGCCCAGACCGGAAGTGGTACCTTCGGTAATCTCTAACAGCTCCATGCGTTAGAGATTGCGATCTTAATTCAGCGCAGTAAATGAAAAGCACCGGAACGAGTTTACACACGCGTAGAATTGACTCATTCCGGACGTCAGGCTTGTGACGGATTAACCCACCGGAAAATCAGGTAGAAACACGTCACTTTACTCACTAACGCAGATTTTTTCCCCATAGTGTTTTTACTGTGTGACTATTTCCCTCCACTCACTTCCTGGTGCTATCAGGTTGATGACGTGTTCGCGAACACCCGTTGACCACAAATCAGAACGCGTCTAACCCCAATCGAACCAATCAGAGGCTAGGTAGGGGCGGGTGTTCGCCCACCTCGCTTAAATAAATAATACTAAAAGAAGACAGAATTAAAACAAGATTTAAAAGGTTTGATTTATAATTTCAAAAACGATCTAAATTGGCACAGAGATATTATCCAGATAGGACATAAAAGCATTAATGATGTGTACATCACTATACTAGACTAATAGATCTGTTCAGGTCAAAAACACTCTTTCTATCTTCAGATCATGTAAATCTTTCATCTTTCCATCTTATACATCAAAAGAATCTAACATCGCTGACACTGTTACATTAAAGCAAGTTGACAACAAAGAATTATTTGTTTAATGAATCCTTTGAAGTGTTCTTTTATATATACAGCTCATTTGAGCTGTGTATTGTAAAGCATTCAAGAGCAGTTCATCAAAGTTAAAAAAAATGTCACTTCCTGTAGCCAGTAGGTGGCGCTGTAATGATGAATCAATATTGATATGTGTCTGATCAGGGCAGGACTTTGAACGTGTGAATGAGGTTTGAGGCTGAAATACAAAGCACAGAGGAGTTGTACAAAATCCCTCCTTAAGGCGAATCATCAGTATGTCACACCTTGTGATGATATTATATGTACCGATGTAGTTTATATCTGCATCATGTTGAGATGACATTCACAGAGGTTGAAGTTGATCTAATGAAAGCCCACAAAACACATTGCATGCATGCATTCGTGTTGTGCACTGCGGCAAGGATAAACGCTTCACTTCCTGCATCTGTCAAGCACCGATGGGACACGCTCACTCATCACGCATTACGGTCCACCCCATCAAGTTAGACCCCATAGTAAAAACTTTACATAAATCGAATTTAGGTTTTAAAACGAGGCTTACCTTCTTTTTGCATTAGGTGGTGCTATCGCTATCACCTTACTAGACTAATAGATCTGTTCAGTTCAGAAACACTCTTTTCTCTCATCAGATTGTATACATCTTTCATCTTAGCATCTAAGACATCAGTGGATTCCAACATCACTGACAGTGTGACATTAAAGCAAACTGACAACAAAGAATTATTTGCTTAATGCATCCTTTGAAGTGTTCTTTATACAGCTAATTTGTGTTGTGTATTGTAAAGCATTCAAGAGCAGTTCATCAAAGTTAAACAAAGGTCACTTCCTGTAGCCAGTAGGTGGCGCTGTAATGATGAATCAATATTGATATGTGTCTGATCAGGGCAGGACTGTGAATGAGGTTTGAGGCTGAAATACAAAGCACAGAGGAGTTATACTAAATCCCTCTTTTAGGCGAATCATCAATATGTCACGCCACGGTCACACCGTGTGATGAAATCATATATACCGAGGTAGTTTATATCTGCAACTTGTTGAGATGACATTCACAGAGGTTGAAGTTGATCTGTCAGTGATGTTGGAAACCTCTGATGTCTTAAATGCTAAGATGAAACATATATACGATATATATAAGATCTATTAGTCTAGTATGGTGATAGCGATAGCAGCACCTACTGCCAAAAGGAGGTAAGCCTAGTTTTAAAACTAAATTGGATTTAGATAAAGTATTCACTTTTCTATCACTCTGTGTTGCTCCTCTCTTTTCTATCACTCTGTCTGTTGTTCCTCTCTTTTCTATCACTATGTGTTGTTCCTCTCTTTTCTATCACTCTGTGTTGCT
>CM076733.1:1466745-1749245 GCA_038501795.1 Pseudopleuronectes americanus | reverse complement strand
AGTGTCTACACTTATAAGGATTTTTCTATCTAACTCAGATGCAGCAGACAGAGAGGGACTAACTGCAACTCTTTTGTGTATTTCACCAGTGCCAAGACGTAAGGACACGATGTGATTTAGTTATGCTTAACTATCCAATAGGATGTGAACACCTACATGTAACATAGAGAGTGACAGCAGTTCTAGCCATTCATTGATGTGCTGTTAGAATGGGTGACGCACATAAAGGAAGATATACTGGGATGCTGTGGGAGACATCTTCAGACTTGGGGGTGACAATTGCTCTTGTTACTCTGTTAGTGTTTTCATATTGTTTCAACTTCTGGTCTCCTTGATGCATCAAGTCTACATAAAAATCTTCTACATTAGACATCATCTGCTGCCTGAGTTCTCCTTTCACCAGCTTCGACAAAAAAAAGTCCATCACAAGATCCTATACTGTAGTTAAAGCACATACAGTCTATGAAAAGCACCAATGACATAAAAGGTAAAAGAATACTGCCGTAAACGTACATATTGTAATGTAGGGCATTTTTACTCTGCGATGCGTTGACCCTAACTAACCAGAAGGTCGGCGGTTCGATCCGAAGTGCCCTTGGGCAAGATACTGAACCCCCGAATGGCCACTGATAGAAAAAGGGCTGCCCATGGAAGCACTGTATGAGTGCATGGGTGAATGACAAAAAGCATTGTGTAAATACAGACCCTTTACCATTTACCAGTGTAAACGAGGAACAAAGGTTCTGAGTGAAAACCCTGATGTATAATTTCAAGCTTTTTTAAGGTTGGTTGTTTACATGTCAGCAATTTGTTGAGTTAAATAACATTGACATAACTTAATTTTGGTTTTTAATCTGGGCTTGTTATTTCATATCATAATTTATTATTGCTGGTGGCCACAGGATGTACACAATTGTCAAATGTATCCATTCATTTTCACTATTCAGGTCGCATTTAATGATTAAGTATTTTACCAAGTATTTTACCAATAATACACTTGCTAAATAGCCTAGCTTCTGACAAAAATAAATGTATAAATATATGTGATTAATAAATAATTGTTGTTAGTATGGCATAAAAAAGATCTTGAAAATCAGTGTATCTTTTTGAAGGGACTTTAAGCTGTATTGGAGTATATTTAGACCATGGTATTTACACTTTTACACTATAAAACAAGATTTAAATAGTGTACGTCTCACAGCTCTGTATACGGGCCTCTTTCGTCTTAAGTTAGCAGATACACTGTTAGATGACAAGGCTCCTGCTGCAGTTTTAAAAGTGTACAAAAGAGGGCGCCACATAGGTGCAGGACATATTAGCATGCAGCAGGGGAAAAATTAACGAGAAAACCAAAATAGTTCGGTAAAAGTTATCCAGGACATGTTTTCATGACTGTAAGCCAGTTTGTGTCCACTGTCTTTATCATTTGTGATTCAACAGAAACATGCCTAGCTGAGTTTAAAGCTGTTTCTACCCAGGTAACTGCTTCTATCAGGTAATAGCTTCTACCCAGCTAACAGTTTCTACCAGGTAATAGCTTCTACCCAGCTAACAGTTTCTACCAGGTAATAGCTTCTACCCAGGTACCAGTTTCTACCAGGTAACCAGGTTACTGTTTCTACCCGGCACGGGATTATGATATGTAATACGCTCACTATTAAACAACTTTTAATAAACAGGCAATCAGCACTTTGCAGCAGCAGTGGATGGGTCTAATCAACGTAAGTGATGATGTTGATAATAACAACAGTGCACTCATGACAATGCAGTGCCATCTGATTCTCCAGTTCGGGGTTCTGCAGACTGAGTTCAGTTGAGTTTCACAGACATTTGAATAAACAGGTGAACAGCTGTTTGTGAAGGAGTGGTGGTGAGTCCAGTAGAAGGTATTTACTTGCTCTGGCTCCGTTTATTACAAATGTAATTATATTGTTCTCATCAAGCAGTAGTTATGCTGTTCGTAAATTCAATTGACCAAACACAGGGGCGTAGCACAAAAGTTTGGGCCCTATACACAAGCAGTCTTGTTGGCCCCCTTCCAATACAGCATGCAATACAGAGCCTCTGCACATGCACTATACATTAGCTAATCTCTTCTAATGTTTAAAGCCCATAAGATGGTTTTGCACATTGTAATACGGTAGTTTGGAAACTGTTTGTTTGCCATATATGTTGGTGCCGTTTTGGTTATGTCTCAGTCTTCTCAGTCCCTAAGTAGTTCCTGCTACATTTTCCAAGTTGCCCCAGTCTATAGATTCTTGGATTGCCTCCACATATATTACTAACACAGATGCATGGATCATATGTATTATGCTGTCTATGAAGTTAAGAGGATTACTCACTACACTGCAAGCCACCAACATCAATCATCAGCGTGTTCTCAGCTGGGAAAGGAAACTAGTTGTGAGTGCCATCTAGTGGTGACACATTTTATAGCACAGCCTCCCTCCGCCTCCATGTGGTTAGTACGACATCATTAGTCATCTTCTAGATTTTAAGGGATGTATTCCATGGTTTGTAAATTGTTAAGTGATCTCATGAAAGACCCAAATCAACACTGAACATCTCAAATCCTTATCTCAATGTGTAAACTTGTATGGTGAAATAAGAAGTACCAAAACAAAGCTAACAACATTAGAAAGTCAGATTAATTCATTTAATTGATTAAATTATTACAATTATAGAGTGTAAAGTGAATTATTTCCAGCTTAAATGTGGAGTAGGTTTTTACTATAATGTAACTTCAAATGGAAATACACAAATGCAGCACCAGTACCTAAAAACTGTACATACATATAGTACTTGGAGAAACTCTTGTCAGCCTCAATGATAATCTAAAATAAAAAACTGAGGAAGATAGGAATGGATGTCCGGAGTGAAGACTGTACATACTGTTACCACACAATATGTACAGTACACACACACACACACACACAAACAACTCATTATATCGCTCTCTGTGTATCTCTCTCTCTCACACACAAACACTAACTCTCTCTCTCTCTTTCTCTCTCTCTCTCTCTCTCTCTCTCTCTCTCTCTCTCACACACACACACACACACACACACACACACACACACACACACACACACACACACACACACACACACACATACAGCTGCAGCATCTAATACTCAATACTCAGATTGTCCATGCAGTCATTGAGAATAGTTTGCTGCAGCATTTTGCTCCACAGATTATATACATAACCATATTGAAAGCTGTGTTATTCTATTAATTTTTATAATTTAATTAAGCCTCTGTTAACTTCTTGATTTTGGTTCTGTTAGCTTCATCCGTCACTCAAGGTAAGACATTACATTTTTTGTCACAATGTCATTCTGACTCGATTTAGAGAGAAAATCTGATTTTAGATCATTTGTGATTTTGTGAAAAATGATACTGATCACAGATGAAATTGATCCAATGCCAATGTCAATGGCTGGTGAAAAGGGAGAAATGTGTGCTTTAGATGCAATTTAGAGATTTGGCTGTAAATGTTTCAATACCGGCAAAAATACATTATTTAAAATATTTGAATTGTATTAAATAGCATGATTCTGACATTGATTAAAATTTGTTTAATTTGGAGAAGAAAACTGTCTATAGCTACGGTTGCATTTTGCGATTTGACCATTTGAGGTGGTTCTCATTAACAATGACTTTAGACAGTTTGGATTTTGTCCAATGTTGTGTGTTAGTGTTGTGTCAAGGGTAACACTAAGATCCATTGCTTGTTTCCCTCACTCTGGGATTTGTTGGTGAGTTTCGGGTGCTTGGCCCTTTAGATTCATAGTTGGGCTCAGCCTCAGAAAAGGTTGTATTTTCAATCCACCCTTGTTGAAGTTAGTTAACACTAACCTGAGTGTAGCTGTGTGTCAAGAAGAGGAGCTGCCCTGACTGTCTGTGTCTGAAGTATGATGCCAAACTAAAAATCTTGAAGAGTTAAATTCAGCACAAAGTGCAAAAATATGCATTCATGTTTGTGCGTGTATGTGCGTGTGTTTGTGTGTGTGTGTGTGTGTGTGTGTATGTGTGTGTGTGTGTGTGTATTTGTGTGTGTGTGTGTGTGCATGACTGGACTCATGTGACTGTCCTTCACAGTCAGTGATCAGGCTTCAGGAACTAGTAAGCAATCAGGAATGACATTTATTGATCAGCCTAGAAAACTCCCCCAAATCAGCTTTAGAAAGACAAACCTATGTCATCAGTGCATAGGAAACTCACTGATCAATTCCTGTACAAATGCATGTGTTACGCTAACGAGTACATGTCTGTACAGAAAAAATACGTAAATTGCCGTTTGTGGGTGTTGTTAATTTTTTAGGCCTCCGTGCTGGCAACACCCAGTACCAAAATTGGTACAAACTTTCACTTGAACTCAAAGATGAATTGATTATAATTGGTGGTCAAAGTTTAAGGTCACAATAAATTTATGTTCCTGTGTATGTGCTAGAGAATTGTATTACTTCTGGTACAATTCACTTGGACTCATGGATGACCTGATTAGATGTTGGTGATCAAATGTCAAAGGTCACTGGGACCTCTCAAATACATGTTTTGCCTTGTGAATAAATAAGTGAATATTTCAGGAACATCTGGAGAGAATTCTTTCAAATTTGGAACACATGTTCCTGTTAACTCACTGAATAACAGTCACTGAATAACTCATTACATTTTGTTGGTCAAAGGTCAAGGCCACGGTGACATGTTTTTGACCCTTTAAATGTGATATTTCAACAGCGAATTTAGGGAATTTCTTCAACTTTTGATCAGATATCACCTGGATCTAAAGATGAGTTCCAGTGGTCATTGGCAGAGGCATAATACCCCAGTGTAGTAATTTTAGTCTTTTCCTTTTGGTGGCTGTAAACTGAAATCATATTGCTGAACATAGATTGCTCACATCATTCATTCACATCCCCTCCCTGATGAAGATGTCGGCGATTTCTATTGTGTTCCCCTCAGGGCATCTAACTGGAAAACCGTGCAAGCTGGTCCAACTTAAGCCTGCTGCCTTAAGATGTGGGCTATGACAAATTAAAACTTGACAGAACCAAACACATCTCATGAGTTGTGAAAATGTTAAATCAGCATTTAAGGTCACTAAAGGGTTACCAGGTTTAATAAGGAATTCAAGGAATTCAGTTCAGTTAACAACAAGTGTAGAACACCAAGGTTTGCTTCTATGTTACTCAGTTTGATAAGTCACTCTTTAGTTGCTTTGTCTGTCCCTCCAGGAGCAGACAGTCTGTCCCAGCATGAACACTGTACAACAACAGTGCGTCACATTGCTCCCAGCTACTTTGCAGGGACGCAATCTTTATCATGATTAACAGAATACACATAACTATCAGAGGAAACATGATGGCAGCATGTCAGTCATGGGCTGGTATGCTTCCTTTAAGCATCTGGACAGTTGGTGCCTGATGGGATGACGGCAAAAATCCTGTTTCTTTTCATTCTTCATTTGATGAACTAACACTTAGATACAGCAACTGTGTGCAAATAAATTATAATAAAAATGTTTAAATAGTCTTGAAGAACAATCTTTTCAACTTCTATTTGGAGAGAATTGTGGCTAATCCAATAAAGTTTCTTATAAATTAATGATTTATTAACCATTGGTTGATACTTATTAAAAGTTTCCTTAGTAGAAGAGTTGTAGCGTGAGGATGAACAAAACTTGGCAATCCCAGACTTGTTCATATTCGTTTTAATCATGTCTATCTCATCATCCTGTAAAAATGGCCTCTGGCCTCAATCGACGTTGTAAAACTCCAGCTACGTCTGTGGTAGGATTTGATATATCAGCTTTTTAGAGAACACACATATTCAGACATCCCACAGATGTAGCTTGAGTTTCGCAGCCTCAAATGTTTAAGTGTAGCTGAGGTAAAGTTATTCCGTTATTGCTGTTGACCAATTTTCAGTGCAGCAGCATTTTGGTGGAAATGTATCACCGTTTGATTTAGTTTCCATGGGTTGAGCTCGAGCCGGGACCTGAGGGGCTGCTGGGGTTTTCGATTGAGTTTTCCTCTTGTCATCCTTCGATCTGTGGATGTTGCAGTGGCATGTGTGTTGCCATGTGGTCTGGTAGCCAATGTAGTACAGCAATGTGAGGTACATGAAAGTGGGGCGTATATAAGGTAATTGCTGATGGAGAAAATCAAAGAGAGGACAGGGATAATGTTGATAATATTAAGGGCTATAAATATATTAATTTTGTTGATGTGCTCTGTCGCACCTGTAAGCCCTTTGAACTGTGATTGTATAGATGGGCTATACAAATACAAATTAATTGATAACGTTCGCCTCTCTTTCATACCTCCAGCCTCTATATTTCCTCAGTAAACCTCTTCCTCCTTGTTTCTAATCTGTTTCAGGATGGATCATCATGACTGGCAGAGGGGAAGGAGCAGAGGTCATCGACACCATGACGACGATGATGGTGAGACCACAGTAACCCTGGAAGAAATGCAGGATTATCAGCTGGATAATGCTGGATCGCTCAAAGAAATTTTAATACATGGCAATTAGTTTGTAACATGTGATCAGCTGTATCATATTGGGGAAAATTGGGGAAAATCCTTTGTGACATCAACTGTCACTCATGTTGAGGTTTAAGGACAGGGGATGTTGCATCTTCGAGTACACACAAAGGCATTTATTTGAAGCCGATGACAAGTGGTTATTACACTATGTTGGCACATACTTTTCCTGATAGTCTGATAATTATTCGGAAAATGGAAGCAGCGCACGACTTGAAGCTCATGGGTTGTACAGGTCATGTACCTAAAAGAACACATATTGGCCTCATGTCAGTATTAAATTATTCTGATGAACAAATAGCATCTGAAAACTTCTGCCATGACATCGACAGAACAGAGCTAATTTCTTCTGACTAGAAGTTGAAGACTCACTCGAGGGAGATCGTAAACACTCAACCCAATTGAGGAATCATACTCTCTCTCAAAGTCAGGGTCACAATTAGAATGATTTTGAAGCTTCGACTTGTGCATGTGAGTGTGTGCGTGTTCACATGCACTGCTGTAACACT
The DNA here is from genome assembly GCA_038501795.1 of Pseudopleuronectes americanus. Classification (NCBI taxonomy): domain Eukaryota; kingdom Metazoa; phylum Chordata; class Actinopteri; order Pleuronectiformes; family Pleuronectidae; genus Pseudopleuronectes; species Pseudopleuronectes americanus. Next base: position 1,742,185 of record CM076733.1, on the reverse strand, counting down.
TGTTTATTACCAGGGAGTTTCACGTCACTCCACAGGCAGTCAGTGTTTTTGATCTTCTCTCTCACATGTTCTCTCTCTCAGAGGCACAGCCGGAGTACATTGGTGTCCCAGTCTCCCACAGACGGAAGAGGCGCAGACACCACTCCCATGCCAGTGATGCCGAACATAGCGCACGACACGAGCACTACGATCACCACACGCATCGTGACCACTCACACCGGAGCTATCACCATGACAGAGAGGAGCACTATGACGATGAGGAGGGGAGTGTGGATCATCATGGGCACACCAACCTAACAGGTTAGGTAAACTGAGACTGTACGAGACGTGTGTCCCAGGACCCCATTGTTTCTATTACTTTTCTAAAGTTACCCATTAGGGCTTGCCTATTCTAATATTATATATAGAAAATCATCATATACAACGGGCATACAAGCTTAAAAAAGAGAACCAACTTTCAAACTTAAAACAAGTAGAAAATAGAATACAGCGAATGATACTTACAATGCACAGAGCCAAGAGTCTTCTTATGCGTCCCTCTAATCGCTTTATTTGTCGATGTGAAGGTATCTTTTATATTCAATTTTTTGAAGGGACCTTAAAAATATAAACACACAACACTTTACTTGTTGATTTAACACTCACACAAACACAGACACAAACACATTAGTGAGAGGCATATGACCAGGTTGGATGTATGCTGTTGCACACACAATTGCAGAGGTCTGCTTGCACAAAGAGTGTGTGTGATGAGGTTGCAGCTGCGGGTGCTTGTATGTACGTATGTGGTGAATATTTTTGCAGCAAGGGGCCATGAAGTCTGAAGCCTGTAAGCTGATTAGAGCTGAGGAGCTCCAAGTTGTGTGTGCATGTGTGTGTGTGTATGTGTTTGTGTATGTGCATGTTATTTGGGGTGACTGTGAGTGTTTTGCATTTGGTATGTTTCATTTTTTGCCTGCTCCAGAAAGGATTCGTCCCAAATGTGCGCCGCAAACACAAGGCCTGAGTTGATGGTTAGAGGTACCAGACTACCTGGGTCTTCTGAGCAATAGAAGCTCTGTGGGCAAGGAAGTCCGTATTGTTCTCACGCATGTTTGAGTTTGAGTGTGTGTGCTTGAGTGTTTGTGCATGGACGTCTGGGAGGAGAGTGCTCGAGGGCCCCGTGGTGTGTGTCAACCCTCTTAAAGCCTCTGGCTCTTTGCTGCTTTGGAGATTTCGGCGGATTTCTGCCACAGCTTAGAGGAGACTGACTGATTGAATGGCGCAGGTTTCACATAAACCCACCACACAACAAATCGTATGACTGAAACAACAGAACTGGCTGTGGCAAAATACCTGAAAACGCAGCAAAGCACAGGAAGAAGGGGAAAGGACGTATGCGATTAGGAGTCAAAGTGTGTCACTTCTCTCCACTCATGGTGGAGAGCAAGCAGTGGTGAGCTTAGAACCCTCAGGAACCCAGACGTCTTTTTCTTCCTGACCAAAGCCTAACTGGGGACCTCTCTTCAAAAACTCAGTGGATCCAGTGAGCTCGCAGGACCCCGGGGCCTATTTCCCCTACATCATGGCCTCCTGCTGGACCCTGCCAGGCTCTAAAATAGGTAAAGATGACATGAAAGAGGAATAGAGGAGGAAAACCCCTGAGAAAGGAGGTTGTCAGTCTGTATTAGAGATGGGGGTCACCACCAATATCCAGAATGTATATCAGAAGAGAAATGATTTGAATTGTTTGCGTGTCACCTAAACGTCCATTTGTCTATTAATGAGGCTTTGGAAATCATTAATTTGCGTGGTAAGGGCCTTGCATATGTATTATTTTTTGGAAAGAATTGGATGGTTACGTTATTCCAAACGCCTCCATGATTGATTTGGTTCCGATGGTTCTTTGTAAATCTGAGTGATCAAATGGTTTCAGACATTCAAGGCATTTCCACAGTATTTCACTACTTCATTTAGCATGCCTTGCATATGGTAAATTGGTTGTAGTTCTCCTCCTCCCAGTGTTTATGTGTGTGAGTGTGTTATTTATCAGCCGTGTGCAGGGCCTCTACACACCTGGGATAATGTTTATAAATGTGAATAATTCATCACAGAAGTTTCAGCATGAAGTAATTTCCACCAAGAGCCACAAGTCTATCTTCAAGTTCCACACTGAAATTAAACACTCATTAAACTGAGCACTCAAGCGCTGCTCGTCAAGTCTGATAAACCCTCATACTGTTATTTGAACGGCCACGAGCACAGTCTCGGTCACCAAGCTGTGTCACCGGCGTTTCTCCATCTGCAGTTAAACTATAGTAGAACTATTCACAACTGTATTAAATATAACTTCTCTGACCAGATCGCAACATGCCCATAGTTACTAATACAGAACACTGGGCTGAAGAAAATATCAAGTAAGAAAAACTCCTCTTGTTTACATCCCCCGTATGCTCCTAGTCATACTTTTGACGAATTTTATTCCCAAGGGGAATGGCTGAAGTGACATTGCTGTAAAATATGTCTTCACTTTGTGTGCGAGGGCTTGTTTGTGTGTGTGTTTATACACCATCTGGTGTTGGGCCAACATGGCACAGTGGATGTAACAGAACCTTTGTATTCCACGCCTGCCTGCTGCTTCTTGAGATGGGGATGGGAAGAGGTGTCAGACCAATAAAACAAAACAAGCTGAAGTGTGCCGAATGCAGTTGGGTCCCTGCATTTGTCCTTTCAGATCCTCTCTTTGTACGAAAATAGTGCAGCCTACAAGAAGTTAAAGTAGTAAAGGGAATTGTGCATTTGTGTTTTATCCAATGATCCACAACTGAACTGAAAACACAGCATACATAACAGAGCATGATCTGCCCCTGTGGAATTACTTTGGTCAGAGATCAAAGACGGAACAGCAGACCTCCTAGTCTGACAGAGTGGACAAAGTCATGAAAACACGACTGATTGGTCTCATTGTGGAATGTTCTATTGTGTTATAATCATGCACTGTGTTGTTGTAGCCATGGATTACATAATTGTCCCCTCCAAGTGGAAGTGTTGATTGAAATTGTGAACGTGCACTTTCACATGAGGCTTCGGACAATTGTAGCTAAAACTGGACCAATTCAGATCTATGAGGTTGTGTGTTATTGACTTTTGCCTTTTTAAGCTTTTGGGGGGGATAAACTGTGCAACAGGGAAACTGGGATTTCTGTGAGACACACATACATACACACAAACAGACACACACACACAAACCTACACACACACAAAGTGTTGGGATGCAATTGCACAGCGCCTCTAGGCTCAGACGTTAATGTAGATTGATCAGTTCACACTAAATTTAGACCAGCTGATAGATTACACATCTCTTTCAGATAGTAATTAGAGGAGCTGACTTTGATCCGGGTTAAAAAAGGGTAACTGGGATTTGTTAACTATTTTCTGGCTGTCTTGTTGGTCAAAGGTCCATTCTGTGAAATTGGTCATGTCCTGGGACCATGGTCACATGTGACGACCTTGCTCTCTAGAGTTTGTTATCTCCTCTGTGCATAAAGGCAACATCCCAAACTGATAATAATAAGAATAAAAACCTAAAGTCTACTTGTGGCAGCAGTGGTTATTGCACGAAACACAACATTCATATTGATGAATCTTACTTCTCATCAAATGGCAGCTGTGAAGAATAATTAATGCAGATGAACATTATCTGCAGCCTTTATTCTAAATGATTTTTACAGCCACTTTAATTGGAAGATTTAGGTATTTGTAACTTTGGTAAGAGCTCTAATTGTAAAGCAAATATATTACTATTTGTATTCAAATAATCCTCTTGTAATCTACATAGGTACAAAAAGATACTTAAAGTATATTTTAAGTACACTACTGATTTCTGTTAATCAACCAGAAATACTTAAAGAATATGCAGTAAAAATACTTAGGCTTCTCATTAGATGCAGCTTTTAACACAAAGTATAATAGGCATAGTTTAAATGGGTTCAAAATTCAGTAGCAACTTGAAGTATATTGATCTTGCATAAATATAATGTACGCTTCAGTTTATATAATATATTTATAAATGGACAAAAGAAAATTCTTCTCCTTCAGATGTTGCCATGATGGTATTTGCTAACTAGCAATAGACACGGGCTGAGAGAAATTCATTCCTTTTGCAAGTATTTGATCAAAATAATGGTATCAAATTAAAAATTATAGGCATATTAAAAAGAATATGAGAATATCTTTACATGTGTAAATATGTGTTATATCTGTTGCTTGTGACTTGTGACGTGCAAAATTATATTAATAGAAATCTGAAACTGACCCTGTCTCTCGTTTGGCCTCTATTCTTCAGTGTCCCCTGCAGCGGAGCGGCTGCGCCACATACTGGGGGAAGATGACAACACCCCAACACCCACCATATTCACTGAGATGGACACACTACAGAACGAGGGGGGGGAATTAGAGTGGAAAGAGTCTGCCAGGTACTAGGACACACACACAAACATGCAGCCTGAGTGTCTGGGCTTTATTTAATTAAGAATTTGGGAACACTTTTGATGGGATTTAGACGTTGAGGGTTACATGTGAGATATTGTGGACTCTGCATTACTGGACTATACCATAACACGTGATTGAATCCACAGTTTAAATTGCAAAGCAGCATCCCGCTGGCTGACATTCCTGGACTTGGACAAATCAATCACTCATCCCTCTCAAAACCGTCACCCCCCTGCAGCTATTGAATTTCGAGGCCAAACCCCCCTTTTCTCCCGTTGTGTAGGTGGGTGAAGTTTGAGGAGAAGGTGGAGGAGGGAGGAGAAAGATGGAGCAAGCCACATGTCTCCACACTGACACTCCACAGCCTGTTTGAGCTCAGGACCTGTCTGCAGACAGGAAGCATTCTGCTCGACCTGGAAGGCTACTCTCTGCCACAGATAGTGGGTGAGTCCCACAGCCTATCCCCTGGTGTGTCTGTACCTGTAGTAAAGAACTACACTGCTCACCCTTATCCAGAACATGTTAGTGAAATTTGAGACTGCACTCCTGTCTTTCATATAACAGAAACTTGAAATGCTAATGCACAAGGTAAACTCTGAAGAATTGGGTCCAGACTTTCTCCCGAGGTTTCGTTTCAAACATGCACCTGGCAGCAGGAGATTCTCTGCTCACGTTTTTTTTTCTTTTTCGTGTCTGTCTTCTTGATGTTCTCACTCTGAAATTTGCATACACACATGCACCTGCTATGGAGAAATTCAGGAGGATCTCCAGAGTTCAGTGCATGTCTGAAAGCAGCTTAAGTCATTTGGTCTTCCAGGTGCAGTAACATACACCTTGGTGTTGCATTTAAGGAGAGTTTTACATTTGGGAGATCCAAGTTCCAAATCACATACTCAACATATAAGCGCATTGTAATACTGACACCTCACATGTAAAGTTGATTGTGTTTGTAAACAGGTACATATTTACATATCTAGCAGACTCAGACTCAGAGCTAAATTCGCTTAACCAGTGTAAGGATGAACATCAGCTCCCGCAAAAGTATAGCCAAAATATGTTAATGCCCCCCTGGAGGTTAGCTTATGTACAGGTCATTAACCCCATCAACTCCATTTAAGCAAATAGGACATGGGCCAAACTAAAAAATCAAAGTACACGTCAGATAAATGTGGTCCATTTTAGGAAGATCTTATCACACTGGTGTGGGGGTGCCACTAACAAATATTTTTGTATCGATTAATCTAAAAAATCAAATTGATCATTTCATTTCATTTCCAAACCGCCGCGCAGTGCCAAGGAAAGCCAGGCGCCTCTTGGACACCCCCGATGTTTTCTGCGTTGAGTCTATTTTTTTCATATGAAATCAGAGATGTTGTTTATGCATATTCAGCTGTACCGTAAACTTTGACTCTCTCCAGATGAGATCGTGGATCGACAAATTGCCGACGGTCTCATCCTTCCTGATCTGAAGGAGAAGATCAGTTTTGTGTTGCTGAGGAAACACCGTCACCAGACCAAGAAACCAATCCACCGTTCTCTGGCAGACATAGGGAAGTCCTCCAACTCTTCTTCAGGTAAGTGTGTCTGTGTGTGTGTGTGTGCTCAGTGGTGTAGTTGGTAAATTCTTTGGCCAGAGTGTGCCACCATGATACAATTTACATTATTTCTCATGTTTGCAAATAATAATGTTACAGATTGAAAATATCACAAATATTACTATGTACATATATCTACTACATTTTACGTAATGGGCAGGTGATATTTTCCAGAGGAAAACAAACATAGACATGACCCTACCCTGTCTATGATTGGCTTACTCTAATATTCTTAATCTTACTAACCAATCACGACACCTCATATCTAAACCAGCAAACCCAACCAACAACCAGCAACATGTACTTACCTAGGAAAAAAAGGCTTGCAGGACACTACTGCACCAGAGGCGATTTAGAAGTGGGTATACGCTATGCTTATTGAGAAGCTATTGGTGATACACCATAAACCTGTGTATACCTTGCATTACACCACTGTGGGTTTCTGTATGTGTGTTTTCTGTTTGTACACTTTCTCTTCTTACAATCAAAACTTTCAAACTATAACTACATCCTAACGCTTCCTTTATTTTCTGTCATGTTGACCTCTATCTATTTCACCTTTTCCTTGCTAAAATCACATCTGCTGTGGCCATCGTTTCACATCCTCTCCTGCTGCTGCTGCTGCTGCTGCTCTGTCAGGCCGTAGTCCTCAGGTTAATCTGAGTCGTAGCAATATTTCAGTTTCTGGGAACCACCGCTCCACAGAAGACCTACGTTCTCGGCAGTCAGGCAGCCTTGGCCGTATGCGTGAGTCAAAACACACACCACACATTCATGCACCCATGCATGCATCATGTCAGGTAGTTGCACATTTGTTTTTTTAAAGAAAAATTACAGTTACTTTATAACTTTACAACTCAAGTTATAAAAGAGAAAGTAATCTCTACCAATATATTGGCTGATATGTAGGTATAAAAGTTGTTTGATAATGACTCATAAGTTTGCATTATCAAACCCGGAAGTCAAAGAAATTTAAGGTGATATTTTACAGTGTAACCATGAACTTCATTATAAAAATCTAGAAATTAAAGGAAACACAAATATAACCAAATATTAAGTACATGAATGGAGATTTTTTTTAATTTTATTTGTGTTTTTATATCTGCATTAGCAATGGCTTAAAAAGACTGTTCGCTAATAAACATGGATATAAACAATGCACAGTTAAACAATATTAAACTCTTTGGCTTTGTTGGCTCAGCCCATATATTTTGGTTTGATGAAAAATCGTTTATGTAAACACCAGGTTATTTGCAATAAACACCACAGGGCAGCTTTACAGATAAATTTGAGGACAGGACATAAACTTAATATGGCAAATTTGTATCAATAGTTTTTCTTCCTTTACTTTACTTTTTACTTTTAGTCACCCACTGATACACACCTCATGACTCTTACTTTCTAACCCCCACTGGTCCCTGGCAGCTCCCAGCTACTGCATGATTTCAACACTTGAGATGGCTTTGTGTGTTTATACTCACCATGAACACAATGTGCTGCACATACTGTATTAGTTGTGTGTTTACTTAGGAGAATTTGGTCTTATTGTGTGATCCTTTGATGGTTTCTTTTGTGAATCTGTCTGGATGAAGGGGATTATGAGAGGATTTTCTGGGCTCTGCAGTATGTTCTCGTTCTCTCTTTCTCTCTGTTTAATTTTATTTGTTCCCAAATCTGCTTTGAGGAGGAAAGGGGGTAAATGGCTCATTAAAATATAATCCAACAATAAAACAATTCAACATGGGAAAGTTGTGGAACACTCTGGGGATACTTGCTGCTAAATTGAATTTATAACCTTTAAACATGAATTATTTTTTAATCATATTTCTGAATAGTTACTGACCAGATATCCCCTTATCCTATCTATGATGTGTTGTGTGTTTTAGTATCAAATATAAATGCGTGCTTCATTTACAGATCCTGCCCAGAGCCGAAGCATGAATGACATTTCAGACACACCGAGCACAGACCAGGTAAAAGTTCTTTATGGGCCAGAGGAATCACATATATCAAGATTTGCATACATTCACAGCTCATATGAGTCAGACACATTGATTGTTGATTTGGTTTTTCATTGGATTTCTCCCTAAAAGCATTCCTAAAAGGTTATTTTACTATGTACAGTGTGTTAAACTGATGGAGCTGAAGCCACTGGGCAATAAACTCAGTTGGGTTCATGGGAAATGTAGTCCTTTTTCCAGTAGAAACCCTCACAACTTCCTCCTTCAAAATACAATAGGCCCTATCAATGATTTCCACACCTAGATCCTGAAATAGATCTGATCTGAATATTTCCCCAGCTTCCTTTACAGCATCTTATGCAGCCAGAGAGTTGTGAAATGCCCTTTAAAAACCAGGAAAAGTCCACTTTTAATTTCAGTGATGTGGCCCTCTAACCGTTCTGGATTATCTTTATGTATTTGTGCATTGTGTATATATGTATGCACTTTTTTCACCATTTTGAAGTAGGTGGACCTCAGCTTATACTTTGTCCATCAATCAGGATTTAGCAATATTTTACAATGTGAAAAGGGTGAGGGTAAGCAGCTCTGCTGAGCTTCATGGTAAGTTCCAACATAACATTAATGTATTCTATATCACTGTCCCCTCCAGCTCAGCAGCAAATATCACACAGAGCTAAAAAACAGCCAGATATATCTTCCTGAAGAGGTGTGGAGACCAAAAACAGAGATACAGAGAGGGAATACTGGAAATAGATTCATCCAAGTAGAAATTAGTTATCAAATTGTCAATGTTGCCCATATGTTGTGATTTGTATATTTTGCGTTGTCAACTGGTCCCCAAATTACAACAAAAGCTGTTATTGCAGGTTGAAACTATACGAGACTATTCCAAATGTGAACTTTGTTGCTTATTCAGTCATGACAATTTGATGTTTCTATTATTCTATTTTTAATATTCTGGTGTTGTAGAAATGATTCATTAAAATCCTGGTCCTTTGAATTTCAGGGAGTGGACCTAGAAAGACCTAGCGTTTTACATTTGTAAACCCTGATTAACACTTCAGTGCAAAATTTTGACATAAATTCAACACAATTAAGCAGGTGCAGGTGTGATTTACTGTTGCATTTCATAATGAGGAAATTTCAAAATCAAAGCAACACTTCTGGTCCTCAGTTTAGGTCAAGTTCCAAAATAGTCTGTCCTGTTTTTCCCATAAGAAAAACCTGTGGAATGTCATTATTAAACACTCGTTTGTGGTGTCAAATTTCACTTTTGCAGTGTGTAACAGATTAAATTTTTTCCCTAGGCTGAAAAATAAGAATTGTTGAATAATGAGTAAACTAAACAGGTAACTTAATGTTTAACACCAATGCAGTGCCCCTTTATATGTAAATCCTACACATTCTCTTTAGCCTGGATATATAAGCAGTCACTGCACTCATTATTGATTTGTAAGCAGCTAATCTCCTGTTGCCTGCGGGAGATTAGCAATGGATTGTGTCAGTTTTGCACAGGAATGGCATATATTGAAAAGCACCATTTCTGTGTGTGAGTATGTGTGTGTTTTGTTGCATGTTGCTTATGTGTTTTTATGATGAATTGAGTCTTATTCTATGAGGAGGTATACAGAGGGATATTTAATCCCTCTAATCCACAAACACAGGCATCTGAGGAGGTAATTTGTTCAATTATATTCTCCCTGTGTGTGTGTTTTTACTCATTACTTGATGTTTGTGTTGGGGCTTCTGTTTCTCTGAACCAAGGAGCAGTGCTGAATATAATCTCTGCGTCATCCTTTAACTTTTCCTTTTGATTTGTGCCAAAGTATGCAATAACTCTAGGTTCTGTATCACTGTATCCATTGTTATCCAGCAGTAGTAATTTAGAAAAGAACTTCAAAGGGAGTAACAAATTAACTCATTAGTCTAAAGCTGGCTTCCTCTATCAGACCAATATGACCAAACCACACAACTACCACAATAGAGTGAGGTACATCACATCATATCATGCTACTAAAGGGGTGTGCAACTTTGAGAGTAAACTCCCAACTGCAGACAGCAGCTACAGTGAGTGGGTGGATTGTTGTTAAATGAGCTGTTGTGCTGTTTGTGGCACTGAAATATTTATTTATGGTTAGGACCAAGAAGTTAGAGAGTGAAAGAGGAACAGTTGGTGAGTTGACTCTGAAAGACGCATTAAACACAGATTATCAAGAGCTTTTCGTCTAAGCCTCCACCACTCCACTGCCACGTGCTTTCCTGGTTAGGAGAAGAAGGGGGCGGGCTGGCCGTAGAAGTGCTGTGTGATTTTTTAAATACTGAATGCAATTCATTTGGGGAAAACAAGACTGAAGAATCTGTGCCATGGCCACAACAGATGCTTGAGGATAAAAAAATGGATTTTTGGATTCTTTAAATTCATTGTGAAGTGAATACAAAATTGTAATTTTTATTTGAACTAAAATCGATTTAGCCGGTTTTTAACTTTCATTTGATCTTATTTGTGAGATTTTATTTTTCCTTCACCAAAGCTATTAGAGTTCGTCCTGATGGGAGCATGGACATTTGAACCACATTTCCATCATCGACCCTTAGTGGGCCTACATGAAATGTCAGTCGGCTACATCCTCTGGGGACCATGAATGTTAATATATAATGTAAAGGCAGGTCATCCAATAGATGTTGACTTATGTTAAGGTCAAAGTTGCGAATGAGAAACAATCTGGCATCCGTTCCTGCAATAAGTGAGTGATGAAGCAATTACAGATGACTAAAAGAACACTTATAGAAATTATAAGAGGAGAAAGAATCCAGCTGTGGTTCTTTTGCTTTGTTTTAGTTTTTATTCTCTCCCAAATCCAGATCTAATACCTGATCTTGGAACACATAATGCAGGCAACTATGAAACGTAGGCTACAGCGCACCGTCCCTCAATGTGAGATTTCAACTTCTCCTCCTACCTTTTTTTGTTTGTTCGTCCAGCTGAAAAACAAGTTCATGAAGAAGATTCCACGCGATGCGGAGGCATCCAACGTCCTGATTGGCGAGGTGGATTTTTTGGACAAGCCCTTTGTCTCCTTTGTTCGTTTGGCTCAAGCCACGACACTAGGAGGCCTCACTGAGGTCCCTGTGCCCACCAGGTGAGTGTCTTTGATGTCTTGTCTCTCAAGACAGGGAGACACACTCTCAAAAAGTGTATCTTTATGTGGACATTTTGAGCCTAAGATCTACAACCTACCATTTATAATGGAGCACAGTGTTAGGGTTAGGTAAGGTTTGGGTATAGGGCTGGGGAAAAGCATTATGCTTATGAATGTCCAGATGTACAAATAGTGTGATAGTAAGTGTGTGTATCTGTGTATGTGTGTGTGTAATTAGTATTTTACCCTTATTTTCTGACAGGTTTCTATTCATCTTGCTGGGTCCTCATGGCAAAACCAAATCCTATAATGAGATTGGCAGAGCTATTGCTACACTCATGGTGGACGACGTAAGTGACCAACACCCACTGACAGACAAAGGCATTTGTAGTTGTGGCTCTGGAGGTAAAGAGGAAGGTCAGGGGATTGATTCCCGGCTCTTCCAGTCCGGATTTAGGCGTCCTTGACCAAGGCACAAAATATAAAAGCTGTACTGTTTGCGTATATTGGATGACGATATCAAAGTACTGTATTAATATTTGTGTGAACGGGTGAATGTGACGGAATCAAAAGTGCTGTGATTGGTAATAGAAAAGCGCCAATAAATGCTGTCCACACAATGCACAATTTCTAATATATTACTTTGATTTTATTTCTTTATTTCATACCAGCTGTTCAGTGATGTTGCCTACAAAGCAAGGGACCGTGATGACCTTATTGCAGGTGTTGACGAGTTTCTGGATGAGGTGATTGTCCTCCCTCCAGGGGAATGGGATCCAAAAATTCGCATTGAACCTCCCAAGAAGGTTCCATCTGCTGAAATGAGGCACGTACATTGACGAAACACATGTTGACGTGTTCCCAGGCTGCTCCAGCCTCTTTGTTTTATTTAAAGGTTTTATGTTCTCTATAGCTTTGGAGCCAAGCTAAGCAAATAAAAATGAGTCAGTTATTTTGTGTTGTCTAACCCAGTTATTTCTGTGCTGTCATAATTACATTGATAGAGTGAGGCTATAGTCATTTAATAAGATAAACTTAATTAATCATGTTTTACTTGATCTACAACATGTACAGGTTGAATAATAGAGTCCCAATAATTGAACCCTTGGGGTTCATCATCAATAAGTGGTTGGGTTGAGTATAAAACATTTTTCTCAATTCTCTTTGTCCCAGGAAGTCAGTGCTGAACCTGAACGAACTGGGTCAGGTGAACGGCTCAGCAGGTGGGGCAGCTGGAGGAGAAGATGAAGAGATGCCTGCTCCGCATGAGCTCGGAGAAGAGCTGAAATTCACTGGGAGGTGGGAGATGGCTGAAGATTACTATTTCATGTACCATGTCATTAGATTTAGTCATGTCCAGGTTTTTAACTACACCCTCGAACTTGTTTTGACAGGTTTTGCGGTGGATTGTGGCTGGACATTAAAAGGAAAGCCCCTTGGCTTTGCAGTGATATCTATGATGGCTTCCATATTCAGTCAATCTCTGCTGTGCTCTTCATCTACCTTGGCTGCATCACAAATGCCATCACCTTTGGAGGCCTGCTGGGGGAGGCTACAGACAATTACCAGGTTATCATAATCCAGTCCATCCACGATTTAATAGGCTTTCTCTAAAATACATTTCATCTAAACATGGAAAATACTTCACATTTGCAGATAAGTTATGGTAATTTTACAAAAATTGGAATTCACAAAGTATGGTTGCAAGCATGACATTGGAGGGACTTGAAGACTCCAACGTAACTCTGAAATCCTCCAGCCTGTGTTACGTCTTACATTTTTCTGACAGGTGAACTCTCTGCCTGTCGCCTGTCTTTCTCTCAGGGTGTGATGGAGAGTTTCCTTGGCACTGCTTTGGCTGGAACTGTCTTTTGTTTGTTTGGTGGACAACCTCTTATCATCCTCAGTTCGACAGGACCCATTCTCATCTTTGAAAAGCTGCTTTATGAATTCAGCAAGTAAGATGCACACATAACATGAGCAGATGAATACAATTATAGTGGGAAAGGATATCTCTTTAACATGTCACACTTTGCAGGAATAACGGTATAGACTACATGGAGCTGCGTCTCTGGATCGGCCTTCACTCGTGTCTGCAGTGTTTTGTGCTGGTCATCTCAGACGCCAGCTACATCATCAAGTACATGACCCGCTTCACAGAGGAGGGGTTCTCCAGCCTCATCTCCTTCATATTCATCTCCGACGCCATTAAGAAGATGGTGGGTAACGTGGACCGACACACTGGCACAACTGCAACACACAGGAGGGACGCCGATGCAAAGCACAACAATCAAAATCCGTTTTTACATTAAGTAAGTTTAAAAACACAAACCTATCTTTTCCACAGGTAGGAGCCTTTAAGTATTATCCAATTAACCGTGGCTTCAAGCCGGACTATGTAACAGCCTACAAATGTGACTGCATCGCTCCAGACCAGGGTGAGTCTGCAGCTGCTTGTTTTCTTTTGTTTTCTGAACGTGATATATATTCAACAATATCATTTTAGTGAGCTTCCTCACCTAAAATGATCACAATTGCCAAAAGGCCGCCTGAATGACTGATTTCACCAGTAAAATATTAAGAGATAACTAATGTTGTCTTGTTCACTTCAGGGAAAAGATTGGAATCAGGATGGAGTAGATACAACTGGCCAAGCTTTGTCCCTAGGTTACACACATACATGTACAAACACATAAATGCTCTCTGATGAAGGATTTTTATGTTGTATGTGGATTTATGGGAAGTTGTGTTTCTATATACATCCATTATTATTCTTAGGAAACAATAAGAGTATTTACCAGACAGATGGACTGTTGTTCATCAGGAAATAACTACTTTATCTACCTTTACCACAGGTAACAAATTGTTGGTGTCACATTTCTGTTACTGGACAGACCAAACAAAATACGTGAAATGGAATTGGCCTATGACTGTTTTGAGCTACAGCATTTGTTAATTTACCAATATAATTGATGTGACCCTCGTGATATATTGACCGGGAAACATTAGGTCGGCATGTTAACATAATGATTCATCATGGAAATAGATTTGAAGCAAACGTGCGTTCCCTACTCTGTGATGATTTGCGGATCTTGTCTTTTGTGTCTCTTGCCTCATTTTGGGATGCTGCCTGAAAAAGTGAGTGTGCATGTGTGACCCTGCTACTGTGCATACTGTGAATAGTAGTGATGGGGCTGGGATATATAACTGTCGTCTGATATTCAGAATGTAAAAAATACCATCACCACTATTACCGAAAATAAAGTTGCACCCATCATCTTGCTCATGATTAATTTGTTTTTTTCTTCTTTTTTTTCAAGCATCTGTGCTTGGATTAAATTTTTCAGCTCCACTCGGAGATGATAACATGACTCTGCTGGTAAGTGAACTTTAACAACACTGATAATTCTTTCCTATTCGTCTCTGTGATTAAATGTGGCCCATATTTATGAAGCATTTCAGCAAAGGAAATCGCTCCTGACCGGCCCGACACTCTCAGTAACGAAGAAGCATTTGGTCTTATAGTGTTTTATGGATTATTGATAGGCTATAATATCTGCAACAAGTTCAAGGGTCCCAAGACTGGGCAACATTAGAGAAATAAAACTCTTATTATGGAACCTTTCTATTACGTACTGCACTTGAGACCTGTGAGGCAAATTGTGATTTGCCTTACAAAAATCAGAAGCCATGATCAGTTTATTAGTTTTCGCATCATACTTTATGCATAAGCTATTTGTTCAACATTTACCTAAGTTAACAACCCCTATGCATAAACCCTATTATATTTGAAAAATGGTGCTGCTGTGATAACAAACGTTGGATCAGGTTGGCTATAGATGCGTACAAAGCTGTGACCTGTGAACCACATGAATGTGATTCACTGTGATCACAGGGCCACTGTTAGGCACCTATTTGTCGCCTTTAAGATGTTACACTCTCTCGTCCTCGGACAATGTCAGTGAAGGAGCTTCACAATTCATTGAGTGTTATCCTCAGATTGTATTTATGAAATGCCTCTCTTCCTCCTCCACCTCCCTTATCTTGTATTTTCTCTGTAGTTTAACTTGACTGGCCAGGACTGGAGTCAGCTGAGTAAGAAAGAGTGCGCCAAGTATGGCGGCACTCTGCTGGGGAACTCCTGTAAGTATGTTCCTGACCTGGCCCTCATGTCCTTCATCCTCTTCTTCGGGACCTATTCCATGACCGTTTCTCTTAAGAAGTTCAAGTTCAGCCGCTACTTCCCGACAAAGGTGAGACAGCCTCGCACTTCACAGTTTTAGGAAGATCATGTTCGAAGGCTTCCTGCTGTTAGAGGCTCTCCCCTCCTTTGAAGTTAACCTGCATGTGAAGCATGGATTCTTGTAATGGGGAGATATTTATAATTGCATGAAATTATCTATTGACTCCGTCACAAGAGACCAAACCAACTCTACACTCCCAAATGTATAACAGCTGTTACATTTAAAATATTTTGGCTTCCCTATTCTTGAGGACCACTCAAAGTACAAGTTCACAGTAAAGTGCCTAACACATTGTTGGTTTGGTCTTTACATGGGCTTTGGTCACAGCAGGAAAAATAGAGGAAACTGCAAGCATTATTCCTTCAAGCTCCTGAGAATGTTCATGAAATGTTAGCAGCTGTCATCCCTTCGTTCCAACTAGTGACCTTGAAACCTCCATAGCGGTACTAGAGTGTCCTCTCCCATGCTCTCTCCCTCCTCTGCCCCTCCTGAATGTGCTCCAGCTCCGTACCCTGATCAGTGACTTTGCCATCATCCTTTCTATTCTGGTCTTCTGCGGGTTGGACAGCCTGCTGGAGCTGGACACCCCCAAGCTGCACGTGCCCACTGACATCAAGGTCGGCTCTTCCCTAAATACCTCTTTCTCCTTTTCTATCTTTTCTATCTCGCCGCTCGCATGCATTTCTTTCCTCAGGGATGTGTTTTTTGTAGCTTTAACATAGTTAATTTGTTTTTATTTGGATTTATTAGTGTGATGATTCGTTTACAGAGTTCGTCTTCTCTTCTCTTCTCTCTTGTCTTCATTTCCCCCATGTACACACACTTTCCATGTGTTGTCCAACCACACTGTCATTCTTCATGTGTTCGTCCATTTTCTTTGTCTTGGTGTTGTGTCTTGTGTGTGTCTGTGTAGCTGAGGAAGTTAATCAGTGATTTTGCCATCTTCATGTCAATCATGTCCTTTGTGGGTCTGGACATGTTGATTGGGTTAGACACTCCCAAACTAATCGTCCCAACTGAGTTCAAGGTATTTGATTTCACACCTAATTATATGCAGAAATATGCATTTGTCATATTTCTTTTGTGTAGATTTTTTCTTTTGTGTACATTTTAGCAGTTGGAGAAAGTTAAGTAGATACATTGAATGAGCATTTGTATTTACTGCTACTTTTGACTTAAATAATGTATTTTTGACTTCATTACATTTTACTGATCTAAACAGTTAGTGGTAATGTTTCAGAGTAAGATTTTGAATTGAAGAAACATATAATGAATTCATAATATACTTTTCATCAACCAGTGGTTTCCAATATTTTTCAGCCTTTAACTTGGCAAGACCCAAACATGAGAAGTTATCCAACATTTCACAAAAAGCATGGAAACAACAAAGAATAATCAAAATAACATTAACATTTTAAGGAGAAGTTTTTTTTGGCTCTCCTATCAATCATCCGATGACCCCTCAGATTTATACTGGGACCCTTTGGAGGGGCCAGACCCCAGGTTGAAAACCACAGGTCTTGACTGTATAGAAAGTCGATTAAGCAGCTCCATCTGAAGCAGCTACAGCAGTTAAATGCTGCTGACAAATTAATAACTCAGGATCAATGATGTGACAAAGAGTGAGTCAGGAGGCATTAACTGTAGAATGAATTACTTTTACCTTTGATACTTAAACTATATTTTATTGATAGGACCTTGACTAGTACATAATTGCAGTGCAGTAATTTTATGTATTTAAACTGGTACTTTAAGTAAATGATCTGAATATATCCTCCACCAATACATGTTATTATATTTTAGATTTATTACTAATGTAATTGTAATGAGATTTTTCTTTCTTTTTTATCATGCAGCCGACACGTCCTGAGCGTGGCTGGTTGGTGATGCCGTTTGGAAAGAACCCCTGGTGGTGGTATGTGGCTAGCTTCGTTCCCGCCCTCCTCGTCACCATCCTCATCTTCATGGACCAACAGATTAGCGCCGTCATCGTAAACCGCAAGGAAAACAAACTGAAGGTCTGCATTCTATAAACTCAACATTCCAGACTTGATGTGTCATTGCCCAAAAATGAGGCTTACTTACTTGCGTGATTGTATCTTAATAAGCTTTACTGCAACAAGTCAAAGTAAATGTAAGTTAACGTTGATTATTCAGCGGCGTTGTGAAACATAAAACAACTCCTGTCTATACATTTGGGTCGAAGATTGTTTTGTTAAAGAACGAAGACCCGCTTGTGTAATTAATTAGAGTTCCAGAGATAGAAAGCCGTTTGAGAGATCACCCAAAGACATTTGAAGGGATAGAAATACGTGCCGGAGGAAAATAATAGAACAGACATAAATAATTATTCAATAAATCAATCACATTTTATTTTCATAGCCTGTTTTTACAAATCATGCCTCAGGGTTTAACAATCTATTGAACGTGGGAGTTGCGCTTTCCTTAACCATCGATTATGATGAAAAAAACTACCAAAAAACAAGGATGCACAAAAATGCAATAGATATTGTGTGTGTAACAGAGTCCATCAACAAAATAACAATATTTTTAACAAGATACTTAACTTTGAATGCAGAGTTTGTTTGTTTGCCTTACACTGTGCCTAAATGGGATCATTAAATACTTTCAGTGCCCTAGAAGTTCATGGTATAAAAAACAATACTATTTAAATAGCTACATTTGTCAGAAGAATCAAAGAAATCAAAGATAAATCATTTCTTTCCTGAAATCATCCATCCCTACTCTCATGGCTTGATCTGAATGATTTTTCACTTCCTGTTATTGTGTCCGACTGCAGAAAGGTTGTGGCTACCACTTGGACCTGTTCTGGGTGGGGGTACTGATGGCTGTGTGCTCCTTCCTGGGTCTGCCCTGGTATGTAGCAGCTACAGTTATCTCCATCGCCCACATCGACTCTCTGAAGATGGAGAGCGAGTCGAGCGCCCCCGGAGAGCAGCCACAGTTCCTGGGAGTCAGGTAGGACGATTCTGACACTGGTGTTCTGCTTCCTGTGTCACATGTAATGGTGTCCACTTCTCTCTAAGTTAGTAAGTAAAGTTAGTCAGCGGAGCTTGTTTTAAAACTGTAAATACATGTGTGAATCTTTCATATTGAGTATAACGTTGGTTTATTTCTAGGGAGCAGAGATTGACAGGTATCCTGGTGTTTGTAATGACCGGACTCTCCATCTTCCTCGCTCCGGTCCTCCAGGTCAGTTCGCACATGAGACTCATGATGTGGCTTTTTCCCCCAAAATCTGTTTGTCTCAGTTCACAGATATTTTAATAATGTGTTTTTCTGCTTTTTTTCAGTACATCCCCATGCCAGTCCTGTATGGAGTGTTCCTCTACATGGGAGTTGCCTCACTGAGTGGTATCCAGGTAGACTGAAGATTATCACATACATGAAGATGAGATGAATGTAATTTGTGAATATGGGCTATACAAATAAAATTTGATTGATTGATTGATTGATGAACCATGTACCATTTTACTCTAATACACAACAATACTGCAAATCAGAAAAACGTTTACTAGCAATCTGCTCATTATTTTCTTGTTAATTGTTGAGTCTATAAAATGTCAGAAGATTCTCCTCACAACATGATAATGATCAGTCTGAAAAAAGCACAAATTAAAACTTACAATTCTGTCTAATCCCTGCAGCTACAAACCTGTGAGTGCATATGAGCATGTTCCATATCTGTCTGTTTCAGTTCTGGGAGCGTATGAAGCTGTATCTCATGCCGGCCAAACACCAGCCAGACTTCTCCTTCCTGCGTCACGTCCCTCTGAGACGCGTCCATCTTTTCACCCTGGTCCAGATCATCTGTCTGGCTGTCCTCTGGACCCTCAAGTCCACGTTCCTGGCCATCATCTTCCCAGTGATGGTCAGTGTCTAACTCAAATATAGAGTTGTCATAGTGTGCTGAAGTTGAAATGTTATAAAAACACGTTATTGTAGAAGGTGGGATGTTATGTTGGCAATCTTTAATTATAGACTGTGGTTGATGATAATAACAAACTTTCGTCATAAAGCACTTTTCAAACATGATTACAAATTAAAAAAATAGTAATAAAATGAACAGGACAAATTAAATAATTTAAATAACAAACAACTCAGGTCAAATCAAGAAATGCTTTAGTTTGATGTTTTAAGAAGAGACTTAAAGTCTTTTTCTAATCACAAGATGTTTCCAGGAAAGAGGGTTATTAGATTTAAGAGAGGAAGCTGATGGAGTGTTTTCCCTTTTTACACCGTGTGAAGATTCTGGGTCTGATGGTTGTACGGAAGCTGCTGGATCTGATGTTCTCGCAGCACGACTTGGCCTGGTTGGACGACATCCTGCCAGACAAGGACAAGAAGAAGAAGGAGGATGAGAAGAAGAATAAGAAAGACAAGAAGGCGGTAGAGCCAGAGAGCGACGAGGAGGTGAGGGAAATGATGTCAAACATGGAATCAAACATTACACACACAAACAGCTGTGGTGTCTGCCTGCCAAATATTCAGCTACTGTAATCTCCTGAGCTGGCAAGTGCTCTTCTGTTTTCTTGGTATTTACTGTGTATTTAAATGTGTGTCACTCCATCTTTTGTATCTTTCCTGAGTTTTTTTTTCTCCTACTAATACTGTACGTTTCTCCTCTCTGTCCCACAGTGTTGCTGAAAAAGGCACTGTACAACACTTACTACAACCTTTTTGTCTGTCTACCTTCCTTTTATTACTGATCTGCCTCTCCCTGTGTTTTCCTAGACTTCACACTCTTAGCACCTTTGTGTCCCTTCATGTCCTCGTTGTTTGGTGTGAGGACAGTGCTGATGTCCGAGACAAGGCTGGTGCTGTTCTATATTTTTGTTACAGTCGAATAAAAAACACGCAAAGTCCAAAACTAACGATGTGTCGAGTCTTGTCACATCAGACAATGAAATTAATCTTCCTGAAACATTTAGCTCAAGGGGCTTGATGACATCAGAGGAAGTGAGTGAGACACCAGAGGGGTATATATAGAAAAGGATTAATAAAAACATATATGCTCAGCAGAGCGGATCCATAATAAGTTTGGGGACTGGGGGATCAAAGATGCTATTCCCTTAAAAACATCTGTTAGTTCATGTTTTGTAGGAGTCTCGTCTAAACACTTTTACAAAAAGCAGTCTATGTTAAAAGTGCAACAAATCCATAGTAGAATTGTCTGAAAAGTAGTCTAGATATGTCATTTAACGTATAATGTAAATTTTACTTAAACATATGTTGAGTAAATAACCCTATTTATTAAATTAGATACAAATGTAGTCTGAGTAAAATGTATGAGGAAAGTGTGAGAGCATTTTATGTCTAAGGATGGAAATTGCCAGTATACTCTACTTGAATATTCTTCTGCATCATCATAACTGTTTGCATTGCAGTTTATCCTCTGAGGTCATATTAAGAAAACTGGACTCATAGCGTCAATGTCGCCCTAGATGTTAGACCCTCTGGCTTCTTGCTGCATTATAGATTGTTGCTGTCAAAATAGTTTTCTGAGCAGTATATAGCTCTCTAAGGTCTCGCTGATACACAAGCTCAGCCACTTGCAACTCAGTCTCAGCTGTCAATCAGAACTGTTTTTTATAATATATCTGAATAAAAACAAACTTACTGTGTGGTAAGAATGATCTTAAGCAAAAAACATTATTGGAATTTATGATCTATACTACAGCTAGCCACTAGGAAGTGGTTAAGACGCTTTGGTTTCATCCATCTTACAGGATCCTCCCGAATCATACACAATAAAACTTTGATAGTTTTGGGATATTGGTGAAGCTCTATCACACATATTTCGATGGCAAAAATATAGAATTCATCAGTCCTTTTCCTTTAAGAGCCCAGTTTGTCCTGCATGCCGACTTCCTCTCTCTGTCACTCAGCCCAACAGCTCTGTTCCCCCTCCAGTGAAGATTCCCATGGAGCCCATAGAGCCACACACAGAGCCAGACCCCACCCATGTTAACCCCCAACCCAACCCAAAACCAGACAACTGATTGTGAGTACACCGACCCCTCTCCTCCACTTTGTTATGTCCTGTCTAGTGGGCTTTTACTGTTGCTAGTGACTGTGGGTGAAATATCTGGTAATGCAATACTTGAATCAAATGTACTTGAGGTAACATCACAGGGAGATATGATATCCATCATGCACCTGGGTGTATCTACTCTAGAGCAGGGGTTCTCAAACTTTTGCAAGTTGGGCCCCCCCAAAGCTGGTTAGTGGTAGTTGGGCCCCCCTGCGCCGCCCGCCACCACCGCCCTCAATTACACCACAATATATAGATAGATAGACAGCTTGGAAACAGTGCTATGCTTGGAGATGGTGGATTGTTCTTGCTGGAGGCCATCATGTTTACCTTTAAAGAAGTCCACAGGCTTCTCTTACAAGTCAGGGTGTTTGGTGTTGAGGTGCCTTTTTAATTTGCATGGCTTCATGCTGTCATTTGCCAGCACCTCGGCACACCAAACACACTGAGGACGTTGCTTTTTATGTAAAAAAAAATAGACACTTGTTTCTTTGACAATTCATGTGAAGCTGGTGCAACAATTTAGGAATCTCTTTCCTAATTATTTTGTTCATCTTGATTATCTCTGTGTATGTGTTTGTATGTGTTGAACTGTACATGTATGTGAATGCTCGTTTTGTGCACATGTTCTCTATATGTGTCTGTGTGTGTGTGTGTGTGTGTGTGTGTGTGTGTATGTGTGTGTGTGTTTGTGTGTGTTTCCTTACAGGAGGAGAACCCTTACTCGACAGTCACATACGATCAAAATGAACTAGACCACAGGTACTGTGTGCTGAAACTGCACGTGCCCTACAGTGATCTGTTTCACACACCTGACTCAACAAACACTGGCTGGGATCCCAGCCCTGACACCTCCAAGCATCCAAACACACACACTATAGCTACAACATAGAAACAACACTTTCTATTCACTTGCTGTTCCATCTTTTGGATTTATTTGTATGTTGGATGACTATTTTAGATATTTTTTTTTAAACATTGACTATTTTGGTTGCGTACATTGTTTTTGACATGCATAGCCAGTACCATGTACAGTGACGTGATTGAGAACTTGACACTGTCCTGAATATTGAGTAAGTTGCAAATCACTGCAGGGTTCCCCTCAGACAAAACAAAGACCATCCCCTGCCATCTTTGTCTATAGGAGGTAAAATGTTAACAATGATAAGATAAGATCGTCCTATATTAATCCCACAATTGGGAACTTTGCCATTTTAGAGCAGCAAAGAAGAC
Organism: Pseudopleuronectes americanus; assembly: GCA_038501795.1. NCBI lineage: Eukaryota > Metazoa > Chordata > Actinopteri > Pleuronectiformes > Pleuronectidae > Pseudopleuronectes > Pseudopleuronectes americanus. The sequence goes on along the minus strand of CM076733.1, from coordinate 1,719,484 downwards.
AGTACAAGTCATAAACATGCAATACTTATACAAGTAAGGAAATGTAAAGAATATGAAAATCAAAATGGATAATATATAGAGTGTAAACTGAATATATACAGTGTGAGAATATTTGCAGTGAAAGTTCCTTTAGAGTTAACCTTTAAGTTAAAACTTTTATAAAAACTGCCACCATTTAAGGTATGCCAAATTAGATATTATTAAATCCAGTTACCCATGGATGTCCTAACAATTACCACTGGATCCTGCTGCAGCTGTAAGGAGCCTCTTTTTCCTACGAATCCTAAACGGATTTATGATCATTTATTTTCAATGGGCACCAGATATAATATAGCCAAATTGTGTAATGCAAAGTGAATCTAAAAACATGTGTGCATGTGTGCAACTGCGATATGACTGTAAGGAAAAATAAACAATTTGGACACACTATACGCCAGACAGGTGCAAGGGTTGTAAGGTAATTCCTGTTGTGTTAGCATGTGTCCATCCCCTTTAACTGTATCCTGTATCTGCCTCACCTCTCTAAATCTACGCCCCCTGGTGAGGGACGCCTCGCAGCTTGAAAACCTCTGCTCAAGGTCTATCATTTCATCTCTAGTAGTCCCCTGCAGTTCATGTATCTGAATCATTGTAGATCCTGGCATATCTACATTGATTATTGTATTCAAATTGCCTCAAACGCTTTTGTTTTTTGATCTGGATGGTCACTGTGACCTGCCACTGATGTTAACAGTGAATTAAGATTTCATTTCATTCCATTTCTGATTTCAGGCCTGCTGTCTCATTATCTCTACTATTTGGTCCAATACAACAGTCCTGTAACAAGTCCTCCTTCAAGATGATTCCAATGTTAAGTTTCTGTTGAAGCTGTTTACTCAAGCATTTCAGAAGATGTAGTCAGTGCTGCTGATGAAATGCATTGTTGCAATGCTGGGAGATGTTTCAAATATGATGTCCCCCCCCCTTTAAATCAATGAGTGTGTACAAGGGTTTTCATCATGACAGGATTTTTGGTTGTTTCTTTTGAAAATACCAATTTCCCTTTTTAAATTGGCTCCTGCGCTTTTCTATATACAGCGTACCTTATTTCATGTCGTGTGAAAAGGCACATTGATTCAGTCAGAGGGACCTCTGGCATCATGTTGCATTATACATTTCCAGTGTGCGTGCAGGTGTTGGCATGCCACTGTGTTCTCATTTCAAAGTACCTACTCACAGCTGTCAGAACAGTACAATGCTATTGCTTTCCTTTTTGGCAGAAAGTTGCAATGTGTGAAAAGTGTTCTTCTCCTTTGGTTTGATGCATGTCAGCCATGTGTGGTCTAAACACAAATGCATTCGCTGAAATCCAAAAGAATAAGTTCAAGGCTGTTATCTGATATTTGAGATTTCATTTATCCAAATCAGTCAATATAAGTGGGTATCACCCTTCAGTGCCCAAGAAGAATTCGGAATGGTTAGTGGATGACTAGCTATATACCTCCTGAGCCACAGCCAATAATTTTCCTACTTTAGAAAATGTAACTTATTTGCCCTGAGACTTTTCTATGCCAGCATCTCCTTGCGACCCGCGTCTTTTTAATGTCCATATTGCCAGTGTGCCAAACCCTGACAGCTTCAGTTCTTGTAAACAGCTATAGCTATATACTGGTCAAATCAAACTGTTCCTCATGGATGCATCAAAGCATAAGATACAGTGTCAATGCTGTTTCAATGAAATTCTAGTTTTTTCTATGTAACATGCTGCACCTCCAACAAAAGACAGACTTACACTTTACATTTTTTATGAAAAACCACTGTGTATGTGTGTACGTGCTCACTACAATCAGTTATCAGTTTATTAGGTATACCAGCTCAAAGGAAAGCAGCCTAATGCAACAGTCCTACAATACATCCTCCTTCCTTTAGGTCGATTCAACTGTGATAATTTTAAAGAATGTAGTTTGTGGTGCTCGTCAACTGTTATTGTGCTTTTATTTGATCAAATATACATCCATGGAAAGAAATAAAGTACTGTTAGCCCCATTTGTTACTTGAATACAATATTTAGGTATCTGTGTTGTACTTATGTCTGTGTTTTGCAATCAAATTATAAAATGAAAATGAAATGAGTAACGTACATGAGGGAGTTGTGATCCACAGTGATCTAAACACCTGAATGTATAGGAGTGTGGATGTGCAGGAGCTTTGAAAATAGAAACCTAAATTAGATTTGAGATATATGATCACTAGGACTGCAAATAAACTATATTTCATACATTTATCTGTAAGAGATTTTCCTGATAAATTGCTATGAAACAATATTCAATCTACTCTGTAAAACAAGTAAAAGAAGAGCAGCTTGAACCTTGAACATTTGTCATGATTCTTTGAACAATAATTAAGAGGATTAATCAATCGTCAAATTTTGTGTCTATTGAATTAACCCATCCACCACTTACATTGCTCACAGGGGTGGACATTGTAACAGAAGCAATCCCAGTTTATCATAACAAAAGTCATCTGCAGCACAACCCTCTGAAATATAATAGCTACAGTAAAGGAATCAAATTGCATAAAGTACAAATACCACATTCAAGTACAACAGCACTTGATTAATTGTACTTAGTTTGCACCTCTACATTTTTATAAATATATATATATATTTATGAATATTGTGTATGTGCCAGGCTAATATATATATATATATATATAATGGAGGATTAATTGCAGGACTTATGATTGGGACTGTGTAAGCTTTAGTCAGGTGTGTGTGAGTTTGTGTGTGTGTGTGTCTGATAGTGAGTAGAGGTGTAACATGGCCGGTTCCCACCACTGTTCCTCAGCATCACCTTGCACCTGAAGATCTCCTGCCCCCCCTCACCTGTACACTCCCAGACGGGCCTCGTCTTTGGAGATGTTGTGTCACATCCGCTGCCCCAGAAGCCTGTGCCCCACCAGCCGGTCCTCCAACAGCCTGAGCCCCACCAGCCTGTGCCCTACCCGTCTGTGTCCTACCATATTATGCTCCACCAGCCTGTGCTCCACCAGCCTGAGCCCCACGTGCCTGTGCACCACCAGCCTGTGCCCCAGGTCACAATCCAGGTGGAGTCGGACAGCGGCTCAGAGTCCAGCCTCTACTCGGAACAAAGTTACCCAGCTGTGGACCCAACACCACCTAAAACACACCGAGTCTTTGACAGACACCTGCATGCTCACTTTGGTGACTCCTGTGCTGAGACCATTCTGTAAACACATACTACACAAAAATACACACATGAGCACACAGCAGGAAGGTGCAAAGTGTTGCATACTATCCGTGTATCTGACTGAATTCAGGGTTTTAGATGCTGGACTGCTCTATCCAACTTAATAAATTGATTTTTATCTGATGTGATGCCAGCTTATTTAACAGCTCCCCAACCTGAAACCTTTTAGCTCTTCAGAAACCAGTTTCCTGTAGTGACACGAATAGAAAGAAACAACCAAAATGAGTGAAGAATAAATACATGAACCCGTTCTGAGACTATGTTAAGTGTTGCTGAACATTACTTTTTTGTCATTTTTTTCTCTTTTTTTCTTGAGAATCTATAAATGGTAGATGTTGGTTTATGTGCATTATGGATGTTACGCCCTGAACACGTAATAAAACTGCATTTAAAAACTGTTTTTGTTGATTTGTTTTATCTGAAGATGAACAAGGTTTATCCGCAGCGTGGGTGTAAGGAAAAACAACTATACTTTTACTCTTGAAACCCAGGTTTTTATGAACACCTACTGGTGTATTTTTTATTTAGTTTTATTCGGTTTGTTATGGTGTTATTTTGTAATTTTCCTGTTTGTATAGATTCAACAGGATTCATTACTTATGGTCAATGTTGTTTGCTGTAGTTTAAATTTACTTGCAATTCACAACATGGAACCTAAGTTATTAATAAATTAATCTGGAAATCCATAATCAATCTGGAAAAACTTTAAGAAGTGATTAATCTTTTGTGTCATTATAAGCGTTGCAAAGGGGCGGACAATTTTCGGTAAATTTCTGGTAAATTTCAATGGGAAATTAAGCTAGCGAATTTTGAAATGACACTTTTTTGCAAAGGTTAGTCTATGACAGGGAACTTAAATGAAGTAACGACAGGTCACAGGGAACTTAAATGAAGTAACGACAGGTCAAATTTACCTCACACTACTGAAACACCTTGTCAGTCATTTATTTGAAAATTCCAAATGTCATGATGTTACGCAACTCATTCCTATATTTTCATAATACACGCTTAAACCGCTAGTCTGACACATCCCTGGACAGAGTCCAGTAAAGAGAGAAAACCCTTTCCAATAACTGTTTCAATAAGAGACATAAAAAAGGTTCACTGAGTCAGCTGACCTGATCTCGTCAGGCAGGTTGTTCCAGAGCCTCGGACTGCAAATGCCCTGTCCCCCTTAGTTTTTAGCCGGGTCGCAGGAACAGACAAGAGACCTCTTCCCGAGGATCTCCACATGCATACCGGTGTTTATGATTCTAAAAGGTCACCGATATAGCAGGGAGAGAGGCCTTAAAAGGGATCAGTTACATTATAAAATTAATTTTAAAACATACAGGCCAGTCTAAAGATGCTAAAACAGGAGTGACGTGATCATGTTTTGTAGTTCTGATTCAAAGCCTGGCTATAAAGGGGCTGTTGGTTAAAATATACTGGATGGTTTGTTGTTCTTTTTTCGACCAATCAGTCATCCCTCTGCTGATTACCAGCAGATCTACAGTATTCCCTTCTTCAGCACCTCCTCAACATCTGCAGGTTGTACTACTGGGTAATGCTTCTACTACATTTCATTTAGCTGATGCTTTTATCCAAACTGACCTACAATAAGTACATTCAAACATGAGGGTACAAACCCAGAACAACAAGAATTAAGAAAGTACTATTTTTTTCAAAAAGCTAAAATGCAAGTGCTATAAGTAAGTGGCATTTAAGTTCTCCTAAATTGTTAGTACTACTTACTTTTATTCAAGCTATATCCGGAAAAGGTGTGTTTTTAGTTTGCGGCAGAAGATGTATAGACTTTCTGCTGTCCTGATGTCATTGGGGAACTCATTCCACCATTTAGGAGCCAGGACATCAAACAATCAGGATTTCGTTGAGTGTTTAGCTCGCAGTGAGGGAACAACAAGCCAAATGGCAGATGCAGAGCGGAGTGAACAAGCTGGGGTGTAACGTTTGACCATGTCCTGGATGTAGACTGGACCCGATCCGTACAACCAGTGAAGGGAGCGGAGGAGCTGAGTAGTGTGAGTCAATTCAGGTAGGTGCATCACCGACATGGCCCAGCACATAACGGGCCAGCTGGTGGATAAATTTAAAAAAGGGAAATATGCTTTACAGTTAGATGAATCCACAGATATATTAAACTCTGCCCAGCTGCTTGTTTTCATCAGATATAGTTTTGACGGAAAACGTAATGCTTTTTTGCTCCGCGCTCCGGAGTGGATGTGCACAGGTGAGGACATTTTTACAAAACTAAAAGAAGAGGGCCTATCTTCGTAAACTGTATTGGTTTGTGTAGGAACGCGGCAGGAGTGATGCTGGGGGAAAAGGCAGGTCTGAAAGCAAGAGTCTTACAAGTGGCGCCCGCATGTAAATTCCAAACACTGCATTATTCTCTTGCAAGCAAAACACTTGAACCAGAGCTTAAACATATTCATGCACAAATTTCCAGTTCAGCAGGCTGCAGCGGGTCCGACATATTCTGGAACAGCAGCAATGTCTTTGGATGAATCCTCCTCTGAAGAGGAAAACATGCTGTCCTGTACTGCTACTGTTGCTACTCCCTGGCAGCCTTAGGAAGGCCTTAGATTGGTGTTTGGTAGCTGTTAGCTTTAGCATATTTAGTTTTTAGCTGCCTGTCTGACGTTTATCTTTTTTTAAAAACAGTCAAAGGGAACCATTTTCATAATTCTTAAACTAGGTTTGTTTGAGTCCTTCAGTTCCTCTCAAGTGAAGCTGTACCACTTTGATCCAGCTCCACACTCCCTTCCACAGCCTCTGCTCCTGATGCTCACAGGTGAGCGTTGGTGAGCATCAGGAGCAAAGGGTGCGCAAATCACATCAAGCAGCAAACCTGGAGTGACAGAACTTTCTCCATATGTCCTTCTGAAACCCACCTCTCCCAAACACACAAGAGAATGGACTGTCTACTTTCAAATCACTAATCAAGACCCACTTATTCAGAATTATCTATGTTTAAGATCTATGTTGTGTTTTTATAGTTGTTGTGTATGCAGGATTGTTTGTAACCTGTACAACATGACCTTGAGTATCTTAAAGTGCTCTAAATCTTTCTCATATTTATTTTGCTCCACTATTTTTGTAGTTTTTAAACTCTTTTTTGCATAAGCATTGTTGATCATATAATATCCCGCAACTGCCTTCATTTAATTTGAGTACATATTCAATTACATTGATCATAACATATTGGGATTTCCTTGCACTTTTTCACCATGTTAATTGCAGATAAGAGCCTCAGGCCTCTGGTCTGGATGGTGGATCGTGGTCCTGCTGGTTGCTGACCATGGACTGTGATTGTAGCGGGACTGCATCAATGCCGCTGAAGACTATAATGATGAATGTTTTCTACACGTGGCATCTATTGCACTTCTGTCCGTCCTGGGAGAGGGATCCCTCACATGTGGCTCTCTCTGAGGTTTCTACTTATTTTTACCCTGTTAAAAGGGTTTTTAGTAGTTTTTCCTTACTCTTTTTGAGGGATGCCACACCTTGTTAAAGCCCTATGAGATGAATTGTAATTTGTGAACATGGGCTATACAAATAAAATCTGATTGATCGATTGATTGATTGAGTTAAATCAGTTGATTCCCTTCTATAAGCAAAATAAAACTTGAAAAAAATTACAAAAAATTACATTCTGTCTAGAGAACAGATCTGATCAAGTTAAATTCACTGCATTATCTGCATGAGTAGTGTTTCTTGATTCCTTTGAATGAAGGGCTGTTAGTGTATTGCTACTATATTTACGTGACAAATTGATATGAATATACCTCTTCCATGACCATTATAAAACAAACACCATGCTGCACTGTTGCTGTAACACATGATGATACACGTTGCAATTTAAGGGATTTTTAGTATCTGGGGACACCTGGTGGCTCAATACCATTATTAAAATACTATTTCAATACCTAGTTTGAAAAACCAGCAGTACCAGGGTCAAACATTTCATTTGTGAAGATTTTTTATTTAATTAAGTGAATTTCTACAAAAAAAGTTGAGGAAAGAGAAAACAAATGTTACATTTGTTTCAGACCTTTGTTTCAAAACAAGTGAGGTAATGTTATCGCCTAAAAAAACAAGGTAGAGCAGGAGACAGTAGGAACCCATTTATTAGTAATAATCAATGCGTAACAGCATGATTTCCATGCTTGCTCCTCTTTTAAGGCAAAAAACTAAATATTTCATGTCCTCAGATCAATTTAGCTTGACATTCTCGATGGTGTCTCTAGGCTCAACCTCGAGAGTGATGGTCTTAACAGTCAGGCTATTCACAAAGATCTGCAGACCTCCCCTGAGGCGGAGCATAAGATGGAGGGTGGACTCTTTCTGGATGTTATAATCTGACATGGTACTACCATCTTCCAGCTGCTTGCCGGCAAAGATCAGCCTCTGCTGATCAGGAGGGATGCCTTCATTATCCTGGAATTGAGCTTTGACATTCTCAACGGTGTCGCTAGATTTAACCTCCAGAGTGATGGTCTGGCCTGTGAGGGTCTTCACAAAGATCTGCATAACTCCTCTCAGCCGCAAAACCAGCGGGAGGGTTGACTCTCTCTGGATGTTGTAGTCGGACAAAGTGCATCCGTCTTCCAGCTACCTGATGGCAAAGATGAGACGCTGCTGGTCTGGAGGGATGCCCTCTTTGTCCTGGATTTTGGCCTTGACATTTTCAATAGTATCACTGGGCTCAACCTCCAGGGTGATAGTCTTGCCTGTCAGGTTCTTCACAAAGATATGCATCTTGACACTGTTGAAGTAATTTTTATAAGGGTTAGGAGTCATCGTTAAAGTTCAGGCAAGTGTCAATTTAGAATAGAGCCAATTTTGTATTGAATTAAATCCATCAAATTTGTCTTAAACTTATCCAGGCATTGAGATCATTGAGAGCTCATGAAACAATGCTCCATCTTATACAGACACATTAAAGATGTAGAGTCATCATCTCTATTGCTAAGCTAAAAGTCACACATTGTAACGTTAACGTTTAATAACCCACTTTCAATCCATTTATGAAAATGAAAAAAGCTGAAATACCACACAAAGCAGCATTTACATAACAGAGTAATTGTGTTCAGTTTTTCTGAGACATTAACCAGACGCTTTCCATTGTTGATGGCCTGCTGCCCAAACAGCTTTTAAAGCTAACCAGCTAATACTAACAAGCTCATGTTAATATCACAGAATGATAGCATGAAGTCGGCGTTTGTCATTTACTACGAAGTTAATGTTCCACTGATGAGTAAATTATTTTTCATCTGAGTTAATCACGAGCTAAACTGCGATAACATTCTGGCTAACGCCATTACACCATGGCTAACAACCAAAACAGCTGATGAAGCCTCTTATTCCTTGTCATCTGCGGCTGAATCGCCGTTAATTCAACACATACATAACAAAATGAAGAAACGCTACATACAAATTTGTTATGAACAATGTTTGACGTTTCGTTCTCAATAAGAGCAAGCTCAAATCATGGGAGCGGTAGCTCGTAGAGGCACTTCCGGTGTCTTCTACATCTTTCTTTTTCTTGTTGTTTAATGGCAGGTGGCACCTAACATTAGTGTTTGTGGCAGTGATATGTAAATTAAGCTGCCTTTGATACAACACTGTTTAGAGTCAGCTGCCTTTGATGACACAATGTTAAGAAGCAGCTGTCTTTGTTTCGAGACTGTTTAGAGGCAGCTACCTCTGTTGCCCCACTGTCTGGATGAAGCGGTCTTTGTTGCCCCACTGTTAAGAGGCAGCTGCCTCTGTTACATCACTGTTTAGAAGCAGCTGCCTCTGTTACTACACTACTTAGAAGCAATTGCCGTATCCACACTGTTTAGAAGCAGCTGCTTTTGTTGCCACAATGTCTGGATGCAGCTGCCTCTGTTTCTACACGGTGTCGAGGCATATGTCACAGTTGCCTGACTGCAAGCTGTTTGTGATTTATCAAATGAGATATACATTATACAGGTTTATGAAAGTTTATTAGAGAGTTTGTTATCTCTCGGAGGATTGGATACAAAATCAAGAAAAGCTCCACATCTATCAGATCCATGTGAACTCAAAGACTATATTCCTAGCATCAGTGACTGATACTATGCCGGAGTAAACTGTGTAATTCTTCAACATGTTAATTTGGGTATCTGGCATGTCTACCATCCCCAAAACTCTGGAAAAAAACAACTCCCGCGAGTTATGGTTCCTCTTTGTCAGTAATGTCATGCTTGAGTGAATGTGAATGAGCTTCCGTATCATTCTCTCATCACAATGAAATGGGAGTCTCTTTTACATGGCCTTGCACCCCCCCACCCCCCCTACACTATGGATAAGTTATTTGCCAAAGCACTTCGTTTTTGCAAACCTCGGATACACCTTGAATAGCTAGCTAGCAGCATGAAGTAAATTAAGCACTCAAGATGTGCTGGGGGTCGGCTGCGCAGATCCGCACATATGTAGAGCCGACACTGTGCAGTAGAGTGAATCTGGGGTGTCCCAGGGGTCTCCGCCTTGACAATGGCATGTTTATGCGGCCACTTCGACCTCTGATGGGTAGCAGCAGCGAATTACCGCTAGCTTGAAATCTACGCAAGGGCAGCTTACTGGAAGCATTTGAGACTTCCCTGCGGTGTAGTTGGCTCAATATAAGCAGCGAATTAACAAACGTCAAAAGCAACAGGGGACGGGGGAAGCGGCGGTGACACGATGCGATAAGGGGATGTCCGAGGTCGCTACGTTAGCTGATCCCAGCCACTATGTCATCGCATCAGCAGATCTGCCGCTGCCTCGGACACCCCCGGATTGCACTGTGTCCCAGCCGTTTCCCCGAGCGACACCATAATGGAAAAGCAAACCTCAGACAGGCGTAGCCTCGGCCTTAAGGAGACACGGCGGAGACCCCCGTGGCGGAGTCCCCAGTGGTGGAGACCCCCGTGGTGGAGACAGCCTGCGACAGCCCCAGCCTCGCAGGCAGGCTTCGACCCACCTGACTCTGGTTCAAAACTATATGGTTGCAAGATTGTATGTTCGTCTCCATATTTCTCCAAAGGTAACGGCTGGCAAAAATTCGGGCGCTCATATCTCGTGGAGAGGGGGAAGAGAGCTGACTCATGAGCTTTTAAAGGAACAGACCTTCAAAACAGGTCAATCTGAGAAGGGCTGTTTTAGACAGAGTAAAAAGGGTGCTGTTTTAAATCATCCTTGTGAAAAAATATGTTACAGACATTTCATTAAGACCCCAAAGAACCATATCAACTTGTGGTAAAATGGGCACAATATGTCCCCTTTAAATTCTACATAAAATGGTGAATAACTCCATGATATCAATGATGCACAGATGCCACTGCTCGAGTAGCAATTGGTTGACTACAACTGTAGATGGAAATACCGAAAAATATACCACTGAAAGCTTCAGGACCTCCAATGTGTATGTGTGTATGTGCTCACTACAATCAGTTGACAGTTTATTAGGTACACCAGATCAAAGGAAAACAACCCTAATGCAACAGTCCTACAATACATCCTCCTTTATGAAGGTTGATTCAACTCTGTGTTCATTTTAAAGAATGTAGTTTGTGGTGCTCGTCAACTGTTATTGTGCTTTTACTTTATTTTATTTACATCCGTGGAAAGAATTGAACTACTGTTAGCCCCATACTGTACTTGAATACAATATTTGGGTATCTGTATTATACGTATGTCTGTGTTTTGCAATTTCACATTTCTATCTCACCACATTTTAGAGGGAATTATTTTGTCTGTTATTTGGAAAATAAAATAAAATGATAAAAAGAAAATCCAATGAGCAACGTAAACATGAGGGAGATGCGATCCACACAGGTTTATACACCTGTATGTGTAGGAGTGTGGATGTGCAGGTGCTTTGAAAATATAAACCTAAATTGGATTTGAGACATATGATTACCAGGCCTGCAAATAAAATATATTTCAGTAATTGTTGCTCTATAAAACAATATTCAAACCACTCTGATGTAAAACAAGTACAATAAGAGAAGCTTGAACCGTTGAACATTTGTCATGATTCTTTGAAAAGTAACTAAGAGGATTAATCAATCGTCAAATGTTGTGTCTATTGAATTAACCCATCCACCACTTACAGTACTCAGGGGGCGGACATTGTAACATAAACTAATTAATGGATTGAATTAATAGAATTATTGCAGTTTTTTAATAACAGCTACAGTTACTTTTCAAATAAAAAAATAAACCATTATGGCGTGCTGTACTTGACGCATCCATTAGAGAACAGATCTGGGGGCTGTTAGTGTATTGCTACTATATTACCCCTTCTATGACCATTATAAAACAAACACCATGCTGCACTGTTGCAGAAAAACATAAAACAGCTCAACAAATCACGTTGCAATATTTGAGATTTGTTATTATCTGGTGACACCTGGTGGCTAAATACCATTATTAAAATACTATTAATACCTATTTTGAAAAACCAGCAGTACCAAGGTCAAATATTTCATTTGTGAAGATTTTTATTTTAATAAAGTAAAATCACTCAGCATTAAAAAGCTGATCAAAGGGGACATCTGAAACGTTCAATCAGGTTTCTAGAGATCGATGGGCATCTTCTTTATTTGACATTTTATAAAAAAATTTAGGAAAGAACAAAAAAATTTAACATCTTTTTCAGAACTTGTTTCAAAACAAGTGTGTTAACGTTATCGGTTAATAAAAAAATTAATAAGTCCAGTTTACGTGGGAGAACATTTATTAGAAATGATCAACACGTAACAACAAGATAAGCCAATACTTTAACTGAAAACTATAAAAAAGCACTGCGAAATCTTTATGGATTTTCAACCAGTTGCCTTCTTAGTTTCCTCCTCTCAGACGGAGCGGAGCATGAGATGGAGGGTGGATTCCTTTTTGATGTTGTAGTCGTAGGGAGTCCGGCCATTATCCAGCTGTTTGCCCTTGAAGATCAGGCTCTGCTGCTCTAGATGGATGCCTTTCTTATCCTGAATCTTGTATTTGACATTCTCGATGGTGTCACTGGACTCAATCTCAAGAGTGATGGTCTTAGCAATCAGCGTCTTCACAAAGATCTGGATACCTCTTCTCAGCCGCAAGACAAGATGGAGGGTGGACTCTTTCTGGATGCTGTAGTCGGAGAGAGTGCGACCATCTTCCAGCTGCTTGCCGGCAAAGATCAGCCTGTACTGTTCAGAAGGGATGCCTTCCTTATCCTGAATCTTAACTTTGACATTCTCAATGGTGTCGCTGGGTTCAACCTCCAGAGTGATGGTCTTACCAGTCAGGGTTTTCACAAAGATCTGCATACCTCCTCTCAGCCGCAAGACCAGATGGAGGGTAGACTCTTTCTGGATGCTGTATTCGGAGAGAGTGCGGCCGTCTTCCAGCAGCTTGCCGCCAAAGTTGAGCCTCTGCTGGTCTGTAGGGAATCCTTCCTTATCTTGGATCTTAGCTTTGAAATTATCAATGGTGTCACTGGGTTCAACCTCCAGAGCTATAGTCTTGCCTGTGAGGGTCTTCACAAAGATCTGAATCCCTCCTCTCAGGCGGAGCAAAAGATGGAGGGTGGAGTCCCTCTGAATGTTATAATCAGACATGGTGTGACCATCTTCCAGCTGCCTGCCGCAAAAGATCAGCCTCTGCTGATCAGAAGGGATGCCTTCCCTATCCTGGATCTTAGCTTTGACATTCTCAACGGTGCTGCTGGGTTCAACATCCAGAGTGATAGTCTTAATAGTCCTCACAAAGATCTGCATCTTGAAACTGTTGAAGGAATTTTTAAAAGCATCATCAATAAAATTAATTCATATAAGGGCTTGAGCCACAGTTAAAATCAGTAATAAAAATATGTATTTTTTTAATATATTTAATTAATTGCAGCAAATTTCTCATAAACTTATCCAGCCATCGGGATCATTGAGAGCTTATGAAACAATACCCCATCTCATAAAGACAAGTGAAAGATGTCTAGTCATCATCTCTATTGCTAAGCTAACAGTCACACATTGACTGTTAGCTTAGCAATAGAGATGATGATTAACGTTAACGTTTAATATCTCACTTTCAATCCATTTATGAAAATGAAAAAGCTGAAGTACCAAACAAAGCAGCATTTACCTAACAGAGTAATAGTGTTCAGTTTTTCTGCGACATTAACCAGACGCTTTCTATGTTGATGGCCTGTTGCACAAACAGCTGTTAAAGCTAACCAGCTAATGCTAACAAGCTCATATAAATATCACAGAATGATAGCATGAAGTCAGCGTTTGTCATTTACTACGAAGTGGATGTTCCCACTGAGCTTCTCTTCTGAAGTTTTTAATATCATGCGTTAATATAAGTACATATTTTTTTTCACGAGTTCATCACGAGCTAAACTGCTAAACTGCGATAAACACTCTGGCTAACGTTATTAGGCTAAGGCCCGGCTAACAACCCAAACAGCTGATGAAACCACTTAATCATTGTCACCTTTCTTGTTGTTTAATGGCAGGTGGCACCTAACATTAAAATGTTTGTGTTGGGGTCAACAAAAACTGGCACTGATATGTGAATTAAGCTGCCTTTGATGACAAACTGTTTAGATTCAGCTGCCTTTGATGACACACTGTTAAGAAGCGGCTGCTTTTGTTTTAAGACTGTTTAGAGGCAGCTGCATTTGTTTCCATACTTTTTAGAGGCAAATGCTTCTGGCCACATTGTCTAGTAGCAGCTGCCTCTTTTGCCACACTGTTTAGAGGCAGCTGCGTTTGTTTCCATACTGTTTAGAGGATGTTGCCTCTGCTGCCACACTGTCTGGATGCAGATGCCTCTGTTGCCACACTGTTTGAAGCCACCTGTCATAGTTGCCACTGTTGGGAAACACTTTTTTATTAAACCAAAGGCTCTCCTTTTCGGCCTACATGTGTGGTCAAAACCTGAGACCACATGGCCGCAAGCTCTGGAGCAAGCCTCCCGAACTCAGTCTCCCAGGGTGCAACATGTTTTCTTTGTTCTTGGGACAGCCAAGGAACCCAGTCTCCGAAGGGGCAACCGGTTTCAGCTTTTTCTTCTCTTCCCACCCAACAACCGGAGGTCAGAGATGCAGCTCCATCTTTTCAAGGAAACCTTCACGCATCTCAAGATTTTCCAAACTCCTAGCAGTGACTCGATGTCCTGCAGGTCAGAACTTCAAACCAGCGACTGAGCCACAGCTCGACAGAACCGCAAAGGCAGAGGCCATACGACCAACCAGAGATGTCACCAAATAGCGAACTCGGATCGGTAACATTATCTTGGCTTAATAATTATACTAGACTAAGCAAGACTGTTTATTAAATTCTGTTTGTGTTTATAAGTTTGATATATGCTTTGGTATTGTGGTTATAAGTTATTTGAAAGTAATTGTTAGTTACGCTCTCCACAGGATCTCTCTGACCCTTTCATTCTCTGACTTACCATTCAGACAGACACACGCATATCTCTACACCTACTTATCTACTTCCCCAATCCAGAAGAAAGGAAGATTACTGACCATTTTAGGAGCCCACAGGAAGTCGTTACTCTTTTGGTCAACCACCATTTTGATAGCCTCTGATTTACATCGTCACAAACACAATCACATACACAACTTTGTTTAGTTAAGTACGTTTGATAGTAATATTTTTTTTTACTTTATTATGTTCATAATAAATGTTCCTTAAAGAACACCTTAAATCTTCACTGTTCTATTATATAATCTTTAATAGTAAATATTGAGATTTCTAATTGAACTAGGCTATCTTTTCCCTTCCGTCGAAGGGTGATGCCCCTGAAACAACTTGAACCAATTACGGTTATGATTTAATATTAATATTTTAGATATTAATGTTTAGTATTTTATTTTGATAACCCTATGGTATCACTTTTTAAGCATTATTGCACAACACCACACTGTCTAAGAGTAATGACTACAGCTGTTTGTGATTTATTCAATGAGATACACAGTATACAGGTTTATCAAAGTTTATTTGTTTGTTAGCTCTCGGAGAGTTGGACACAAAATTAATCAAGAAAAGCTTTCAGATCCACATGAACTCAAAGACTGTATTATCAGTTACAGTGTTTGACTCAGAGTCCAGTCTCTACTCCGGACAAAGTTACCCAGCTGTTGACCCACCACCACCTGAAACAAAGAGTCATATATTTTATTGAATATTTCTTAAATAACTATTTTTAAAAATCTCACGTACCCCCTGGAGTGCCTTCACGTACCCCCATTTGAGAACCACTGCAACCACTCATCAAAATAACGATTGTTTTCTGTCCTGGCTCCTAAATGGTGGAATGAGCTCCCATCGACATCCGGACATCAGAAAGTTTACACATCTTTAGTTTTTTAGCCCCTGGTTGATAAAGGTTGATCCATGCTGTGAACGGATCAGGTCCAGTCTACATCCAGGACATGGTCAAACGTTACAGCCAAGCGCGTTCACTCCGATCTGCCTCGGCCAATCAGCTCGTTGCTCCCTCACTGCGAGCTAAACACTCATCAAAATCATGACTGTTTTCTGTCCTGGCTCCTAAATGGTGGAATGAGCTCCCCATTGACATCCGTACATCAGAAAGTTTACACATCTTCCGCCGAAAACTAAAAAACACACCTCTCCCGACTATATCTTGACACTTACAATTATCAAACTAACACTTTAGTAGCACTTAAATGGCACTTACTTATAGCACTTTGTAGTTTCGCTTTATTTTGAAGAAATTGTACTTTCTTGTTTGTTGTTGTCCTGGGTCTGTACCCTTGGGGTTTTATGCACTTATTGTAAGTCGCTTTAAATAAAAGCGTCAGCTAAATGAAATCTAATGTAATGTAATGTAATGTAAAGGACACAGGTGTATTTTGACCAGACAAACAAAAAATTGTAGAGGTGCAATTTGAAAAATGCAACAGGAAGACCGCCATTTTGCATTTAGACCGCCATTTTGCATTTAGTATCTTAAAAGTGCCGTTTGTGGTCCTTTAAAGTTTAAAGGACCGTTACAGGTCCTCGGCCACAAACTTTGAGGACCACAAAACAGTCTTTTAAAGTTTAAAGGACCGTTACAGGTCCTCGGCCAGTGCACAGCGGATATTGCCCAGCAGCAGGTGGTTCCCTTCTGCATTGTGTGAACGCAAGGCACAACAGGATATCATATCCAAAATAGTATCACTGGGCTCAACCTCCCGGTTGATGGTTTTGCCTGTGAGGGTTTTCACAAAGATCTACATACCTCCTCCCAGACGGAGCACAAGATGGAGGGTGGATTCTTTCTGGATTTTATAATCTGAAAGGTTGCGGCCATCTTCCAGCTGCTTACTCTGCTGGTCAGGAGGGATGCCCGGTGGAACTATATAATATCTAGGGAGGCACCATAAAATCCAAAGGAAACGTAGGTTAAACAGAGATTTCACTACCTTGGCAGATTTAGATTTCCACCTGATAAAAGCTACGCAGTTAGAAAAAATCTAAACCAACACTTTACTACATTGATGAGATAACTGGGGTAAAAGTATAGACTAATACAAGTATAAAGTATTTTTTGAAACGTTAAGAGTAAAACTACTTAATGAGGGCTTGGTATACATCCTGGTAAAATAGTTCTTATGGCAGTGAATAATAATATTATTAGCCAACCTCTGGCACTCCAGACCTAATATATTTTTGGTTGAATAATCCACCACTTGATGATTCAATTTATTTGAAGCAGATTTAATGAGTGACAAACAATTCAAGTTTTTATCAGATCAAATTCCTGAAAGTTCCCACATTTTTTTTCTCAGATGTGCACATTTGTTTGTTTCCCCAGTTTTCTATACAAAACCCTTGTCAGAGATTTTCACCGTTCATGACGGATTATATACTTGTTGATACTGGAAAATAGTTGCAAGTTGCAGCATTGAATTTCTACAATGACTGCATAAGGTAACAGGTTTTTATTAGAGCTGTGAAAAATAACGC
The DNA here is from genome assembly GCA_038501795.1 of Pseudopleuronectes americanus. Lineage (NCBI taxonomy): Eukaryota > Metazoa > Chordata > Actinopteri > Pleuronectiformes > Pleuronectidae > Pseudopleuronectes > Pseudopleuronectes americanus. Next base: position 1,702,257 of record CM076733.1, on the reverse strand, counting down.
TTTATGATTAAATTACAGGATTAATTAGTTAATTTTTTTAACGCATTTAACGCATGCGCAGAAGGACCTTCCAATATACCCACATTTCCTATATTATACCTACATTAAATAAATTCGTTTTTTTTCATCTGCAAATTGCCATCAGCCAGCCTGCTGACACATTATTTTGATTACATTACAGCAGTGGGGCTTGCAGTCAATAACTCTAAATAGCTGTCAGCTTCAACTAGAGCCCCATTTTCTTACTTTATTTGTTTACTATTTGTCAAATTAGAAGCATTAAATCTATGCCGAACTAGCTACTAGCAGCCCCTGTTTGTAGTGTAGCTATGGCTGTACAAACAACTTTCAGTGAATCACTGTCATACTGAAGAAAACTTGAAAACTTTTCAGGCAGGTTCTGAAGTTATAAGGAAGAGATGTATGGAAATTTATGACTCTGAGACTTCTGGCCCATATCACAATAATCAATTATTAGATACAGAAGGTTTTGAAAGTTATTGAAACCAAGGGGACAAATCACCCTGACATATTACATCATTATTCGTGTTTCTAGTATTATTAGTTTGCCTGCATCTGTCCATTAGAAATAAATACCTTTGGCAGATCATTTCCTAATTTCTTTGGGTCTGACCCATGCTGTTAGCTGTCCATAATGTTAACAATCTCCTTGTGTTGAAGCACTCATAGAGTTTCTCTGGATAATAGCAGCAGCTAAAGTCCCTGAATGCAGACATAAATGTAATGTATTTCTGGCTCTGTGAATGCCTTCGGCTCATTAAACTTGTGTGGGTAGCGCTAGGTTTCCTCAGCACCCCTAACAACATCAAACATCTGGTTAAAAGCTTCTCACCAGTTGAATTAACAGCAGCAAGAAAGTCTCTGGAAATTGCTATCATGGCAGGAAGCATTATCTTCTTATTAGCATTCACGTCGGCAACAGAAGGAATCATTAGGACATTAAAGAGGTTTGGAGGTAGGGAAATGCTGCAGGGCAAGATTTGCCTCCCACTCATCAGGCAAGACAAGAGCACTGGTATCAGAAAAGTTGCTTCTCAACTGAACGGACACAGAGCTGTGTGCTGTGGTAAAGGTAATGAGCTCCTTCCATGACAATAAAGTAGATTGACATCTTTCCATGTTGGTGATTGTGGAAATGTGTTTTCTCTAAAAATCTTTACCAGTGGTCCCCCACCTACAGTGGTCTATATATCCCAGCTCAGAGGTTCTAGTACCATACCTGCAAATTATCTGTAGTTTTTATCAGTGCTGTCAAACGATTAAATATTTAATCACGATTAATCGCATTTATGTCATAGTTAACTCAAAATTAATCACAATCAATCGCAAATTTGTATCTATTCTAAATGTCCCTTCATTTATTTTTTTCTCCATAATTTTGTTTTCATTTTAATGCTCTTATCAATGTGGAAAAGTGGATTGGCTTGCTTTATGCAAATGTTTTATTTCATTGAAAAACAAAATTGCCAAACAGGGCAAAAGTGCACATTTCAGGTAAACAATGACTCTACCTATAGTGCAGTTAAACTATGGCTTAATATTATCTTTTTTTTCAAGTTTGCTGTGAATATAGCAGTCAGGCCTCTTATTTAAAAAACAATGAACTGTAACAGTTAGGTTACCAATAAAAGGTAAGCCTACTACTTCTTTGCTTTCAGCCAGCTACTCAAACAGACAAGCAACAAAATAACAAACAAACAAAATACACAGGCAAGTGTCGGCCTATCTTGAAATAAATTAAACACAGAACTTTCTTGGGCTATTTGAGTCCTCCCCATATTTGTGGAAAATGTATGAAATAAGAAGTACCCTATTTTTAAATAAATAAAAACATATAGCTGCATCCTAATAGCTTAATAATATATTTTTTATTTGGCGAAATATTAAAGCAAAAAGTGAGAGCAGGTCAGACTGGAGGCGAACAGAGAAACTGAAGCTCGGTAGAAACCAACTGCAGCTTCTGCTCTGATCAAGAAGCTGAGGCGCTGATCTCTGATCAGCTGAGACCAGAGAAACTCTGTGTTTTCACTGTTTCCATAGTTAAGAAGCAGTCAGTCACTGAGCGGCTGCTTCACGTGAACGAGCTCTGATCTCACTGTGTCTCTCTGAGCGAGTGAGCGTGAGAGTTGGCAGCTCTGCGTTAATCTTGCTAGAAAAAAAATTACGTCGTTAAAATGGGTTTGCGTTAACGTTGTTAATAATGCGTTTAACTGACAGCACTAGTTTTTATATATATATATTCTGATCTTTGGTGTAAATCGTTTTATTTAATTCTGCCGAAGTAATTAATTCATAATTAATTTAGTCCAGTTCCTTAAATAAAGTCAATCTCTCATGAAGGCATTTGTCATGGCCTCTCCTCAGGTATCACTCAGGCTTCCCTCCATTGCACTGAACTAGAGGGGTGAACAGAAACAGAGTAAATTTACTTTACTTGGCAAATTACCTAAAATTATATTGTAAATTCTATATGATGTCTTTACGGGCCACTGAGAACATCAAGGATCCCCTTCATGAGCTGACAGCTCTCAGCTTCTCTAGATCTCTAAGTTGACTCACCTGCTAAAATCAGGTTGGTTAGAAAAAACTGCTTTTCTTAAGTTTATGTGCAGATAAATTGAAAGGTATATACAGTGCTGTGAAAAAGTATTTGCCCCCTTCCTGATTTTTAATTGTTTTGCATTTTTGTCACACTTAAATGATTCAGCTCATCACAACATTTTTTATATTAGACAAAGGTAGCCCGAGTAAATACAAAATGCAGTTTTTAAATGATGATTTCATTTATTAAGTGAAAAAGTCTATCCAAACCTACATGGCCCTCTGTGAAAAAGTATTTGCCCCCTAAGCCTAATAACTGTTTGTGCCACCCTTGGCGGCAACAACTGCAATCAGATGTTTGCGATAACTGACAATGAGTCTCTCACATCGCTGTGGAGGAATTTTCTTTGCAGAAATCTTTTAATTCAGCAACATTGGATGATTTTGAGCATAAATGGCTTGTTTAAGTTCATGCCAGAGCATCTCAATCGGATTTAAGTCTGGACTTTGACTTGGCCACTCCAAAACCTTCATTTTGTTTATTTTGAGCCATTCAGATGTTGACTTGCTTGTGTATTTCGGATCATTGTCTTGTTGCATAACCCAAGTGCGCTTGAGCTTGATGTCACGAAACTGATGGTCGGACATTCTCCTTCAGGATTTTCTGTTAGAGAGCAGAATTCATGGTTCCATCAATTATGGCAAGTCATCCAGGTCCTGAAGCTGCAGAGCAGCCCCAGAACATCACACTACCACCCCCATGTTTGAGTGTTGGTATGATGTTGTTTTTATGAAATGCTGTAATGGACGTAACAGGACCCACAACTTCCAAAAAGTTAAAAAATGTTTTTGATCAGTCCACAGAATATTTGTCTAAAAGTCTTGGGGATCAACAAGATGTTTTTTGGCAAATGTGAGACAAGCCTTTGTGTTCTTTTTGGTCAGCAGTGGCTTTCTCCTTGGAACTCTCCCATGGATGCCATTTTTGCCCAGTCTCTTTCTTATTGTTGAATCATGAACACTGACCGTAACTGAAGCAAGTGAGGTCTTTGGTTCCTTAGATGTTGTTCTGGGTCTTTTATGACCTCCTGGATGAGTCGTTGATGTGCTATTGGAGTTATTTTGGTAGGCCGGCAACTCCTGGGAAGGTTCACGACTGCTCCAAGTCTTCTCCATATGTGGATAATGGCTCTCTGCTGAAGTCCCAAAGCCTTAGAAATGGCTTTGTAACCCTTTCCAGATTGATACATGTCAATAACTTTGTTTCTCATCTGTTTTTGAATTTCTTTAGATCGCGGCATGATGTGTTGTTTTTTGAGATATTTTAGTCTAACTTTAACTTTGTCAGACAGCTTCTATTTAACTGATTTCTAGATTAAACAGTTCTGGCAGTAATCAGGCATGGGTGTGGCTAGTGACATTGAACTCAGTTTTCCAAAAAATGTGGTTTATCACATTTTATTCAGGATTTATCAAGAGGGGGCAAATACTTTTTCACATAGGGCCAGATGGGTTTGGATAGCTTTTTTCCCTTAATAAATTAAATTATCATTTAAAAACTACATTTTGAGAAGTTTTATTTTTACCTGTTTAAAGAATTCAGTGCAACAACCCCCAGTGTCCACACTGGAGATATTCTTTACAAAATCTTGTTCCAGCAAAGGGGTGGTTACTCAATTATATAACATATTAGCGGAAAACCATAAAGACAACTCTGAAAGTAAGAGACAGCAGTGGATCAGGGACTTACAAGAGGATATTTCAGTGGAGGATTGGGGTATAATATGCTCAAAGGTACATACTCAAACTATTAACACACGACTGAGATTAATACAACATAATTGGATAATGAGAACTTACATCACCCCTGTGAAGTTAAACAAGTTTGATCCTAATATGCCTGATCGATGCTATAAGTGCAATATTCATCAGGGTACTTTATATCACTGTTTGTGGGAATGTGAGGAGATTAAAATTTTTTGGAGTTCAGTGATACAGTATATCTCTCAAATTACATCCTCTCCAGTACCTCTAAATCATAAGCTATGTATATTAAGCCTCTATCCAGACAATTGTTCTCTGTCTAATAGAGATAGGAAAATGGTTGATCTGTGTCTTCTACAGGCCAGGCGCTCAATCGCTCTGTCGTGGAAGAATGTATGTTGCCCCTCTCTAGGCAGCTGGTTAACCAACTTAACGACGAGTCTGGCTCTTGAAAAGTTAACCTATATAGTTAGGAAGAAAGCTTCTCAATTTTACCATATATGGGAGATGTTTCTGGACTTTATTAAGAATGGTGACATTGAAGAGGCATTGGAAATGCAGGGTGACTGATCTGTTGTGAGGAAGGTGTGCTATATTCTGATCCAGGTGTGTGACTGTAATTTATGTTATATATGTGTATATATGTATTTAATTTTGTTTTAATTTAAACTTTATTAGTACTTTCACTGTAAGTTATTGTCCTTGAATTTATGTTTTGATCATAACTTGGCAATTTTTGTGATATTTGTATGATTTACTGTCATTTTTTACTGCCATATAATTAGGTTGGGGAAGGTTCTTGTATGTATGTAAATTGATGTAAATGTATAAAACCAATAAATATATGTTTAAAAAAAAACAAACTACATTTTGTATTTACAGATTACATTTTGTTTGATGATCTGAAACATTTAAGTGTGACAAATATGCAAAAAACTAAGAAACCCCGAAGGGGGCAAATACTTTTTCACAGCACTGTATATCTGTAGACAGGAGGCTGTTGCTACATGTGCAAAAACAAACTTGATTCTAACTGTGAGGGATGAAGCAAGTTTCAAGTTTGCTCACATATTTTAATTTAGGTCTGAATGTGTGTGATGAAAGATAAAATAGATGAAGGCCAACCATGATTTGTTGTAAATTGGATCATATAGTAAAAACATGTCTAGCTCCTTGCTACAACACATTTGACAGCCAAGCTTCATATCTCAAACACGTTCAGATCAGATGTTACTGTCTTTCCCTCTGTTTCTATGCCAAATTTAACAAATTGTAATTTTTGACAATATATTATTATTCTTTACAGTTTAGGAATGATCAGAGTCTTTTTGTGGTTTAACAAACTCCATTTAAATTGGTAGAAAAGTACCTTTACAATAGCTTAATCGTCTTCCTCCAAATCACCTGAAGTGCCCCTTTAAACACCTGTATGCTCCAGATCAACAAACAGTACAAAGTTATTGACTAAATGCTCTAAGAGGACACAGAGGTCCATCACAAACATAAATCAATAAAGGCTTCATGCATAATCATCCACTGGTTTAACACTGTTTATTATAATCAACTTCCCACTAACTGGTCCTCACGTGAACCTACAGCAGTGTCTGGACTAAATACATGACTCAGTGACTAGACTTTGACAGGTTGTCTTATTTGTGTCAATTTCAACAGAACCTCACATAGTTTAGGATTAGTTGGATTTGAATTTACATTTACTATGTTTCTAGATTTACATAAATGCAAAAATCACAGTTTTGTAATCCATCTTAATGTTTAAATAAAAAATAAATATAACCTGCAAGATTATACATCCACATTTGATAATTCCGAAACTATTAACTATTAACATTCATTTTAATGACTACTGCAGTGTCCGCTCTGAACCTCCCTCTTTGGAATGGCTGGCTTGAAATTGCTTGGCCTGTGTTTAATGCTCCAGAGCTAAATCAGAATTATTCCTTGTTATTAGTGAGTCCTCCTGAAACAGTTCTGCAATATCCTTTCACTTTTTATATTTTTTTGTGCTTGACATTGTGTGCACTGATGTTATTTTTTCATACACTGCATGTCGGCTATTTCAGAGGTAAGTTAAGCAGTCAAACATAATCCTCAGAATTAACTTTGCTAAAAGCATTTGGAGCAATAAAACAATTAATGTGCTTTTGATTTGAAGACCAATTGCTAATCAACTTTGCTTTGTGTCTGTGTTTCAATCTGATGTGGATAAATTAAAATAATCAAATTATCAAAAAGGTCTTGTAGCAATTTAATCTGAGGTTTGACCCAATCGTCAACCACTTCTGTATTTAACTCCGGACATAAAAGGAGACCCAGACTGCAGGCATACAGCCCAGCCCCCACTGACTGCTACAGAGCCCTGCTCGCCTGTTTGTTACATTTTTATTAATATGAACATATTGCGTGTCTAGATCACACAAAATCCAGACTGCACTTTCTCTGGCAATTTACAATACAATTGCCAAGACTTAAGCCCGAATGTTGAACGGTTCGCAAGATATATATTCCACAGACAAACAGACAGACTCACAGACAGATGCGTTAAGATCAAAGACACGTTCTGCATAGACTGAGCAAAGAGCTTGTCAGTCACATTTCGGTTTCAAATTTGTTCCCTGAAATAAAAACAAGATGCATAATAATTCATCTGAAGGCCTCCGTATATACAAAGAAGGTTTTGTACTTTTTATTCAAGTTTTACCATTTATTTAGGGAAAATGTTTGACATTTGTCTTCTCATAATGAAAATGTACATTTATCAATCTGCATAAAACATCACATATACAGTACATCAAAATAAATACATCATCTGGTGGGTTGATTGAGCTTGCACTCAAAGGTCGGTCAGTTGACTACAGTTATGCTATTCACATTGCAACCTCCACATCTGCAACAACGCACGTTTTGTTTTTTGAATTTACCTTTTTAGTTGTTAGCCGGTTCAGTCCTGAGGTCATCAATCTAACTACGTCTGGGAGAAATAAGTCAACATTACTGCACTTGCCCCTGAAGTCATAGATTTAAATACCAATTTACTACAGCTAAAGTCAGAAGTGGAGCGGCTGGAGTAAAAAGTTTTGAAGGTGACTGCAGGCAGGAGGGAGTTCTGGGACAGGAGACAGACATCCTGTGTTGGACTGATGGAGGGACACAAGGCAGCCACTCACAATTATTTCTTCCCTGTTATTGTCATTTTGTGGTAAGAACAAGCGACTCCTGTGTGGTTATAAAAAAAAATGAAGTCCATCTCACCCATTCTTCCTGTTGATATATCCCCAAGACACTTAAAGTTGACAATTCCTAGGATTGACCAGGCGGTCACAGACATTGACCCTCGCTGTAGCAATCCAGCCAAAAATATTGAAAATTGGATGAACGATCACAGTCAAACACCATGCATTTCTTGTGACTGCTTCACAATAAATTCATCATATGTTTTGCCCATTGACTGTTTTTTAATGTGACGGAAATGTAGGAAATGTTCGCTAAATTAGCAGCCCAGCTCTAGTAGTGAGGGTATGGAATCACGCATTAACATCCTTTTTGTCGATAATCTGGACATGTAACTAAAACATTTACTACCTTTAGAAAAAATAATAATAATGGGGTCTAATTTCATTAAAGTCTTAAGGATTAGAAACTTTAACTCATCCTGTCTGACACATATTCTAGTATTCTTTTTTTAAATAGTTTAAAAGTGAATACTGTTTGACAAAAATACTAAAAAGGGCTTGAATCCCTTCAGTCAACATTCCTCACACAGTATCCTGTCCCAGAATCCTCTCTCTTCTCCCCTCCTTAACTCCTTTTCTGCCCCATTTCATAAACATCATCTCCCTTTTCCTCATCATGTTCGATGTTATTTGATTTTCTTTAGGTTTTTTCTCTCCATCTTACATCTCCCATCATCTCCCAGAAACACTGATGCACATGGGTTTGACAATAACCCGTCTATCTCCTCTCCCGCTCCATGTTTCCCCTCCTATATCCCACCATGTCGTCAGAAACCATTGTGTCAAAGGAGGAGAGAGCAGGATCGATCACTGCATCTAATGGCAGAAGGGGCTGGACATCATCTATTTGTATTTACATAGCCTCCTCCTGGGGGGAGAAGGAGGGAGTAGAGGATGAGGAGTTCGGACGAGTCAGTCAGTCTTGGGTCAGAATGTCTTTTGTGAGGCTTCTCATATCGATACTTCATATTCACGAGTGTCCTGCTGAGAATGACAAAGAAGATGGACAAGAAAGAGGAATAATTGACAGTGTGAGTATCTGGAGTATACTGACAGTGCATTGTTAAATGTACTGGACACTCACCCCTCCTGTCTCATAGAGCGGGTTGTCAAATTCTGTTTCTACCGTGATCTGTCGGTAAGGGTGGGGGTAGATAAGTGGCAGCCTTAGGTTGGAGTGATACCTGCACCTGATGGACAGAATGAGGGAGAGTGTATCAAATAAATAAAATCATCAAGATAGCTGCCTCCATATCCTGTGTCTGTCTGAAGTGTTGTTGGTGCATGTCCAACAAATGAACTCCATATATGCTAACAGCAATATGAAACTGAACAGTCGAGGGCAGTGTATGAGCAGTGTGGTGGAAGGTTTTTGAAGTCAAGCTAATAGTCCAATTAGCAATTTCCAATGACCAATTTCAGCCCTATCAGTCTCTGTGCTGTAAGTTGCCCTGACTTGATAATATGAAACGCTGTATCAGTCTTACGTGAATAAGCAAGCAAGTTGTGTTAGTTCCCGAATGCCAAACTACTTCTTAAAGTTAAGCGCTCCGAGATCATACCGTGTGACATAGACGTAGGCTCCTCCCAGCAGGACAGACAACAGAAGGACCAGGATGAAGACGACCAGTGCAATGTTCCCTCCATCCAGAGTGGAGCCCGCGGTCGCCTCTGCAACTAAAACACAACACAAAGAAGCAAGTTTAATTAAAGGCAAGAGAACAAATACAACTCAAGAAGTCTGGTCAGGGATGGCTCAGCAAACATAAGTTGATTCTACAGGTGACTGCATGAATATAGACAGGTGGTTGGGCAAACACACAAAAAACACAGACAATAGGAATGAACTTGGCAGGCAGCTGTTTGCTGATGCAGGCAGAGCAGACACATGGAGGCAGTGTTTGAGGGGTTCTTGTGAGTCTACACAACAAATTGTGTGGTCCTTTCAGCCCTACAGTATCAGATCACAACAACACACACACACACACACACACACACACACACACACACACACACACACACACACACACACACACACACACACACACACAGACTCACCTTCCAAAGCATGGTTGCCAAAGCAGTCATGGTTGGCTGCAAGACATCATTCTGTCAGTCAGTGCATATGAAAATCGACATCATACTTCCTTGTGCAGTGTGCAATTTTGTAACAAGGCTGCTCTGAATTCACTGCTCGCTAAAATCCTCACCGATCACACTGTGCCGCCTCTCAGGCTTTTTGCTCTCACACATACTCTATCTCACTTGGTTCATATCGTCTTTAGTAAAAGTACTGATACTACATTTTAAACGACTTAATGACAAGTCAAAGTACAGTACTTTACTGAGGACTGGAGTGGCCTCTGGTCTGGATGGTGGATCGTGGTCCTGCTGGTTGCTGACCATGGACTGTAATTGCAGCGGGACTGCATCAATGCCGCTAAAGACTTTAATGATGAATGTTTTTAAACGTGGCATCTATTGCACTTCTGTCCGTCCTGGGAGAGGGATCCCTCACATGTGGCTCTCTCTGAGGTTTCTACTTATTTTTACCTGTTAAAAGGGTTTTTAGTAGTTTTTCCTCACTCTTGCTGAGGGTTAAGGACAGAGGATGCCACACCCTGTTAAAGCCCTATGAGATGAATGTAATTTGTGAATATGGGCTATAGAAATAAAATTTGATTGATTGATTGATTGATGTATGTATTTTAAGTAAATGCTCCATATACTGATTCAAACACTGTTTGATTCAGCTCTTACACATGTACTCTGCTCTTGTGTATTTGGTCTAGGAAAGAAAAAAAAAGGCCACCATTCTCTGACCTCTTTGAATACGGATCTAAGATTTGATAGTCGTTGTTTGGAAAGGAGTTTAGCGAACTGTCAGTTTCATGAACAGGAGCAAGATCAATCTGTATCAACAAACAAAGGGCACCCAAAACCCTTGGGTACGTGCATAAATCTGCAAACAAGGGAGCTTGTCATGCCACAAACATGAAAATGCACGAAATTTTGCAGAAGTCTCACCCCTGCAGAGTGGAAGTGGGCCACTCCAGAAGGACGGGTTTCCCAGGATGCATTTAATTGCAACTTCTCCAATGAGCTCGTAACCTTGGTAACAGACAAAGGTGAGCGACTCGCCGGGCAGGTAGAGCCTCTTGGACAGGATCTGGTAGCCGTTGTCAGGGAGACCAGGATTTTCACAGGAAACGGAATCCTCAGCTGTAGAAAAAGAAAACGAGGAAGAAAGCTGGATGGATGCCGTCAACATTCCTCAACATGAATCTGAGGTTTTGCGTCAGAGCTCGACTGACACAACTGACAGGCTCCCGCTGAGGTGACATGACTCAGGGATAATCTCCACCCCCTCCTCCAGGTGGTTGAGAGCTGATTGGTATGGTGCATTAGCATTGCATTTACATATCAAACACTGCACACAAACATTAATAATTAAGTAAGCACATAGACACACACACGCACACACACACACACACACACGCTCATCATCAGTCCTGGGATTCTGGCATGCAGAGATGCTGTGATCTGTGTCAGCACAGGAAGGAGAGAGCCAGTCCTTTTTCCTTTCTGCAAGAAGTCACACAAACCCACTCATGTTAGATCCACAGCAACAGGGAAAGAGCCTCTCATCTTCAGTCAACTGCCATGTACCCTGGTGACAGCTCTCTGTAGTCACAGGACTGGCAAGTTAAACCACAGGACAGCTCCAGCACACAAGCTTCTTCCTATTTATTAATCTTTTTGGCATTTTTGCCTTCGTTGGGCAGTTATTAGTTGAGCCATGAATGAAAAATGGGAGAGAGAGAGCTTATGTGAGGCAGCGCTTAGAGGAAAGTTCCCTCTTAGTGAGCTAGCTAATGCTGCAGAGACAACGTGGAACTGGTTTAATTTGAGTTTTGCTTTTCTGTTCACTCTTACTTGGATTTAGTTTCAACTGCATTCACTGCAGTGCACATCAGCTGATTGATTAGCTCAGTACATAAAGGTATCAATGGTTTAGTTTAATAGCTAATACACAAAAACTGAATATGCATAATTCATTTAATTTGTATTGACAATGTTTTGATGATTCATTTATATGACTGCATCCGTCTTATGGAATACAGGTGGAAAATTATTCTGATTGTTAATCCATTGGAATGATTACAAATATTACTATGTAAATTTGCTTTCAGTTATAAAATTTCAAAATGACCTGACCCAACCCTGCTTTGAATGATACTCACAGACACAGTGAGGGAGTCGAGACGTCCACACAGGAGTCCCCGGCTCACGGCCATAGCAAGTAATGGTGGCGCCGCCCTGTAGGATGAAGCCAGGATTGCAGCTGTACTGAATGGTTGTTCCCACCAGAAGTTTAGGATCTGACAGAGACCTGGTGGAGTGCTCCACGTGGCCAGGATCTGAGCAGTACATGACTGAGGGAAAGACAACAGGGAAATGAAGAGTGACATATTGTTTTTCATATACATGTACAGTTTTATTTATAAAACATATATATTTAGCATTATAATTTTTGGGGGAATTAAGCCTAACTTACGCATTAATTTAATTCAATATTTATAAAGGCCCAAAATATTAAGTGCCTTATTTTCACTTAAAATGTTTCCTCTGAAGCCGTAGGGCAAGTCAATTATTTATCCTCTGCATTGTGGTAAATAATAAAGAAAAAAACTCATTAAAAGTCCTTTCAGGAAGTGAACACTTTCTGCTGCCTCTACCATTATGCCTCCAACGGCAGCTTGATTCACTGTAGCTGTGCCCAGCTACTTTTCACTAACACCTGAGTTGATTAAGGTTTAACATGCCATGTGACCATGGAAACCACAGTAATATGGCAAGCCGATAGGTGCTACCTGTAATGTAATGTAGGCATGTTAGTCTGCGGCAAGTGTCTAAGTTGCACCATGCTCCAATCTATTCAAAGTCTCTTTGGAGGGATGTCCTTTAAACAGATGGCTGCCACATAATCAAATAATCAGATTTGAATCCACTTTCGATCTCCCCCAGAAGCAAAGACACAACAATCAGGGAACTAATTGTTATCAGAACATGCACACCACAGGGAGATGCCATTTAAATGGGGACTACCTTTTCCCATTGGTTGTGTTGTCTTTGCATTGACTGTTCATTTAAAATAAGATGGTAAACTGCACAGTGAACAGTTGGCAACACTTTGTGTAATATAGTTGTACCTAACTTGACTTTACTTGTACAATGTCTCAGGTTCTTCTACTTCGTTTATTTTTCCCTTTTATATACAGAGAGGGAGATTCATATTCATACGATTCACTCCAGAATATTTATCTGATTTGTTTCACAGAATCTGATTTGAATATGTGATTAGCTTATAAAATATGATAAACTTTTACAATTAAACTACAGCCACCATATTAAGTAGTAATTGGCTTCACCATAACTGTAAGAAGTTATAACGTTAACATTCTGCTTACGAGCTTGATTCAAAACAATAGCCTGCTGCTTGCTCTGAGTCGACAGTGCACCACCCTAATTTAATAATAAAATATGCAACAATAATAAATAATTTGACAAATTGAATTCAATGTAGTGCCTAAGTTAAGAATTTATCTAATTAAAGGGAAGACAATGTACTAACATGGAATAGAAATCCACCTTAGCTCAGCTTGGATATGCAGAAATCTAGAAAAATGGCCGCAGCAGTACACAAGCGTTAATGAGGTGACTGAAATTAGCAAAAACATCTCAGGGAGTTTTTGAGTTCTTGTTATCAGTTAACAATAACGTCTACATACTTGCTCTAAAACATAACTGTGAGGTAGATGGAGTTTAAATAAGAGGGGAACTGACTCTTTTCACAGAACGGGGGCTGTGAGCTCCAGGAGAGGTCTAGCTGGCAGTTGAGGGTCTCCCGTCCCACCAGGTCATAACCAGGGTCACACTGGTAGGTGATGTGAGCCCCCCGCACCAGTGCAACATGGGAGGTTGTCTTCCAGCCGTTCTGGATCTCAGGCAGGTCTGGACAGGAGTCGTTTCGGGACACCTCTGAAAAAAGAAAAAAAGAACAAACATTGATTAATGGCCCCATTATGACGTGTTATTGCTTGTGGTCCAGGTTCGGCTGCAGTGAAGGGTAAAAAAGCAACAAGATGAACCGCACCACGTCTGATCTTGACATGAATACTGGTACATGCTCTCTGTGAGGAGGTGTCTGTCTCAGTGTGGAAGATTGATGGACTTATTGTGCCATGACTTGACCATGTGGCAGAATGATGGATTTGATCTTTGTAGGGTGGTCTTCAAATATCAACTCCCCGGGGCTTCCACTATGACAAGGACAGTTTGCTACTGAAGCTGCCTTCTGAAAATGTTATCTAGTGTAATTCAGGCTTAAAGTGGACCAGTCCTCAAGAAAATGATCAAAAGCTGTCAGTTGTCTGTCACATCTGCAGACAACTCAAGATAAATCTTTCCTGTGGCAGCAATCATCAGTTCTTTTAGATCACTTGGGGTTTTCTTAGGGGTTGAACGTGATGCACATTCAGCATCTTAGAAAAGTTCTGCTACTGTTTGAGATTGTAGATTGACCTAAATAGACTTTGTGCTCAGGTCAAATGTTCAGGACAAAATAAGACATGGGCTCTGGTTGAAAGATCCAAACCAGCCACCACATAGACCTTGTTTGTCAGTGACACATCAGAGTCTCTTCTTCACCGCTCTAACTCCTGTGTGTCTCTTTATCTCTGTCTCAGATCATCATGAAGCAGTTGGTGGAGGCAGCCATCGGTTTTTACTCTAAGGGAGTCTTCCATCGTGATATCAAATCAGAGAACATCCTCAGTGAATTTGGCTCCGATGGCCCTCTAGTGCAGGTTTTTCAAATGGAAAATACAAGGCCAACCCCTCAACATTCTGGCAGTTGGTTGCACTACTGTTTGTAATGCTGGATTGATTCCCACAGTTCACCACTCATTGGTTCCTCTACAATGAATTTCAAATCAGCAGTGAGCTGTCCCATGTTAAGGTAATACTGATTTCAATAGAGTGCCTAACTTTAATATGTTCCTTCCATGTTACAAGAGATTCCAGCCTCAAGTACTTTAAGCAAAATATGTTTACTTATCTGTATTGTTATATGATTATTATTATGTTAAGACAATAATAGGCTTTATCATGATTTATGTCTTGATTAATCTTGATTAATCAATGAAATCACCCGACAGATTTCTGTTGTTTTACCCGTTCATACAAATATAGGCATATGTATTGCTCTGTGGATGCCAATGTCTTGAAAAGAGAAAAAGAAAAACAAACCGCTTCCAGTTGCAAATCGTGCCAAAAAGAAAATACAAAGCATTAATACAATTCATAATGTTCAAAGACAGAAAAAAATCATTACAGCCTCGAGAAACATGGAAATAAGAAACCTCCTGTTGGGACTAGTGTGCACGTGTATGCATATGTATATTTGATGATTGATCGGACAGCCTACAGTATTGCATTACACTGTACAATATAATAAGCCCACAGGGATTTGTAAGTTGAAGTTCCTGGATCAATTATTCATTCTCTATTGACTTGGTTCTCCTCCTCCGTGAAGCCTGAATGTGTGTGGTGGGTAATTTATTCTCAGCACACACACACACACACACACACACGCACACACACAGGTATATAAAGTGAGTAGCCCGCATATTCATGCTGTGTCTACTTGATTTATCCCTCTGGGAAACCTATGAGAGCTTGTGGCGTCAGGAGGATGACAAGTAAATTGGACAGTGTGTGTCTCTGTGCGAGTCCAAATAAGTGTCAGGTGTTGGATATGGGGAGCACAGCAGATTACTGTGTGTAGAAGGAGCGACTGAGCTTATTTGGCTGCTTGTGAAACTTTGGGTCTTGTGTGTGAATGAGGCACCGTTGCGAGATGGAGAAACAAATGTGATGTGATTGAATAAGGGCAGAGGGAAATGAAAGAAAAGACAAATAAAGATGTGAGGGGGAAAAAAGAGAAGATGAAAAATGGAGTCGGCAGCGGGTGAGGAAAGGGAAAATTAAAATGAAGGAATGAATGAAAGTAAAAGTTTTCAGATCTATCTTGTCACTGTGTCAACAGATGCCATGAAAAGATCAAGGCACAAGGGGCGGCTGTGGCTGAGGGGTAGAGTGGTTGTCCTCCAACCTGAAGGTCGGCGGTTCGATTCCCAGTCTGAACCATCTGCATGCCGAAGTGTCCTTGGGCAAGATGCTGAACCCTGAATGGCCCCCCCTTAGAATAACAAAGTGCTGGGATAGATGCACTGTATGAATGTGTGTGTGAATGGGTGAATGTAGAAACTGTAATGTAAAGCGCTTTGAGTGGTCATCAAGACTAGAAAAGCGCTATATAAATACAAATCCATTTACCATTTACCATTTACAAGGTTAGCCATTACTAGCACGCCAAACTGTGGTTGAATTGCATTATGGGACAATGCCAGGAGTCCTACATCAAGTCCATTTACTAAAAGCATCTTAGTTTTGAGCTGTACCCTGATTGAATGTTTTCATGGATCATGACAAATTTGGTTGTTGATATCTCTGAATACATGGTGCTAACAGAAATGAGAGACACTCTACAGTGACACGCTATTGGACAGTGAATACAACTTCTATAAAGCAAATCAAATTATGAAAAATTAAGTCCTCCTATTTTGACAACATATACACTTCTGTTGGGCTGGAACTATGACAAGGAGTTTTAATTTAGAGGATTTACTGTATTAAACTATTTACTTTTCCTCTGAATAAATGCAGCTTCACTCCAAAGTTTTGGCATCTCCATTAGTAATCAACACAGTGGAGAATGCACAGAGAGCACTTGTTAATAGGAACAGTTATGGTTTTGTTTTGTTGTAGGATTTGCTGAAAATAATAAAAATGTTACTATCATCGGACTCTCACCCATGTAGTTGATGATGAAGCCCTCGCCCTTGCCAAAGACGAGCCCCGCCGGGTCAGAGTGGAAGGTGACAGTAAGGTCAGGGGTGGTGGAGGAGAGCTTGAAGGGGCTACTTCCTCCCACGTACCGCCCAAGGATACGTGTGGTTACTTCATCGCCATCAGTGATTGTCAACATGTCACTGTCGCTGATGTTAAGCCTGAGGACAGGTAGAGAGAGAGAGAGAGAGAGAGAGATATCAGTTTCTGATGACTCAGAGTAATCATGTTGACAGCCGACTATGTGGAAGACAGAATGACCTCAAAGGCTAAATGCTGCATTGATCTACAGGCAGAATGTTCAACAGTGTGTAAAAACAGACACGTTTTTTTTATTGGCACCGAGACGTGTTCCAGACTGTTCAAGCGTGCAAGGTTTGGGATACTTACATATCTGCAAATATGATGCGACATATTTCTACCGAAGAACTGAAGTATGTAATTAGATTGGTGCTCGCAGGGAGTCGAGATACACTTGTCAGACCCATTACATATTTCAGAGAAAATTAGTTTAATAAACGTATTCATTTCTTAAAGGATGTAGGCCAAGTAGAATTTAAATGTGGTGATTGTTTTATAATTAATTACATCTTTGATTTACTGTGATTTGTTACACATATCTTACTTATTATGTCGTGTGAGATGAAGCTTAAGTTATTTTTGGGCTGTAATTAAGTGAATGTGAATAATTCAAATATATGGTTGGAAAATAAGTCATTCACTTGATGAAAAGCTTTAAACTTGATGCCACTGAGTTAAGTATGAAAGTAAATACTGAGCAGGAGGGAACAGCACCCATGGATCTGTATATATCTGTGGATCTGTATACGCCGGACATATTGGCATAGCGACGTGATGATGTGTCATATTAGATTTAAATGGAATATTATATTAGCAGCTCATGTAAACACAGAAATGTAGTCAAAGCTTTCATAACTGCAATACACTTTTCTCTAAAACAGCATCAAGAGTTCTTGGAGCATTTTGATCACAGTATACTTGGCCTGATCTTTCTTTTCATTGGCCCCTGATGCAAGCCAGGGCCTATTTTGAAATCCTCTTTCTGCCTATCAAGCCTTTAAACTGACAGGCTCCTTCCTACAGCTCCAGACTTATTACTCCCCACCATGTCCTTTATGCTGCCTTGAAGCTGGTTATTTAACTGCTTCAACATAAATATTTTGACTCACTGAGCTCATCTGCTTTGGAATAAATTAACTGTGAATTATCAGGAGGCAGCTCAGCAGAGATTTTCTGATTTGATCCATCCTTTTCGCTGTGCTCTGCTCCCTCCTGCTTTTACTGGCTGGGTAAACACAGAGCAGATTTCTACTTTGATCCCTCAATTCTGTTATGGTTATGTGATTTCAGTCAGAAAATTACTAATAAGACATTTAGCAGTGCACTGATCCTAAACCAGATCTTCTCAGTGTGACTTCCCAAATTAAAGTTAAACTTATGAACATAGTTTACTTTAGATTTACACTGGACCTGTCTGAGATGTCTGAGTTCCCCATGTTGTCATTAAAACATACAGTTTTAATGACAACATCTGGCTCTTGGACCGGACAAACTCTGAATCGGAGCAGACGTCGGCATGTGAGTCTGTGTGTTGACGTTAACTCACAGTTGTACATCAAGCAGCACCCGTTTGTCCTCCCCGACATGTATCCTCCAGCTGCAGTCCTCCCCCTCTCCGTACCACTCTGGCCAGTTTGGAGACAGAATCACGCCCCCTGGACCAGTCAGGTCTCCTCCACACTGTGCTGCAGAGTGACATGGGGACAGACTGAAGAATGAGAAAAAAACTGTAGTATATCATTTAATTCAAAGGAAGTAAGTGTTGCGTGTTGACAGGTACCGTTTCCTTTGGTCAGGGCCAGGCTAGCTGTTTCCCCTTAAAGATAATCAAAACCAGGTAAGATAAGCTAAGAGGAGGTAAACTAAACTAACAGTCTCTGAGCTTTATCTTCTGATTGAGACGATTGAACTATTCGCGGAGACTACATCAGTTTAAATGTCAAACGCACTATAAAAAAATATCCTCCACTGGTAGGAACTTATTATTTCTTGAGGCTCCTACACGTGAATCAATTTGTCATATTCCCCAGTTTTTTCAAATCAATATATTTGCTTTTGTACAAACATTGAGTTAAATTTTCTGTAATCCAGCTATGATTTCAGCTGAGTCATGCAGCAATTTGTGAAATAAAGTCAGGAAAAGAAATCAATGGATTTTGTCCTCATGGATAAGAATTTTCCTTTTTTTCCCTGTAAACTATTAACGTGTAGAGATCACACCAAAATGCAAATTTACTATGGTTTTATGATTTAGCTACCTACAGCACAGGGTAAATCCTGGTCTGGTCTAATACAGAAAAAGATAGAGACACAACTTACAAATATGAATTCAACCAGGGGAATTCCGATTCTGATTCTGAGTCTGTATTCAAACCCAATTCTTACAGTCATTGGTTTTCTTTGTATTCACTTATTTATGACCCCACTCCTGTTAATTAATATAGCACTTTATAAAAAAAAACATATAAGTTTAAAAGTTGAGGGGACTGACAGAAAAAATGAATACTTAGTGTATATGTTTAACAAATCATGACATACATTTTCCCTAAATGCTGTGGGAAAGGGTTCAAATGTGAGCATTAATAGCTTTAAAGGTTAATTACGGGAATCTTCAGTTGAATATTCAATATAGATAAAACATATTTCCATTTCAGTTTTTTAGCGGAATAATGTTTATTTCTGCTGACTTGAAGAACTGCTACTCTTTTTACACTTGTGGTACATTCCACCATTGCAGCAGCCACCAAAAAGTGCCACCCCTCATGAACAAGTGGCATCCAACAGGCTGACACCAGTGATTCAAGACATTGCAGTTGAGAGAGTTAATTGAACTTTGAACCATCATACATACAAATATCAGAGAACAATGTAGAAAAGGTAAAACGATTGTCTGGCTTACGTTCTCTTCATCCCTTTAAGTGTTACCTTTGCAAATCGGCTCTGTGTCATTCCAGTATGGATCCCTCGCACTGATGCACTCAATAACAGGGGGGCCTTGTTCCAGCGCGTGGCCTGGGTCACACGTAAACTGAACCACAGCTCCGACCCCGTACAAAGGATCAGAGGTGGTGAAGTTTCCATTCTGGAGGTACGGCTCATAGCAGTGGCCACGCTCAAAAGCTGCAGGAGAAATTTTGGGAAAAAGACAGTGAGCCAAATATGTCTTATTTAAGTCACTCCGTATGGCTATTTGAATATATTCTTCATTTGAATTTCCTTTGTGATACCTCAACAAACTGATGCCAGAGTAATGGATAATATGTGTCATTCTAGTTCCAAAGACGTTTCCTTGGTGAGCTTTTATTTTTCTCTTTATTGGTGAGGATAGGCTGTGTCTCCTGGCTATCCAATCAGAATCCTCTTGAACAACAATTTAAGCAGATATAATCATGTTTAAATGATAATTCAGTAATTCTACAAATGTATCAGTTCATGTTTGACTGTGCTGCAGAAATACACAGATAATAATTGTGTCTACATTAGCTTGCGTACCTTCATAGCGGATGTTGAATCCTGTGTTGTGGTTAGGCTGATCAGTGATGAACTGGACCCTCACGGCTGGACCCTCACTGATCACTCCTTCGAAGGGTATCTGTCCACCGCGCCCTGAATCGAACAGCACCACAGAGCCGGCGTCCAGTCCGCTCCACAACACCAGCCTGCAGGGATGGAAAGATGGTGCGCATGAGTGCATGTGAAAGAGAAAACCTTGAAAAACCTACTGCTAAGCATGTTGGTTTAGGTTTCTACGTTTAGGTTTCCATGGTCTGTTGTTATTACCGATATTAGAGAAGAAAAAGCTTTGCTATCGCTTTTTCTTTTAAGTATGAGGACGAACACAAGTTCATGTTTTTATTTTAGCAAATATGTTTGTGAATAACAGCTTTAATTACCATCTCTATCTTTACATATTTAGCTAATCGTTTCAATGAAGGTAAGGAAAATAAAAATCCTCTAGAGATGTTAAATGAGAACTTTGCACATAGTTATTTGGAAACCAGTGAAAGATATAGTTTAGAAGATATATCTGTCACAGATCCAGTAGGAAGGATGACCCTCAGTGTAGCTCCTCATGTTTTACTACAAAGCAGGGCTGCACAAGATATCTAATATTTATCGTCATCGTGATATCAACATGCAAGATATACGTATCTCAAAAGGCAGCTTGAACTGCGATAAATGCCTTCCATGGACCAAGCTCTGCATCTCAATATACATTTATGGAGCCAATCAGATGGAGCCCTGCTGCCCTAGATAATGACCTAAAGATATTCAGATTATTGTCGGGCTTATCCAGGCTTCCTGCATAGAGAATTTTTCAAATGATGTGCCGCCTCCCAACAGAATTGTAGTACAGTTGAAATTGCTAGTGATCACATTCCATCCGGGCCAAACTGATGTCTATAAGCGTTTGATAACTGTAGAAGAATAGCGTAGCTTCATTATTATACTCCTAGAACCTGAGGGAAAGCTAATGATGACACACACACACTGACTCCTCGTGGACCAGGTTGGTCACTGCAGACTCAGAGGAGACATTGTTCCATAAAACTAATTCATAGATGCCCTGACCTGTCAGTGGATCCCAAGGCCAGTCTCTCGAGGTGCAGGTGCAGCCTTTGTTCCTTTGGTGCCTCCAGGGACCAGGAGCAGGAACAGTCCTGGGTGGCGTTTGGCCCATGGTGGGGAGAAGGGGACAATACCCTCCCCACTGTGGCATTCTTCACTGTGCCTCCACAAAGAGCTGCAGGAGAGGAGGCACTTTTACTTTAACATGGAGGCCAAAACTTTGTGCTGCATTTGAAACTTTTCAAATCTTGCTCCACTTTGAAACAAGCCTCTGCAGCTCTGCACCTACTCACCTCTGCAGCTGGGTTCCTTGCCGCTCCAGACGGGCAGGGAGGCATTGAGGCAGGTGAGCAGCGCCTCCCCCTGGAGGTGGTACCCCATATGGCAGTGAAAACGGGCATTGCCTCCAGGGAGCAAGTCCAGCACAGACACCTCCCCAAAATGAGGCCTCTTCGGCAGGGAACAGCTCAGCCTGAAGACTTTAAACAGAGAGAGGGGGTTGACAGATGCTACATGCTTTCTACTTTTAATGCAGTTACTGTTTGCAGAACAAACCAAAGGAGTGTACAGTAAGTTATTGATTATTAGACATATTATTTTTAGCATCCAAATGAGTACAAGTCAGGTCACGTACTGTAGAATAGTGTTAGTGAGGATCTTGTGGGTTCCTGATGGTTTCTTCACTCTTAAAATAATTATTTACGCAGTCTTGTACCTTTTTATTCCATTTTCCAATATTTATATTCTTGCTCTGAATCAAATGTTTTACAGTCATGATTCATCTCAGAGCGGATCGACCTGGTTCCAAACCTAAAACTCTTTCATAAGGACATCTGAAACGTCAATGGAAAATATGAATGGGGACTTCGCTTCTTGAACCAGACTCATTGTTAAAGTAAAGTCAATGTTCACTTCTTCCATTATTTTATATGCAAATTGTTTGTGTGACTTCTTGTCATTAGTCTGAAGCTGCTATTTTACAATTTACTTCACAAAAGCTAATGATCAAAAGAGTCCTATATTTATTTCTGTTCACGCATACCTGTATTAGGACAGAAGTGGCCAAAAGAGCTTATAAATATACAATTCAGAGAAATAGTGTGAGTTAATTATTCTTGGTCAATTAACGTTAAATGGTTTAGAAAATAAGCTATTGCACGATGTATATATATTCTAATTAAATTATCGTAATAATAAGCTTTTCTGTGTATGTTGTCTCTAGTCTCTTAATGCTGTTTTATTTGTATGCCTTTCTATCTCACCCTCATTTCCCACTGTGAACATATTCTAATCTCAGTCAGCACGACTCTCTTCTGTTCTGCTACCTGCTCGGGATGTACAAAGGATTAAATGGCTGTGATTAACAGCACAGGTGGTTCCTAACACTATGATGCTTCCTCCTTTTCCATATGATATCCTCTGTGGGCTTGTACAGCCAAACACATACACACACACAAATCCCCCCATTCTCAGCCCCCTAATGAGAGGGGAGCCAATTAATCTGAGCGCTAATCAGCTAATTCACATGACAGATTCAATCACCGTGCTAAGTAATGAGATGAGATGTTTTTTGATTATTCCATTAGCTTGTATACAAAGTACAAACAGTGCCTGAGTTCCTAATGATGAATTTACTCTTATTAAGTCTGTATAGCGTATATAATGTGACAGACTGTGTGTGTGAGTGTGTGTGTCTGTACACATGTGGTGCATGGACTCACTCTGATAGTGCAGCTGGAAGATGCCCATGCTTCCCTCCGGTCCAGAGCGGTAATAGACGGACAGAGTGTTGGTGGGACTGCGGATCACCTGACCTTCGACCAGCAGCGTATGATTGGCCAGGACCAGCAGGGCCCCTCGTTCATCTACACCCCTGATAGAGAGGTGCTCACCCTCTGACAGGTTCACACTCTTCACCTGAACACACAGTGAAAATACACCCTTAATATTTGTATGCCTTCAAATTCTCCTAAGTTATTATTCAATTAACGATACATTGACGAGCATTGACTGCATGGCAACAAATGCGCACAACCAAAGTCTGTTATGGAGAAGTTTCAGAGTGAGGCTTTGTTTTTTTGAGGATGTCATTCTCAAATATTAACAGTTAATTAAACTAACTGGTACACAAGTGGAACTAATATATAAGGGATGCTTGTAAACATCAAAGCAGCTATAGTCAAAATCTTTTAAAATTATACAGAAATATGGAAAATCATGACCTAACCCTGCACTTCCCCTCAGTTCTATATATAATTTTTGTCTTTTGAGCCTTTGGATTCACTCACATCGCTGTCATCCGTGTGTTAATATCCAAGCTGGACCTGACTGTTGTGAAAAAAGATTGTGGTTATTACCAAGAATATGAAAGGAGAGTAAATATTACATAGAGGCCAGAAAGGCTTGACCCCAGATAAATATTACTTTATGACAACCCTTCAATTCAGTTTTTCGCACTGTGCACACAAGGGCACACAAGTTGTATTATAAGGTTTTACTTATTTAATAAAAGGTACGCTGTTATGATGAAGCTTCAGTGTGCTCACACTCATCTGCAGATTATTTGCTGCCTTACTCCTGCTGCTCAAATTCGAAGGCCGTGCTCTTGCGTCAGTGAGTGCAGCAAAGAGTCAATAGTACAGTCGCTGGGTTTTGGTTTAAATTTGCATCATGATTCCTGGATGCAGGAAAAATAGGGTTAGGGTTAGGGTTGTTCCCAAAATGTGTTGATGGTTTTCAAATGCTGGAGGGAAACAGAATCCTTTTTGTCAGTGAATTAGGTGACATCAGAAATCTCAGTGAATTGAAATTGAATAACGTGATTGTGTTTGAACATCTATTGTTGCGAGGACCAACTGTGCCTGGACATTCAGCTGCTTCTTATTACTTCAATGGACTGTTTGAAGATTTAGATGTAAAGTCAAGCTTAAAACTAGGTTCAAATTAGGACTGGGAGTCGGCATTTATAGCTGTATGCAAAAGGAAGAATATTAATTACTGACTTAGTAGGGAGCCCAAACTTCTACACATTCCACATTTATTTATATTTTTAGTGTAGGTTTTCTTTTTCAAATGTGTAAAAAACACATGACCTTATCAGAATGTTTGAGGACAAAATAGTTGTAATGGTTAAGGTAAGGAGGGGCCAAAAAAGGTCAAGAAAGACAAATAAACTTTATACACATAAGTGTGACATTTTGCAGAAAGACAATTAACATTAGTTATTGTCTTAAAATAAAAAAAATCACAATAAAAAATGTCTAAGCAAAGAAAAATATCAAAATACTTAAACATTGCTGACCCACGGGGGAACAGTTCTTAAAAGAAATGGCCCATGGATGAATCTAACTGCTTTGTCGGAATAAAGTCATGAAAAGAAAACAGAGCGGGAGAGAGAGGGAGAGAGAGAGAGGGAGAGAGAAAAAGAGAAAAGCCCCCTTTACACAGCCTGTTCAGGGTGGGAATGTATCACCCGTATTCCATCTTGCCACTCTGTGTAAAAGAATAAACATGGAACTCAGGTCATGCTGTCTTAAATCACAAACTGTGGCGGTGATATTTCTGCTTCGTTTGGTTCAGTGTCAAAGGTGTAAACATGAGGCTGTCATCTTGAAAACGAATGTTCTCAAGACAGAGACAGAGGTGGAAGTACCAGCAGCAGACACTAGGAGGCAGAGTTCCCCCTGGGATCAGATCAGAGGCACCCTTGTGGCCACAACAACACAGCGCTATCACTACAGAGTGATGTCCAGCATGATGAGCAGTGCCTCTGCTGACAGTGGCTGCTGTCTAGTTGCTGTTGCTGCTGATGTGTATACCTGCAGCTCCACTCCATAGCCGGTGTACACGGTCACAGTGTAGGTGCAGTGGAAGAAGGTACCATCAGTCAGAGGGGGGTCATCCAAGGAGTCTATGTATCCCTCCGGGTCGGACAAATTCACCATGCAGCTCTGCACAGCTGAGGAGAGAGCGGAAGAGTTGATTTAGCACTTTTTTTGACCATAATCCCTTTAATGTGAGCCTGCTCCGAAACTCACTGGAAATCATGCTGTGTATTTTTAATGACAGAAATTAAAGGGATCAGAGCCACTGCACAGCAGACACAAGGCACAGCCAGGACTGTTAACAGTCACATGAAATAAATAATCACATCCTCCATTTTCTATTTTTGTAGGATAAGTAAAGGGGGATGTATTCAGATTTAAATTAGAAATATATAAAAAATTTAGCCTTGTATCATGGTTTTGGTCTCGGTTTCAAAACCACAAATGTCAACTAAATGGTGGTGCTAGATTAAAAGTCATAACAGTTCATCCTCTGGGGACATTGAATGTCGTTTTAATATACATTTGTAATCACGATCTCTGAAACAGTTGCTCAATCGGTGTTAAGGAGACTGACTTCATGTGGCTAAAAATGGTCTTTTCCTCCTGAGAGATAGTGGAAAAAGTGTAAAGTAGAATAAAATGGAAATAAACATTCCAGCACTGTGTATTGTGTTCCATTGATTGAATAAAGAAGGGATTTGACTTCAGACTAGAGGATTCACTCATACCTGATGAAAGTGTCCCTGTATCAGTGTCCACATCCTCAGTGTCCTCGTCCACCATCCTGGCCACAGTGGTGAACTCATTTTCTTCATCGAGAGTGTGTGTCTGTGTGTGAGGAAGAGGGGAGTGTGTGTCTGTAGGAGCAGGCTGGGTTGGATCGCTGCCTTGGCCTGACGCTGCAGCTGATGCTGGGGGTTTTACCCTCCTTAGTAATCCCCCGCTCTGATGCTCCAGGGAGTGACTTCCAGGGAGGGAGCTGATGGTGAGTCCTCTGCCCAGAAGTGGGAGCAGGTTCTTTGGCAGGGCAGAGGGGAGGGTCGCCCCTGTCTTGGAGACAAGTCGTCCGTTTTGAGCAAGCACTGAATGCAGAAAACCTCCAGCCACCACACTGGAGCTTTTGGCTTTGGGGCTGTTTTCCTTTGTGCTCCTTGGTGTCAACACAGGGGGCGGGGTAAAGGCGACAGCTGTGGGAACTTCTTTATCTGAAAAGAGTAGAAAACAAAGGATGAATGACTTTAACTGGCAAGACGAGTGAATTATTTGAAAATGCCCTGGGAATGCATCTGTGGGTGGTTCTGTTACTGTCCTGCTAGTCTTATTGGGAGTGAGGTTATCTAGCAAAACAGCCAAAGCATCCACAAATATGTACACAAAATGAGACGGTGTAGTTGAGAGACACAGCAGTTCAACATGACATGACGGTGTGTGTGTGGGGCTGAAAAAAAGAAATGCACAGACAGGCAAACCACTCTGCCGTGCATGCTAAAATGCCATCTGCAGCAGCTTAGTTCAAAAACAGCACAGGCAGCATTTACATACACACAAACTTCTACACACACACACACACACACACACACACACAGAAACGCACACACAATACACCTCCTGTCAACTTCCCCAGATACTTTGCAGTCCAACAACAAGCAAACATACAGTATATACACTCCAGCTGAAAATGTGCTCATGATACGTCTCACATTAATCTAAATTTGAGTGTCAGTTACACGCTTCTCAAGCAAGAACTGTAGACCAGAGCTGTACTGCAGCTGACGTTTTTATCAAGAAGGAAATAAGTCAGGGGAAAATGTCCTCTCAGCGATGTCAACATCACAAGTGCTTTCTTCTTGTTTTGGTGCTTTTCCATCTTTAGACAGAAAGTAAATAGCCGCCTCATATTTATGGATGTATACTTGCATTACACTCAATGTGCCAAACAGCCATCGTCAAGAAACTCATTTCAGCGTCTCGCAGCTTGCAGTTCTTTAGGCAGGTTCTCATGCAGCAGATGTTGCTACACATACAGACACAAACATGCATACAAACACACCTATTCTTGATGTAGTTCTGCTCGGTCTACTTTTGATTTTCAAGCTGTGACATTTAATTATAGTTTCACAACAAGTGTAATATGGCCTTCCACAGTGCGTGACATTATATGCTGTTTGTCACCTTACTGCTAGTGAGTATTTTGTGTCTGTTTACAGTCAGTCTTCAGAAGTCAGCACTATAAGGGCATTTTAATACATACAAGTCTGAGAAAGGTTTCCTATCTTTGTTTGATTTTTTACATTTGATCTGGTTAATGTTGGTTCCCATTGCAATTTTGGGAGCAGACTTGTACGTACGACCTGTCGTCATTTCCTACAAGGGCTGCATCAACCTATTCATGACATAGGTTTGTTTGTAGAAAGTGTCAACATCCTTTTGTAGTAGTGTGGAGAAATGAATGACACGAGTCATTTAATTAATTCCGTTGCAACTGTTCTGTTTTAGGACTTTAGGGGATCCAATCCCATTGTAGAGTGCAGATACCTGCAATGACCTGAGTCGGAACGAATGTTCCAACTGAGGGTTTCCAGAGGGCTGTCACGATGTCACTTGATAAAATGTTGGAGAATATCCCTTGTATGTTTGAAGATCTACCGCACTATTTAAGATGAAACCACCGGTTGATGTTGACGGACGTTAGCGACCACCAGCAGATGTACCAGCTGAATTATTCAAGTGCTTTAACACTGCGAACTAATCAAACTTTGGTTTAGTTTAATCCGGAACCAAACCACCTCTTCTGGTCAGACAGAATTTTGGTTTGTCATTCTGGATCTTGGTCTGAGGCACCTTTAACATATGTTATTTTGATTCTGACTAAATTGATAAGGTCCGAACCAAACAAGGTGTCAT
Organism: Pseudopleuronectes americanus; assembly: GCA_038501795.1. Taxonomy (NCBI): domain Eukaryota; kingdom Metazoa; phylum Chordata; class Actinopteri; order Pleuronectiformes; family Pleuronectidae; genus Pseudopleuronectes; species Pseudopleuronectes americanus. Next base: position 1,674,326 of record CM076733.1, on the reverse strand, counting down.
GGTTCTGTCTTTTCAGTGTTTAGTGTCCGCCTCTTTTTGAACAGTGTTTTCAGTTTGTTTTTCCCACTCCCTGTGTTCTGTTTCCTGTTTTATTTTGTAGTTTCTGCTCCCACTGTGTTTTCTTTCTTCACTTCCTATCTTTGTGATTGCCTGCACCAGCTATCATGTGTTCCACCTGTGTTCAATTGCCCCTGCCATCCCTGTGTGTAAATAAGTCTCTGTGCTTCCCCTTGTTGGTTCGTTGTCTTAATGCCTTTCGTAATCTCCTGTGCTCGCGTCCTCTGCATCCTCTCTATAGCTTCCTGGTGTTCTCCTGTGTGTTCGTTGTATCTTCAGTTTTGACTTTTTGAGGTTCCTTTGTTTTGTTTTTACTTTTGGACATTTTCCACATAAAAAGATTATTTTTGTTTAAAACTCTGCATCCACTTGCCTAACCAAACCTGACACAAAGTTGGTATAATGTGTTTCGCTGCAACAGAGGTAATAAATTCAAGATCGATACTTACAAGTCACATATCAGAGCTACAAGGGAAAGAGGTGAAAAAGTAAAAACTGTCACAGTGATTTATGTTCAGTGCAGACACAAAACCGTGAACTATGTTGCTAATAGATCATGTCATGTTAATGTCACAACAACTTGTTGGCAGAGCAAATACTGACAGCTCCTCTGGTGCCTTCAATAATCATTTAACTCTTCTGACATGATTAAATAGGACTTGACCTTCTGTGCTTTTCTGTTCACTGGTGAGCTTCTCCATATATTTCCTTCACAGTGAGATCATTTGGGAAAGCCTACATCAGCCGAAGCAGTACCTTTAGGCACAGCTCCAAACCACATTTATACATCATCTCAGTGACTGTAAGGACTGATGACATTTCATCTATTGCTGATATAAAGAAATATTGATGACCGCAAGAAGGCAAGACCTCGGCTCCCTGTTTGCTATCACTGTATCTGTTCAGTGTCCACAACTTTAATTCAGTTGATTGAAAAAAGTTGGCTGTCATGACTATGATGACAAGCTTGAAGTAGCAATTTGTGAGCATCAAATTAATCAGAGCATATGTACCGGTTCAAGGACCTCGTCTGCCTCTTCAGCCGGTCTGCTGATGATTAGAGAAAGCATAAAATGCTCTGCAGTAACAGAGTGGCTTTGAGGGAGGTGTTGCATTGTATTTTACTTTTTAAATTACATTACATATCATTTAGCTGACGCTTTTATCCAAAGCGACTAACAATAAGTGCATTCAACAATGAGGGTACACACACAGAAAAACAAGAATCAAGACAGTACAATTTGCTTCAAAGAAGCCATACTACAAAGTGCTGTACACTTGTAAGTGTAATAGAAGTGCAACCAAACTGAATATTTCCTTTTTTTTTCTTAACCAAGGTGTTGCAAGAGACGTGATTTTAGTCTGCGGGGGAAGATGTGTAGAATTTCTGCTTTCCTGATGTCAATGGAGAGCTCGTTCCACCATTTAGGAGCAGTCGTTGAGAAGCTAGCTGTCCCTCACAGTGAGGGAGCAGCAAGCCAGTTGCTTAATACTTTGTACTATTGTTTCATTATCCTATCGATGTGTAATTATTGGGTTTTTATCTCATGTTCATTTTACATCTACGTGCAATAACCCGTCACATAAGTCAACCCTTTGTGCGTTTTGTGTGATAACCCCTTCTTAATTTCTATGTTAAAATTTATATATTATAAAAAACATCTCAAATAGGGGAGATCAAGAATCCGAAGAATCTCCTACTTCCTGTAGTTTTATATGCCTTAGGATGAAATGAGCCTTTAAGACTAATTGAAACAGTTTGTTGCCTGAGCAGCACATTTGTGGTTGTGTCAGCTTTAGACTTTTAACATTTTCAAAGAAGTGTCTGAGGAATTGTTGGCTGACAATCCTTTGTCCTTAATTGGACGCTGGAGAGCGTGTGTGGAATTTGCAATTACCCTGCCTTGTTTTTTTGCTGCATGCATCCCAATTACCTGATTTATACTAGTGGGTCATCATCTGACTTTGAACTGTTGAAGTTATGATGTGTAATGAGAGAGACACATGGATACAAATACATCAGCTGAGAACTGATGATAAGCAGAATCACAATGAGCTTATCCCGCTAAGGGCACCACAACATTTTAAAGGAGAAGTCAACAAGCTTGGTTATAGAGCATGTTTGAATTTCCTATGTATGAGAGCCATACGCTGACAGCTTCGATGGCTGTGCTGCTAAACCTGAGTAATTTGGTTCAGTCATCTGAGTAAATAACCAAAGCCCAGATGTTGTGAAGCCCATTAAAGCACAGATTGTGTTTATGACCAAATTCCAACATCCTAGTTTTTAAGATTAACGTGCACCATTTAATTCTAAGGAGACGTGTTGATGAGTTCTGACAGACTTGTAGCAGTTTGAAGTCTGTTTGACGGAGGCAAGCTCCACTATAACAGCGACAGCTTGATGGGGCATTTATCCTTTTTGAAAAGACTGTCATCTGGGTGACTTGTCATGTGGTACAGAGATCACGTTGAACATGTTTTGATGAAAAGAAAAACAACTTAAGAGGCTGAAACAATGAGGAAATAAACAACAGTGAACACCTTCCACACTCAGCTACTCTGTGTGTCAGGATATGAATTCTTTCTTTAAACGTACTTACAAGAGGAGTGAGTTTGCAGTTGTTGTTTTTTTCTGCCCCGAGAAACCATTGCAGCTGATTTCAGTGATCACTGTCACTAATCAGAAAGGAGGTCATGATCAGGCACATCAGGCACTGCTTGTTTTCCTCTAAACCGGCGGAGCTGCAGTATTCATGAAGCTCATAGAAGAGAAACTGAAAAGCAAAACAACAGCTCAAGCGAGGAGTAACAAGGAATGGTAATGCAGGAAGAGAATAGATCCGAACGTTTGGCAGAAAAGATTATACGACACAACTGGGACGAGAGAAGAACCACTGAGCAGATTAGACACTTAAACCTAATAAAGTGGGATTGTCGCCATGGTTGGAACATCAGATCCTAAGCACAGGCAGAAACCTAAGCTCCCTGCCTGAGTGGTCAAAGATGAAATGCTCAACACTGCACGCCAGATCACGATTGGATCTCATCTGTTTGGGCCGTGCAAAAATGAAATCACAAATAGCTTATTATATCTACAAATGACCATTGCAATCAATATTAAATCGTTACTTGTGTTCATCTTAAAGAAAGCCCCTTCCAAAACTGCTTATATATATCCACATTCAGCAGCTACTAAGTAGTGTGCTCATTCATTGAGCATGGTGTGCAAGCATGTCTCTGGTTTTGGTGAAATATCTGTCTCTGTAGCCGCTAAAAGCTGCACAATGTCGCTGTTGAACAGGTAATGGACGCTTACGTCTACCTTAGTGTACAGTGCATGTGATGGGATTTTGAGTCAAGTTTTTTGCAGGCAGCTGATATATTCTTTACACTGTTTGTCTGTCAGAGGCCTGATAGTATAAGGTACAGCAATGGACTTTTATCTACCTTGCAGGAAAAAGTCAGAAATTACCGTCGGACAAGGACTCTTCTTCTTTCGGAGATGGCGTGGATATTTTTGTACTCTGTTTGCACCACACCTGCTTAAACGTTGTTTAGGGACTTTTTCCCTGAGGTGACCAAGTAGAACAGACTATTTAAATTGATGAACTGAGTGGATTATATTAACTTTTTGGGAGATCATTTTGTTTGTCTTATTGTTTGGGGTTGAAGTGTTTTGCTTGCCTTCCGTTTTTTAGTTTGCCTTGACCGTCCAAGTGGGACCTGATACTTAATTTTCTGCAATACAAACCAATAATTTGAAGCTAAATGTGTCAATGTTGCTATTATATATTTTTGTTTGTATTCTAATTGATTCATGTAAGCAGGTTAGCTGGCAACATTCTTTTTCATTTATATGGAGAAAATACTGCATCTCTTAATCAAATCAAATTTGTTTATCAAGTACATTTTAAAGAGCAACTTGGGTGGAGTTGTGCTTCACAGAGACAGCTTGTCTTTCCCTCTGTTTCGTCTCTATCTCTGTCCCCTATCTCATGTCTTCCCCTTTTTTCCTCACAAATCAACCGCACTACTGTTCCCTAGTGTTTGCTCATTGTGGCAACTGTTTGGTTTGTCTATTACATTTGTAAGATCTCTATCTTAAAACTCTGTAGAGTGCCAAGTCAACAGTACAAGTCAAAAATGTATACAGGGAAGGACAATATTAAAAATCACTTTATTACAATAATTGTTGAAATCAAACTATTGTTGCAGACAATTTGATTATTTTATATAAATATAGAACCCAAAATGTAAACTGTGTAAAGCTGCAATTTAAAGAATGCTAAAGATAGGGGAGATCCACTGTCTGAATGGCAACGACCAAGGCTTCAGAGCGCACCTTAAATATTTCTTTCAAACTTATATTAATATTAACATTAACAATTATTCCACCTACATGTATATCACTATTTGATTGAACTGATAAGCAAGAATGAGTTAAAGTGTTACAGCCACAGCTGATTGAGTAAGTTTGAATGTCAGCCTCCATATGGTGATAGGATATCAGGGTCTAGTCTTTGCAATAATGTTAACAGGTCGGGCTTTTTACACGTTACCTCAAACATAACATGAAAGTGCACATGAGAAAGGTTACTAGGCCGTAGGTTATCCACAGATATGTGTGCCTTTTGGTTTGGGAAGGCATTGATGGGTGTCGTTTCTAAGGCCTGTGGTTTAACTTGTGTGGGGACTCCCCTGGGTGCAGCGGTACCTGGATGACCCCTCGATAACAAAGCAGAGATGAAAGAGACGGCGTCCAGGTTCATGACAAGGGTTTTGTAGAAAACAGGAATGTGTGCTGTAGCTCACGATAATTGTGCCTATTTCAGGACATCAGTAGAGTACCTAGACAGTCTATTGATTCTGAGAGTCTCTACACAGTCCAATCTGAGGTGACAGCCAAATGAAAAACAAGACCTTTTTTTCTGTCGAGACTGGCATTGTTAATAGAGGTGCTAACTTCAGATGGGGCGCATATTACAGTAGCAAAAAAAATGTTTTTACGTTAAATGATTCATCCTTACTATTATCATATTCATTCATGAGGAGCATTAGATTTTGTTTATTCATTTGTAATTGAGTTTTGCACTCACACACAATGAAAAAAGCCTGTAGCAGCTCTTTGGACCCACTGTTTGAGTGACAGATTTCAGGAGGTTTGCTGTGCTGTGTACTTTCTACGCCGTGCTTCAGCGGTCTCATGCAGTTTAAGCTTTTTAAAGATGCAGATATATGTTTTTTACAGTTACAGTTTTATCATTTTGCATGGCTCTGCTTACACTATAGTATTTGATCAACAAGCCACAATCCGGCTCCAAAAAAGGGACATAGAGTAAACAAGTACCTATTTTGATCATTGATAACATGGATTTTGGGCAAACTGGCAAACATCTTACCATCATCATGGGCTCTATTAAATAGTAATTATATTCACATTTTTCAAATGTTTCACAGAACGAAGAAAAACTTGTCAATCAAGAAAGTAATGTGGAATTAATTGATTCTGAAAGTTATGATTAATTGTTGCCTGAGCCACAACATATTCAAATTCCCTTGTGGCCTGGGCTTTAGTCTGAATGCAGCACCCTGCCCTCTTGGTCTTCCCATCTCCCGTGGGATAGAATATGACTACAACTCCCAGGTCTGCTCCGCCATAGGTATGTCACCATTCATGGCTGCAAAGGTTTTCCAGCCTTCACTCATTCCTCCGCAGGAGGCAGGAGTTGCAGTTCCCTCAGTGCAGGAGCCTCTTCGTCGTGTCTGCCGAGTTTATTGGGAGGTTGGGCGGCTCTCACCCATACCGCTACACACTATCAATGCCTGGCATATCAGCACCCCACATCCAGATCTCGCCACTGTGCCACGCTGCTGTACCAGCCTCAGTGTTTCCAGATTTCCTATGCTCCTGTCTGAGCTCTGCCATTGAGCTTTGCAGCCAGAAGCTCCACCTCAGAGCCAGCCTTCCCTCTGCCAGCACCACCTGCTGTTTACCTGCCTTTCTTTCAGAATACATTATTAAAGTTGCCTCTGTCTCTCTAGTTTGAGGTCCTTCCACAAAACGTTACATTGTGTTTGCTTTGTACTTGTGTTTTCAGTCATTTGTGTCACTTTGTTTAAAGGTTGTACAAGGAACTTTTCATTTTCGTTAATTTGGACACCTCTGTGGACAAAAGTGATGGTGTTTCCACTATCCAGACAGCATGTGCATTTGTTTTGGAAGGGGTTAATAAAAGACACACCTTGTGAGTTCAGGAAACACATCAACAAAACACTGTGAAGCCGCAGCTCTCTTTGGATTGTTTCTACTGTAATGATGTAACATTAAACAAAGAATGCATGGGATTTCATCCTCTCCTCAGACCACTGTTTCTGCTCCAAATGCAGACTAGGAGAATGATTTCTTAGCACAATGACCAAAGCTCGACTAGGGGGAGCTGTAAAAAATCCCAATATTCAGCAAATGAACATGAACCCAACTCAATTTACCGACTCGGTTCTTTGAATCTCTTTTTTCGAGTCATTCGTTCATTTCAACGGGGGGGAGCAGTGTTTCGGGTGCGGAGAGGAGGGACACACGGTGAGAGCCTGGCCCCCGCTGCTCTTCCGGTACCGGACATTATCACAAGAACTCAAATAAAGGCCCGTCAGTTTGGATGATTTTAAATGGTAATTTACTATCACACTAGCATTTAATTATCACTGCAAACAATTAAGCTGCTCTGAACTTTAAGTAAAGTACAAAACAGTTAAAATAACGAAACCTGTAATTATTACTTGTGAACGAATATCATTCACATCTTACTAAACCTAGTCACGCGAAATGAACGAGGTAAACAAATCCTTTCTGTTTCATCTTCTGAGCCTATGCAGCTCATGTGAAAAATGATCCAAAGACTCGTACCTGGCAGATGAACGAATCGTTCACCTCCCCCGACCGTGTCTTCATATCAATGTTTTGTTCTTCTGCCAACAGAGTCTTCGGATCAATGATTCGCTCATCTGCCTGATGCGAGTCTTTGGATCCTTTTTCACGTGACCAGCATATGCGCGGCCGCGAGAAAATGAACGAACGAATCTCTCTTTGAGAGGACTAGTTACTCACGAGTCCTTGTAAGGATTAGTTCAAAACGAACGAAACGTTCACGAAGGACACATCACTATTAAGGTACAATGCTCTGCTACCCGTTCGGTGCATACACATACAAACAGACCAGATTTGGATCTCCTTGGAGAGCTGGAGCTCATTGGAGATTTGGATCTCCTTGGAGACTTTGCTCTCGTCTTTAGAGTCTTGTATGGAGCTAGATCAGTCTCAAAAGAAATAAATGCACACAGAAATGAATACGTGCTCAAAAAAGATCCACAAATGTATGTGACTCAAAACACAAATACATTTTCAATGCACACACAAATATGTTTCATTCCATGTAAACGTAAAAAAAATTCACATGTAAAACATAAGATTAAGAAACATATTTCCGATGCACACACAAATAGAAAACAAATTCACAGATATATGCATGTAACATTATTTGCAATCTTCATCAAATACATATGTGGAGCTTGTTACATTCATATATAAACTGTTGGACGTGCATTTACAAAGTGCTTTTTAATTTGTAAACCTTGCTGCATTTGTGTGTGAGACTTTTGAGACTCCCCTGACGTGACTCTGATCCACAAATGCGTTTTTTTCTAAGAGGGGATCGTCTGTAGCCAATCAGATGTCTCACTCCTTTACAGCCAACCACGAGTGAGTGCCTCCACACGACGTCATTGAAACGCGCGCAGGCAGCCTGACATGTAAAGAGTAGACGCTGCTGAGGCGCAAGAAATAAGAAGAAGACAGGAGACTTTGGCAAGATGGCCTCTTGCCACTTGGCAAAAAAAAATTCTGCTATGACCCATCTGTTGTACATAGGAGGACACACAGAGCAGTGGGCAGCCATGCACGGCGCCCCAGGGAGCAGGTGTTAGGGGAGTAAGGTGCCTTGCTCAGGGGCACTTAGACAGTGGGGTGGGGTAGGCACTTTGACAGTGTGGAACAGATCCAGGTGTTGTCCATCCACTCCGTGGATTCGAACCAGAGACCACCGTCGGATTTCCTGCCCATAGTCCAACTTTCTGCCACTAGTCCACCGCCTCTCCAACATTACTTTACATTAGACCCAAATTGAGAGAAGCAACAGAGAACTACAGTAAAAAAAACGGACACAGTCAAAGGTTAAGCTCTGATAGATTTCATATTGACATTTCTTTGAGGCTGACAAATTGTACTACGTTTCGCCCTGCACCGATTGTTTCGGTGCCGAGTCTGTCTAGTTCGCTTAATAATGTGCGTGAGACAGACTGTGTACTAATGTTGACATCTTTATTCGGGTCCTCACTTCCGTGTCTGACCCCGACCCCAAATTCATTGCCTCCTCCTATTGGTCCACAACCTACCAACATAGGGGCTTCCTATTAGCTAAACCTACATTTCAATCAACTGTTGTGAACCGCATTGAATGATACCACGGTCTTTTTGTTTTTCGCTCGCCGCAAGCGTATCGCGCCAGGAAACACACTGGAAAATGTGTGTTTCCTGGCGCGATGGGGTACAGTAAATTAAACGGGTTACATACAACAAGAAGCGGAGAAAGCAGAATCGTTGGCTGACCGGCGCTGAGAAATGCGCGTCCCGTGTGAACAGCTGGGCGCCTGCCCACGCTGCTCACACGGTGCGGAGAGCTCTGTCATTGTTAGAGCGCTTCGGCGCTGTGTGATTCAGCGCCGAAGCGCTGCACCGTCCGGTGTAAACCCGGCATATAGTGATATCAAAGAAGAACATTTGCTATAATGAATTGAAATGAAACATTATAGAAATCAAAAAAGTAAGTTCATAATTTGATGGGTCCGACGCGTCGGCTTAAAATATTGATGTCGACTTATTTTCAGCCTCGACGTCATCGATGATGTCGACCAATCGCGGCAGCCCTAATAATAATGAAATGTAAGAAAATCAATAATGGAAAAACATTTTACATTACACACTTTAGGGTTTTCATGACAGTCTTGGATCAAAGGACCAAAGAAATTCCATAGGAAGACTCATTACCTATCCACACCTGCTCTTGATGGCACTTGGAACAAAGGAGGATAGTTTACTCCATGCTCAACCGAGTATTTAAGAACCCCCAGGAACAGTGCAACAACACAGTTGATGACGGTAAGGCACCTTGACATTCGTGGACACCTGCCAATAAGCCGAAAATAAAGAAATAATACAGTTTTCTATTTCAGAAGAACGAATTTCTACGACAGACAATCATCAAGTTATAACGGCTCTGTAAAGATAGTCTTTGACACAACGACACTGAATCAATACCCTTAAATGTAGTGATTGATAATTTGCCTTTAAACTTGACTCTATGTTTTTTTCAAATTTCAATAACTGTCACATGGTGTTAAATTTACAGTTTTGTTTTGCAACCCTCATTAACGGCCTCAGAACAAATGCACCGCAATTAGAAAGTTAGACTTTCTTTTAATGATAGGAAAAACATTTATTTTTGTAATTATTCTTCATTTTAGGCAGAAATAGGCTCCAATGTAAACATTTATGAGTGTCAAAATGTTTTTTTTATGTTGAAGGGTTTTCATCAAGCTGCATGCCAATATGCCATTTTTTAAAACAACTCAGCTAACACCACAATACACAAAACTGTTGGATGTTAAGTCACAGAAATGTGGACTGCGCAATACATTTTTCGAGACAAATGGAGATGAATACAACGGAGAGTGGCAGAACAACAAGAAGCATGGTAAGATTCTGTTTTATCAACTTTCACAGACAGGTGAGATATTAGATATTTGGTTGTGGTGCATTACAACTATTAAGTACATAACTTTAAAATAGCTTGAATTACAATGTTTTATGGCTTTATTTGTATTTATCCTTTCAAGGAATAGGAACTCAGATTTGGAAGAAATCTGGAACATTTTACAATGGAGAATGGAAATTTGGAAAACGTGACGGATATGGCAGATACTCTGTGTTAGTGCCAAAAACGAAGAGCTATGAGCTCAAGTACAATGGAAATTGGACAAATGGAAAGAAGCATGTATGTATCTGATATGCAGCTATAAATTCACAAAACGTAATGTAATTATACAATGTGACATATTTTTCCTTATTTATTTATCACTTAAGGGATATGGGACTTACTTCTATAATAAATCAACAGTTTATGAAGGTGATTGGAGTGAGGACAATCGTAGTGGCAGTGGGAAAATACACTATGAGAATGGAGATATTTACGAAGGAGAGTGGACAAGGGATAAGTGTCATGGACAGGGAATCATTCAACATGGTAAGAGCAATTAGATTTTCCTTCAATTTATTTCAGAAAATTTGAAAATAATTGATTTTAATTTAGTTTCTGAACGATCTTGACTTTCCAACTTGTGTGTCAAGTAAACGGAAACAGCTATGAAGGACTCTGGCAAGATGGCAAGAAGAACGGTAATGGAAAGTTCTACTATCTTGACAAAGGCCAAATTTATGAGGGCTTTTGGGTGGATGGAGTGGCAAAATGTGGGACCCTATCCTATGTTGAGAAGGATGATGCACCAGCCCCAATAAAGCATCCAATTCCAAAGGTATGATATTATGACTAAGTAATATAACAGACGTACATAATTTAATGCAATTCCTAGATTTTTCTTTTATACCTATCATTACTTACAAAACATTTATCCAATGTAATATCGTGGCTTAAAACATGAACATATCTTTTTTTTTCAAGGTAGAACTGGTGGATATGGAGTTGGTTTTAAGGAAAACCCAGGCCGCCCACCTTGATCAGCGCATTAAAGAAGAAAGAAAAAAGAGAGGAAATGATTAAAAGCCCATAAGCTTGGAAATAAATGGTGTAATAGATCTTGCTGGCTGCTGACCATAGACTATGAACCCATTGACCTTCAGTTTTCCTTCAAAGTGTGTATTCTAATCAATGCTGCTAAAACCTTTATCTTGATGATGTTCTCCTTTACACTTGACATCTTTTGCACTTCTGTCCGTCCTGAGAGAGGGATCCCTCTCCCTGGATATCGAAGTTCAAGGTTACGGATAGGGATGCACCGATCCGATATTTGTATCGGGATCGGTTCCGATATTGAAGAAATTTCTAGATCGGGGATCGGTGACAATGGGCCGATCCGTATCGGCTGAACTATTCAGTGTAATTCTATGCTGTGCGCTGTGAGTGACGTCATGCGCAAGCAACACGCAGTGTTTACAAAATGGAACGAGCGAAAGGATCGGCTATCTGGAGCTATTACACATTACCTCAGCCAACAAGCCCGGCAGAGGCTTCCCTAAGCAAAACTTTTGCGAGATCCCGAGATAGTTTTGGGCCGCAGGATGATGTGATGATGTGATGATGTGCGCTGCAGGTTGATCCGCGCCGCACGGTGATATTATGATGGGCGCACATCATCCTGCATCGCACATCAACACATCGTCCTGCAGTGCACATCAACACATCAGCGTGCTAACAAGCCCGGCAGAGGCTTCCCTAAGCCGCTGCTCGGAAGGTCATGCATCAGCGGCGCTAGCTGGAGAAGTGGCCGGGGCGCTAGCTGACACTGACAGGCAGCCTGAACCGCTGCACTAGCATTTAGTACCAGTTTCATTCATAAAACCACACCACTGCCACCGTGCAGGAATGGGCGAACCAGCTCTGCGGTAGTAACCGATCGAACAGCGCTGTTAACGATATTACTATCGAGTCTAAACGGCCTGCACTTACGTTATCGTCTCGTATTTGAATGCACCTCCAGCTATGCTAGCCAAGAAGCTAATGTTTTGTTCAGATGCTTTTGTAATGGATGTTTAATTCCCATTTGTACTAAACTATATAAATGGCTGATTGCTATTTATCTTGAAAGTCTACCAACCAAGCTAGTGAAGCTATTGTTTTCTCAATTTCAGCTCCTTTATTATTTATTTTGTTTGACACTGTATTTTGAATCTCTAATTGCACTGACTGAACCAGTCATACTATATTTTTATGATTGTTTTACTGGTGCACAATTATTAAATAAATAAGTAATTCAGTACATTTATATCTGTTTATTTGTTTTTAAAAAAATAGGAAAGAAATGTTTAAGTCAAGTTTCATGATCCCAGTCTTTTCCCCACAATGAAACTTACAGTTTGTTACCATAATTTCGCGCTGTTATTCTATATCGGTATCGGATCGGGATCGGCCGATACTAAGCCTCAGATATCGGTATCGGAGGTGAAAAAAGCGGATCGGTGCATCCCTAGTTACGGAGATCTAATTCTAGTTTCGTGACAGTTAAACTGTATCAGCAATGTGCCTGGTTTATGGCTGGTATATATTGCAGTCACTACCAAAACTAGTCCATTTTAGTTCATTCTAGATTAAATAGAATAAGTTATTATGGAAAGAAAAGACACTTTCCGTTGCAAAATGTATGTAGCGGAAATACTGGGTGGCCCATCTCAGAAGGTTTTTGGTAATGGCATCACAACTAAGAGGTCCAACTGTTTAAAACAGGTAGTAAACAATTTGCAGGTAAAACTGAATGTGACAATTATTAAATCTCCCTATAGTGCTGCCAAAAAAACATAAACTGCCTGCTAGATGTGATAATATGCACTGACCACACACAGCTGTTATGTTGAATGTAGTTATATGGTACAAATGAAAGTGTCATGGTAATGTGTCGTCCGTGTCAAATATGTAGATAGATAGATAGATAGATTACTTTACTCATCCCCGAAGGGAAATTAAGTCGTCATAGCAGTAGGTATATTTGAATACAATAAAATAGATGCATGTTGAAAGGTGGCTAGGGGATCATGCAAAGGTTTGTTGATGAAGTAAAGCAGGAGACAAACTAGTGATCACATTTTATGATTTACATTGACACACAAACCACTCCACAATCACTTGAAAATCTTGAATTTTGATGTAACATTTCTCTGTTTAAACTCAGCGTAACATTTAGTAAAAATATACCACTTGCCTTACTTCGAGTCAAACCTCCTGTTGACATGCCCTGAAGTCTTTAAAAGCATGTTAACATATTAGAAGGTAAAAAAGACACAACAAAACTGAAAACTGCAAAGGTTAATTACGAAAAACTGCCCATATGGACAAGGTTGATTCAGTTTGAGAGAGTTTGGGGCATGAATTATCTTCCAAACATGTGAGACAAACTGCAAAGTTTTTTAGACATCCTGTGAAATTCTTTGTTGTGTATCTTACGGCATCTGACTTTTTCTACTTTTAAATAACACTTGACCATCAGTTCCCTAGTCCTAATTATATAGTTTCCCCTGCTATTTGTAAGAAGAGACCACTGCAAGTCAGACTACAGCAATTACTAAAAAATAAGTGCAGTATTTGTGAACTCTGAGTTTTTTTTCTTTCCAAATTCAGGTGCTGGGTGAGCATGCTGTGATGAGTGCCAAAACACACAAAAACTAATCAATGTTATCTTTGAACTGGCACTCGAACTGCGCTCAGGGACAGAGAGTGAACTGACCTGAAACAGAAAGTAGAGCTACTATCGACCTAACCACTCAACTATTGAAACTTGGACAGATGAGCTTGTAGGTGATCTCATGACCACTTATACACACCCCAAACTCACTTACTTACACACTACTGACAGACATTTATTGTAAACAAGCTAAAAAATATCTATATAGTTCAGAAACATAAATGTTAAATTCATTGTCAATAGATCTGATTCTCTTGATAAATGAGGGATGAAACTAAGATCAAATAATAAAATCATTAAAAGGACAAAAGAATGGAGGCAGAATTTCTATAAAGAAATGAGAATCATAGATCATTAATTAAATTTGTCTGACATGAAAGGTAAAGATTATCAAATAAAAAACGGGACTGATCTGAGTTTGAAGACACCATGATTTTGCTTTAAAGACCCTACAAGATGTTATGAAACAATACTTTTTTAATATTGCTGCCTTTCTTTTACCTACAACAGCAAATGAGACAATCTGAGATTGGCTTTTTCTTCAAACTATTCTCAATGTTCTTTTTCCGGGATAGATTAACCGCAAAGTAGGAGCAACAATTTACTACAGTCAGGATGGAAGAGCCTATGTAAGGCAGAGGGAGAGGAAAGAGAAAGCGGGGGAAGCGACCAGCGCAATGCGCTAGGCTAAAGGCTAGCCCATACAGACCAGCGATCGATGAGATCAGAATGAGAATTATGATACATTACCTCATCGCTATGCATCTAGCAAACAACCGTGTGTTATGTTGTGGTTTGAAATTCCAGCAACTTTAAGCCCCATAACTGGCTGGTAAAGTCTCAGGAGGGATGTTCAATTTGCCCAAAATAGGAGAGGGAGTTATGGTTTCCTGGTACCTGTTTAAAAGTATTAATAATCAATGGTTATGTTAAATCAGTACTAATATTCTTAGGAGATTTTCTTTACTGATAAATGGGTCTTTTTTATGTATCTTCATTTTTATACTAATATGTTGAGTATTTTGATCTTCGAACCCTCCCTTTGGTAGTTGCCCAGGAATCTCTTTCAATCTGCATTTGGAGCAGAGAGACAGTGGTCTGAGAAGAGGATGAAAACGGATTCAGGCCTTTTTCATGTTACATCATTACAGTGAAAAAAAACAAAAGAGAGCTGCAGTGTTGCGCGCAGTGTTTTCTTGGTGTGTCCTGTACTCGCCAAAACATGTTTTTGCCCAGTGAGCCCAAAATCAACAAAAATAAAAAGGTTGTTGTAGGAGCCTTAAAATTAACTTTTTATATGTCAGGATGTATGTGACTTGAAATGTGATGCTTCAATACCATTAAGGCTAAGGTTGTGTGCGTGTGTATGTGGTCCTTAAAGTTTTTTTTTGTGACGACCATTTTGAGCGTACAACTTAAAGAGTGAGGACTTTTGGGAAATTGAGGACAATTTGCCCACTATTAATGAGCTGTTTAAGGGTTAAGATCTGGTTTTAGGGTAAGAGTTAGGTTTAGGTTATAGGATTAAGGTAAGGGTTAGGGTTGGGTATTTAGTTTTGATGTTTAAGGTTAGGGTAAGGGGCAAGAGAATATATTATGCCAATGAGTGTTCTCATTAAGAGTGTGTCTGTGTGTGTCATAAGCAGGTGCTACTGCAGCCAGGCATGACCAGCTCAGTTGAGCAGATGGCATCATCTGTGGGATCTTTCTCCTTCACACCATCCTCTCTCTCATTTACCAAATCAAGCCTCTCCCCTAAGCCCCACCAAAGTCATGGCCAACCTGTTAGTGCAGCTGTGCTAGCCTCCCCATCAACCACACGCTAGGATGTCAACTTTTTTCCTCCTATATTGTCACATCCTGTTGGTTTTCTACGATCAAGGCCTCTATGATTCACTTCTAGTTTTTCTGTGTAAGACACGCCAGTTAACTGCCTCTGTGTTTCTCCCTTGGGTAACACATATGATTAATGAGCGATAAATCCTGTTGCTCAACCATATAAACATGTGTCCCAATTGGATTGTATTCCAACAACTGCAAAGCATTTTTGTGGGAGAGAATAATTTCCTTTGCTCAGCAGCACAGTGAAAAATGCACTTTTTATAGTTTTATGTAACCCATCTCAAACCAACGAACCATTTTCCATTATCAGGCCTTACAGGTCTGAGTCCATTTCTGGTTGCCTTATAAACAATTCATAGATCAGCCAAGTCCAGACTGGTTAAAAAGCATACAGAAAATTTGACCATCAAATATCTGGAGAATATGGTTTCTTGCACAGGACTAGGTGGTGGCGATGGGGACTTGCCCAAATCTGCAGTTATCATCAGTTTATCAATACCACAATAGGGGGAAGTTTACGTGGAATCTTCTCTAAAGTAGCGAGACAGGTCAGCCGGGCCTAGACTAGCTTGTAAACATGTAGTTGCTTTCCACTGCTGGGGACAGCTATAAGGAATTCAATTTGATACTGAACTTCTCATGCTGGTCTTAATGTTGGCTGTGAAGCCATAACAAAAATATACATGTTACCCCTCTAAATTGTCAAATAATATAACTGCCTAAAAAAACACTTTTCTTAATAGAGAACTGATATAATTTAGGCCTGTCAACCAATTAAATGTTTTATCAGATTAATCAGAGGGTAGCTGTGATTAATCACGAAAAATCCCAATTACTAAATGCCCGAAATATCCCAATTCCTCTATATCTTCCCTAATCCTAACCCCCCATTAATGATAGAAGGTGGAAATATACATTAACATTTGTTTTTTTATCGATGATAGAGTTATTTAAGACTGAAAAATAAAATAAAATAAAACATACCAAACCAAACCATAATTAAATGTGGCTGTCCTTTTGCTATGCCTCAGAGCAAATATAAGATGATCTTATTTAGATTTTTTTTGTCAAACTCAAAGAACCTTATCCTTAACAATTGGGGCATTTTAGCCTTTGCTTTTTATTTTTTTGCAAATATAGGATGGTTGAATAAAACTTTTTTATTTTCTTCTTTAAGTCAAACAAACAACCAAACCTTTACACAATTAAATGTGGAATCTGAGCCCATCTGTAAATGCAGTGTTGAGCCAGTTCACACTTAGAACGAGTTCAAGTTCAGTTGACCCACATGGAAATTAACTAGTTCACCTTCATATTGCATTTTTTATTGGGATGATTTAAATGACAAAAATATGCTCATGTGTTTGGTTATGAATCGATGATGTCAGATCATGTCTCGTGTTGGTACGCTTATTGACGAGTCATTTTCATGATGTTTAAATGCAGCCTCATAAACTCTGGAGCGAATCAAACAAACAATAAGTGACTTCATGTACTGATAAGGTCCTGATAACTAGTGATGAGTGTTTATTAGTTCAAGTGAGAGCAGAGAGGAGGAGGACACAGAAACTCCAGCTCAGTATAAACCAACTGCAGCGTCTGCTCTGATCATGACGCAGCTGATCACTGAGCAGCTGAGAGAAGAGAAACTGTTCTTCTACAAATTCACTGACCGGATGCTTAAAGTGAACAAGCTCTTATCTCACTGAGTGTGTTGCTCTGAGCCAGTGAGTGGGGGTGGGTATGGGTACATGGAGAGGGTCATTCTGTATTCTGTGTTAATTTTGGCAGCCCTAATATAATTTTAATGATCACAATCACATCCAAAATGTCCATGGTTTTAATACTGAATCATTTTTTTTATTACATCCAAATCATTATATATTTCACTCAATTGCCTTTATGACCTGGCGTTGGCCGTTCTGCCCCCGACAAATTGTGACACCAAAGGCCAAATGGCCTTGACCATAAAATGATCAAATCCCATGTCTATTAAATCAGCAAACAGGATATCTCCCCCCTGTTTTAAAATGACTCGAAACATTTGGGATAACGTGATTATACAAATGATATATTCCAATGGTTTTTATACATTTTGAGGGACAGACTTGCTCTGCCAAAACCCACAGATGGACATCAGTGTGAAAAAGAACTGTCAACACCCTCTGAGATTACTCAAGACTGAAACTCACATTTCACATAAGTGATTACGTGTTAGAAATATGTTTGTCATAGCAACTAGCCAACCTTGGGATGAGAAGCACTTGTGCATCGACACTGAGTAAGAAGTGACTCGCGGTATGTGTTTGAGGCGATGAGGCATGCAGCCAAGAGGAATTTGACTGTGAGTGGTGAAGCAGTTGTGTCTGCACTAAGAATGAATACACAGAAAAGTAAAAATGATTCAAAGTAGTGCGTGCTTTGCTGCCACAGCTTAGAGACTCACTGTCTTCTTATGAGAAAAAAAAAGTAATCCTTGTGAGGATTAAATGTCCCCAAAAAGAAAGGAGGAAGATGAAAATAGTGCAGAGTCAAAACATTTTACGTCTTTTCAGGGCTGCTTCAGAGTTAGCTGTGGGTTTAGAGCTGTGATTAGGGCAGGATTACGTAGAAATGTCAGAGCTGGTAGTGGTAAAGGTTAGGATTAGCGGAAAAGGTTTGGGAATGAATACAGCCAATGAAGTTCATAGCAAGTTTGCATCAGTAGTACCAAAGTGTGTGTTTCTGCTGAGATGTACATGTTTGTTTGCCGCTCTGCTGAGCAGAAACATCGCTGTGTGAGCACACTCGCAGCCACAAGTCATTGAAACTCTCCTCACACTCCTGCATGCCTCAAGTTAATAGCAGTGAGGGATGAGGGGGGGGGAGAGACAAGAGGGGAGAAGGGTTTGGAAGGAAGTGATGACAGAGGAAACAGACAGCTCTATCTCAAACACAGACCAATGATCTTGCATGTTGTGGGTGAAATGTTGTGTTGAAGGAACAAATTAGTTTTTTGTTTTTTTTATGTTTAAGCCCTGTCAGTAAACAACTCTATGTCATGACTGTGTACCACAGTGGTACAGTGGGTTTATCCCAAGTGGCAACTAGCGATTGGGTTTTAACCAGCAACATCTTGTTCTTTTGGGGCCAGAAGATACCATATCGAGGGGCGGAGCTGGAGAAGGGCAATGGGTGGGTCTGAACTCTGAACCTGAAACACACCCACCTACACCAGCAATAGGAAATGGAATAGCGTTTCTTCAATATCATTTGTCTAGTATCTGCTACTTGGATGCAGGGTATTGGAAAATGTTTCTGGGGAAGAAAGACCTCTTCTTTTGGAAATAGAAAGGACATATGGTCACTTGAAATTACTTGAAAATGACATACCACCTGGTGAGGATTATGATGGGAAGTTACCTTCCATGTATAGATGAATAAATAGGGAGGGCCATAAGTGATGATTAATGATGAGACATCTGTGCGCACCAAAGTTAACCATGGTGTTCCACAGGGCTCTGTGCTCGGCCCAATTTTATTCTCATTATATATGCTTCCACTAGGAAACATTATCAGGACACACTCTGTAAATTTCCACTGCTATGCGGATGACACCCAGTTATACTTGTCAATAAAACCTGAACAAAGTAATCAATTAACTAAACTTCAAGCATGTCTCAAGGACATAAAAACCTGGATGACCCGCAATTTTCTCTTATTAAACTCAGACAAAACAGAGGTTATAATACTTGGCCCCAAACACCTTAGAGATAAATTATCTAATGATATAGCTGCGCTAGACGACATTGCCCTTGCTTCCAACGAAACAGTCAGGAACTTGGGAGTGATCTTCGATCCTGATTTATCTTTTAATAGTCACTTAAAACAAATTTCTCGGACTGCCTTTTTCCACTTGCGTAATATTTCAAAAATCAGGCATGTCCTTTCGCAAAAAGATGCAGAAAAACTAGTCCACGCCTTCGTTACATCGAGACTGGACTATTGTAACTCATTATTATCAGGCTCCAGCAGTAAGTCGTTAAAGACTCTACAGCTTGTCCAAAATGCCGCAGCACGTGTCCTGACCAGAACAAAGAAAAGAGAGCACATTTCTCCAGTATTAGCTTCGCTACACTGGCTTCCAGTTAAATCTAGAATAGAATTTAAAATTCTCCTCCTCACCTTCAAGGCCCTTAATAATATAGCGCCTTTTTACCTTAAAGAGCTGTTAGTACCTTATAAACCCGCTAGAGCACTCCGCTCCCAGAATTCAGGCTTACTTGTCGTCCCTAAAGTCTCTAAAAGTAGAGTAGGAGCCAGAGCTTTTAGCCATCAAGCCCCTCACTTGTGGAATAATCTACCAATTTCAGTTCGGGAGGCAGACACCATCTGTTTGTTTAAGAGTAGGCTCAAAACCTTTCTTTTTGATAAAGCTTATAGTTAGAGTTAATTAGTGAGGCAGAACGTAACTTGCTCTATTTAATGACATATGACACACGGAGCTTCTTTTTCCAGCTTCTCCTTCCTCTTCTCCATCCCTAACCCCCCCCCTTCCCCGGGGTCCCTTTGCTTTAACACCCGCAGATCCAGGGCCTCTGTGGCTGCACCATGGATTGCTGTTTGTGGATCGCGCATCGGGGGTCGCAGTGGTGGACCCAGTGTGGCGGATTCTGTGTCGTGTGGGCTGATCGTTGTGCTGGTGGCGGACCCTGTGTCGCGTTGGCACTGGGTAAAGGAGGTGTACCAGGGCCACGGCGATGCCTCGTGGTGGGTCCTGGTGGGCGGCGGTGGACGGTAACTGAGGACTGGAGTGGCCTCTGGTCTGGATGCTGGATCGTGGTTCTGCTGGTTGCTGACCATGGACTATGATTGCAGCGGGACTGCATCAATGCCGCTAAAGACTTTAATGATGAATGTTTTTACACGTGGCATCTATTGCACTTCTGTCCGTCCTGGGAGAGGGATCCCTCACATGTGGCTCTCTCTGAGGTTTCTACTTATTTTTACCCTGTTAAAAGGGTTTTTAGTAGTTTTTCCTCACTCTTGCTGAGGGTTAAGGACAGAGGATGCCACACCCTGTTAAAGCCCTATGAGATGAATGTAATTTGTGAATATGGGCTATACAAATAAAATTTGATTGAGTGATTGATTGATAAGATGGACCAGATGTATTGGGGATACTTGTATATCTATATTTTCTTATCCCGATCAATGTGGTCACTAATAGTTGACATTATGAATGATCAACTCCTATGTGAGAAAGTGGTTAGGAGTCCGAAGATGTCTGAGCAACGTCTGCCTGTAGGGACACAGCATCCTCGAGCTGCCTAGCTCAAGTCTTGTAGAGTTAAAATGCAACATAACAAGGCTGGAGATGACTCTCAGAGTCCCAAGACAAATCTATACAACCACCTTGTTGTGTCTCCAAGTATACCTACCGAATGCCTACTCAAATGCCTTGCATACCTGTGCCAGCTACTTACAGTCCCATCACATATTGTCACTACCACCGTAAGACCTGACCTGAAACTCTGGTCCAACACACTGCACGTTGTCTAGTTAATACAATTGACGGTACCCTGGTGGGATAATTAAGAGGAAATGGCTGAAGTATGCAGACATGGCATTTGAGGCAGAGCAACGTGGATGTAGATAAATAGTTTGCCCTTTGGAGGTTGGTCAGGTTGCGCAGGGATCTCGGGATTCACAGACAAGCCCTGCAACAGACCATAAAATAAAAACCTAACACTGCAGCCAATGGCTCTGGATAAGTAGGAAAGATCCAAACTGGGCCCAAGATGCTAGGGACATGCACCCAGGTCTGATCAACCTGTGGTTGGTCTGCCTTAGAAGAGGGTCTCTTCTGATTAAAAGGCCAAAAAAACTGACGCCGCTAAGGTACACAACTGAAGACATCTTCCTAACATCCGCTGGTGGTCACTAACAACCGATAACATCAACTAGCAGTAGGCATTAATTAGTTTGATAGAACATACAACATAAGGGATATTCTCCATCTTGTCCTATGCTCTAAAATGGGAAAGTGTTTAGTTTAAAAAGGCAAAGAGGGAAAGATGTCTGATCTACAAGCCGTTAGCCAGTCAGATTTACCTTTAGCCTCAGTGTACCCTCAAGTTCGGTCTGTATCATTGATAACAAGGCCAATACACTTTATGATGCTAAGATGCACAACTGAAGTTATGTAACTAACATTCGCTGGTGGCCACTAACTCCTGATAGTTGGTAACCTATATTGTGCAGAAGATCCTTGAACTTACAAGGGATATTAAACATCTGTTCCTAAATTCTAAATGAATCCTTATGAACCTGATCTCAAGGCTTTTGCTTTGACATTATGGCAGAGTTATTAATTATTCCAATGTCTATAACACAATTAAGATAAACACATATTTAATAATACTGGACCATGCATTGCATGGTACTTAATTTTATAATCTGCCAACATGAATTAAGGCAAAATGTGTGTTAAGATATAATAAAAAACCTATTATGCAATTACACAACTGATTGATACTGAAAATAGAATAAGTATCCCATCCTTTTAGAGGGATCTCCTGAGACGGCAGATCCCAAAGACAAGCTAGTGTGTTTTTTTAGACATCCCACGGCAACAGTGTGTATATTAATCATTTACAAAAAGATGCAGCATTCAATGATACAGATTTGGACATAGATTACTCAGGCAACAGTCAGGGCGCTGAGGCTCTCAGGCCAGCCCTTTAGCTCACACAGTGTGTGTGTGTATGTGTGTATGCGTTTGCCTGTGCGTTTGCGTGTGTTTGTGTGTGTGTGTGTGTAAGATTGTCACAGGTATGTGGGCTCAGTGCTTTTAACCCATGAATAAAATAAAAGGTGGATGTATCTCTTCACCAGGCACATCTGCTTTTAAAGGAGGCAAAGAGCAGAGCAGAGAAGAGAGAAGAGTCGAGGAAAAAAGGAGGGATGCTTTCAGCGTGACCCTCAGGGTGCCCATGACCCAAATGTCAACATTGAGAACATTCAGCAATAAATTATAAGGCAGAAAACAACACAACTGAAATGCACTATAGTGTGTCAAAAACTTGGTATTACACAGTACTGTTGATCTTTCGAAGTATGGATTATTTTCTACTGTGTCATTCAGCTTTAAAAATGCAAACCTGAGTGCATTGCTTTAGCTTTTACACTATAGAATAGTATATGTGCTCTAAAAGTAGAGGATTCACATATTTCTGAAGAGAACAAGTTGACTTTGTTTCTATCCATTAAAATCTTTTTATAGGATGTTCAAGTGAGAAGCCATTTTCACAGTGATCCCACAAACAAATAAATAAATAAAAAATACTCACATCAATCAAAACCTGACCTTATCATCGATAAATGACCTGCTGTGTTTTTCAGAAATGCCCAGCAGCTTTGTTCCCATCCAGACCTTTGTGAGTAAATGATCATCAGACAGTTTGTCTGACAAAAAATGTATCGCATTCTAGGAGAACCACAAGGCAAAGAAACAGTCTATAGGCAATGATAACAGTTCGAACCAGATGAACACATTAGCATGTATATGATGATTGATGTAATCTATTGTTAATGTTTTTCAGCAGCCATGTGTCAAATCACAGATGTCAAGAACAATTTAAATTAAAACTGGAAACATTCAAGGTTGGTACAGATGCTAAGCCCCTACTGCAGAAACATATGATTGTTATGTTGGGTGAATGGATTACGCACATCCAGGTGACAGAGATTGATTCTACCTTCTAAAATGGTAATGCTTTGTCAATTGATGTGAAAGGCTGTGTAACATTTCATCTAGTGACCACAGATAGGGCAGATACATAGATGCTCCTAAGCAAGAAACAGAATGAATAAGAAAAATAAGAAAAATAGCTCCATAAAGGGATGGGTAGCCACACCTGGTATTACTAAATATACAGGCAAACTTTCCCAGCTCACAGATTATGTGTGCGTAGTCACATTGTGGCAACTATTTGGATAATTGTTCTAAGAACTTTAAGACATTGTATTACTTACTTTAAATGTTATTACTTATTTCTTTTAAACAAACAAATAAATACATAAAGGTAATAATCAGCAGAGAAATCCATTCTGAAGATAATCATTATTTACAGTTGAGAACCCAATAGGTTACAAAGTTTTGGGCTGTGGTTTGGGAGATTGTAAGAGTGGGTCGTCCCGATGGTTAGTGATTTGATTCCCAGGAATCAAATGAATAAGAAAAATAGCTCCATAAAGGGATGGGTAGCCAAACCTGGTATTACTAAATATACAGACAAACTTTCCCAGCTCACAGATTATGTGTGCGTAGTCGCATCATGGCAACTATTTGGATAATTGTTCTAAGAACTTTAAGAAATTGTATTACTTACTTTAAATGTTATTACTTATTTCTTTTAAACAAACAAATAAATACATAAAGGTAATAATCAGCAGAGAAATCCATTCTGAAGATAATCATTATTTACAGTTGAGAACCCAATAGGTTACAAGGTTTTGGGCTATGGTTTGGGAGATTGTAAGAGTGTGGACTGGAGGAGAGTCCACATACTGAAGGATCCTTGGGCAAGACATTGAACCCTAAACTGCCATAAGCGCAAGGGTATGTAAGTGGGGATGAAGGTGACTTGTACTTTAAAGTGCTTTGAGTGGTCCATTAGACTAGAAAAAGCTGGTCGATACATTCCAATTACCATTTTCACCTCAAAAGAAAAATACGACTTTTTATTTTGGTATTATATACAAGTCACATGATAAATATTTATGCCTTGATACTTTTAATGTTTGAAATACTTTTTTTAACTCAATTATATTGATGGTGAAATACCGTTTACTGTGATATCTTCTCATACAATATGATAACTTGTAAATCCATATATATATGTATATATGTTTATTTATAAACCCAAAAAACATGCATAAGGAAAAGAAAAGTATAGTTTAACAAAAGTTTGATTTCAGATATTTCCTATAAAGAGAGTCTTCAGGATACCTGAGCTGCAGCAGCAGAGCCTCAGTCATACTGAGATTTTTAATGATTTTTGGGGCTTAAGAACATAAGAGGAAACCGTCAGTTTCAGTGGATCTGTAACAGCAGCTCAGACTGTCCTCCTCGCCAGAGCATGACTGGCAGCCATGGTTCTGCGGGATGCTGAGGTCTAGATGAAGGCTTTGGATCTCCATAGGTTTTAAATTCAACCTACAGCCTCCTTCAAAACCGTTGGACCATAAATCTCTCAACAGCTCGGAGGAGCTTTGCTGGTGCGAGAACAGTGCACACCCCATGACAGGAATCAATCAATCAATTCCCCCTCGACCAGGCAGCGGAGCGGAGCAGTGTTGATACACCGAAAGCCGCGGCCCAGACTGGAAGCAATTGGAATGAAAAAACACACAGACAATATTTGTATCCCACAATACTCAGCTATCATGCGATTCCAGTCGAGGTACGGGGAAGACAAACACACTGACTCGACAGCATGACAGTCGCAGCTATCAACGTCGCCCTAAGCAGCGTGCGGTGTGGATTATCACACACAGACGCAGTTTGTCGAATGCTTCAACAGACCTACTTGAGTGGGATTCCTGCATCAAAGGCAGTTAGATGAAGGAGCAGAGCGGTGGCTTAGCGTAAGCCTTGAGGCAAATGGGAACTGAAATATTAACCTTTTAAAAGCCTTGGCTGCAGACACACTAGATTGTGCCAGTCTGCACTGAGTGAGTTTGACAAGGCAAAGTGTCAGGGTTAGTTTGTGTGTGTGTGTAACTCAGTCAGACTGAAAATCCAAATTGCCACTCTAATCCCAGACAACCATATCAAAATCTCGCTTTGGATCACATCCGTCATTTTGGACGGGAAGCAAAAATGAACAACATTTTCAATGTCCTTTCCAAGCACCAGTAGAATCAAGCATTAAATATAGATCTCACTTGAAGAAATAGAAAATTATTTTTCTATAAGAATTTGAATAAGAGAATCTCCTTTTTCGTCCATGGCTCATCAGGGACCCTGACATCAAACCAGGGGACTGTCTGAATGTAATTATATTGGCCAAAATTAACTTAATGAGATATGTCAGTATCAGTGGTGCCTATAATGTGCCCCAAGATATCTAGTGTGGACAGAGCCAAGAGCTGTACATGACTCTGTGAAGTTTATTATTGTTGTTATTTCAATGTGCTTGAGAGCTAACTAAAATGTGTAGTTAGTTGGTGAGTAATATGTAGGGTGTCTGGAGGTGTGAGAATGTACAGGCATTAGAACAACAACAAAAAAAATCGACCAAAGGCCAAGACCAAGTAACCGAAAAAATAAAGAAAACGTGTGCCTAGACAAGCTCGCATTCTATTGTCCACATACCCTCCAGACGTATGATGTTTGGCCTATTTATTTATCCATGTTTTAAGCGCACACTTAAAACTTGTTCTAGACATGCTTTGATATTCTAGCTTAGAGAAGGATAAAAACACCTGATTTGGTTTAGTTTACACACACACACAAACATACAAGCATTTCTCAAAACAGACATACTGAAAGTTAAGCCTTGGTTAATTGCTTCTATTGTAGAAAAGCATCGGCAGCATCATGGCAATCCTGCAGGCATCCTACAGCGGATAATCCTGGAAACTGAGGCGAGCCGCACACTGAAGAGCAAACACAGCACAAACACACACATTGAAACTCCGCCGAAAAAGACGCACTGTGTCACAAAGGTCTAAGCAGACCTGTTAAAGGAGACACCACTGACAGTGAGACGGCTTTGCTTCAGGCATCCTCTTTTGATGTCAACAACATGCAGAGCAGCAGAGCGTCATCAGGGGAGGCACGAAGCACCAACCCACACCAGCTCCCACCCTCCACCACACACGCACACACACCTTTGACTATTTCTCCGGAAAGCTGTCGTCTCCTTTAGGTTTGTTGCAGAAGCCCCAGACCGTATGTCAGTGTGTGAGAGAGGCCGAGATGCTGCAGCTCTCACTTGCAGCCCTAATGAGCGCAGGGGCTATTTGAGATAGCAGCTTGTGCGCCGCCTAAACTCCTCCAGCTGCAGCACACACAAACAAAGATAAAAACACACAAGCACACACACACCCACACAGCCAAATACACTGCAAAGAGATGTGAGGAAAAAGACCCCAAACCCAAGTAAAACTGCTGTCTTTTACGATGCATTTAGCCATGCAACTACCAACAGTTTGTGATTCATAATTAATGCCATCATTTTTCCAGGCACACAGCACATTTCAAATAAATTAAGTTACCTTCCAGGTAGCAGCTGGTTTCATTTACAACACAGAGACAAACTTGCAGAGACTTGAAACTCGCTCCTTTTGCTTAGTTCTCCTGTCACGTGGTGGTAATGTTCTGAGCAGACACTGTTTTCTAGCCTCTCCCTGGTGCATTTGAGAACTTCATGAAATCTGATATTTGGGTCGTCTCACATTGAGTAACCTTTTTAAAGAAAATGCACTACTCCTACACAACCCATTTCCATTTGTAATTTCAAACAGTGCACTGTGGGTCTTATCAAAGAAAGAGAAGAGGAAGGTTTATTTGCTCAGGACTATTTTCAGCAAAAAATTCATCCACATTTGATGCTGTGGTGGTTATTTGTGGCAGGAGGATGGTATGTGTGGGACTGAGTTAACATAAACTACTGCTTGTGTGTGTGCGTGTGCGTGTGTGTGTGCGTGTGTGTGTCGTGTGCGTGTGTGTGTGTATGTGGTCGTGTATGTTGATGGTGATGAAGGAAGTACAACAGTGTGGCTCACTCATGTGTTTTTAATGGTTTTCTGAAACAAAAGAGCTGTGTGACTCAGAGTAATAAGATGAATCAGGCTTTGAATCCACAGGCAATAATTGTTATTAGGACACATTTATTGTTGGTTTGGGTCTTTTTATTGGCTTTACTATAATAAAAATAGCCCTTTTATGTTAATTGGTCTTAGAACGATTGAGGTTGTTTGAAGCTCAGACAAGTGATGAGTTTTTTCAATATTTGCCATCATCAGAATCGTTCCATGACCATGATGAATGGTTTAGTGACTTTCCTTCCGTCTCTGCTTTTGTCTTATAGCAACCTCTTTATTTTCTTCTACCTTTTTAATCTATATGTTTCTGATGGCACTTGTTATGATGAGTATCATTCAAATGTAAATAATACAAATTTGCTGTTCATTGTGGGAACTGTTGGGTTTCTCTGTATATTTTAAGACTGTGAATGAATATAAATGACAAAAAAGTAGATTTTTTGATTAAATGGTATCAGTTTCTTCCATGTTTAAAACGTGAAGGTTTCAAATATAGCTCAATTTCAAAACCATGTGATTCAAGAGACAAAACCAAGTTATTAGAGTGAGACCAACAATGCTGTCCCATGTGACATCATCATTTATAGGGGTTTGGTCCCATAATATACAAGAAAATAGGAAAACAACAGAGATGGATTTACCTTGTGACAGACCCCTCTCTCTCTCTCAATGACTAGCGCAGTCAGCCCTAACAAAATGAGACTACATTTCCTTGAAGGGAAGAATAGGGGAAGTTTAATACAATGGTTGGTTAATCCCTGTCGCTAAGACATCGAGTACATCTCAATCTCTCTCAATGTCTCCATGTTAACTGATGCGGCAGGCGCATCATGTCACCGGTTTACCAAATGTGCACAGTCACGCTCCCTGCGCACTGGACTGCGTTTTGCAATGTAACCCGCAGGCGCAGTCAGGAAAAAAGAGATTACGGAATTGACTCGTGGCTCTGCTTCAATAGCGAGTTGATAAAGTTTCGGACATGTCGGAAATTCATTTGAGCTTACGACGGTCGGTCAGGACCAATAAATTGGTGTCGCTCCCCTGTACACTGCAAGGTCACCGATGCACAACAATGCTGAAATTGGGGCAAAAAATTACTTAAATCGTACAGTGTATGCCTAGCTTAATGTTACTTAGGTTTTTTATTTCAAGCTTTTTCTAAATCACATCTAAAGTCCATTAAGAAATTTAACTTAGGCAGACGAGTCGATTTCAGGACCATGTAGCTCAGTAAAAATGAAGCTTCATAGGAAACATCCATTCTGAGGAGAAGCCTACAGCCAGGCATCTGTCTCATCTAAAGCCATTTTCTGACATGACCTCCGGAGGAACTTCAGAAAGGTTTCTCCAAAGGGTTTTTTTTTCATACCAAAACAATGCCGCAGGATCAGATGTGTTCATAACAGCAACAAATCCTATGTAGGATTCAGACGAGGGGTAGGGCAGCAGGCAGAGGTAGGACATTATGCCAGGCACACAGGCGTCGACCAAAAGGTATCTTGACATCTTGACTTTGCTGGTGCCTGTATGGTGCTATTCATCTAGAGATATTTCTTTTTGTTTACATTTTTTGTTTTTTGTGTAATTTACGTGTTAGAAACTGCATCAGCAACCCCCTTGGCTTGCTGTCAATCCTAGAGCGGATCACCTGCTGCGCTCTAGCTCTGTCTCCTCCGGAAAAGTGTGGGTGATCTCCAAAGTTCAGTATATGTCTGAAAGCAGCTCAATAGACGAGGTTATAAAAATGTTGCTAGGCTAGCTTTCATCTATGAATGAAAGGATGTTTTTCGGCCCTTTCATCTTTACTAGTCAATGTTAGCTAGGTAGAAGAATCATGAAGAGCAGATGGCGGTATTGCACCTTGAAGTTTGTTGCCACCCACCAATAAACCACCAAAAAAAAAGAACATGATATCATTAACTCACTGTGCTGCCCATAGGCTACGTGCAGCCTTTGAGATGGAATGTTTATTGCATGTTGTTCAATGCACGAGTTGAGCTGATTAACTGTCATGTGAAAACTTTGCTCATTTTATCAGTTCTTCTGTTTTAAAGGTGCTTGAAAAATGTGTGAATGTTAACATGACAATAGAAATGGCAAATATTCTATTTCATGACTTTTCCTGACAACTCACCGATGCAAATTTCAATATTTCTAAACAGGAACAGGAGCCCTGCACTACACCCATACCGTTTCATATTCTCGGCTGCGTTTCTATATCAAACTTGCTTTCATGTTCTTTTAGTCTCAGCCTTACTTTCTCCCATTCTGTGTGGCTCTCTGATGCTTACTTGACACAATATTCTCAAAACTCTGAAGCCTGAGGATCTAGTTGTATAATAAGGACAGGGTTATTCAACCATAAGAAACAATCTCCTCTGTCTCCCCCTCAGTTCTTTTTTCTCTCTCTTCGCATTCACAAGTAATAGGAAAGAGGATGACTGAAAGAGGAGCGGAGGAAGGAAGCTGAAGAGGGAACAGGAGAGGTGATGTGATGAGATGCAAATTACAAGATGGATGGGTTTTTGAGAGAAGATCTTTATTTTTAAATTAAGCGGACATGCCTCATTGATATTTGTACAACAAAACAAAGGCAGTCCAGGTCTATAAAACAGCTCTGCAGTTGCTTCTCAGTCGGAGCTTTTGAATCTCCACTCAGATGTCAAGCTGTCTTTCTAGCAGATTATCGCTCTCACCCCGAGAAATTAGACCACGCACAGATCCGGCCTATCTTCACACACAGGCACGATTAACCAAACACGCATGCATTTACACACACACACACACACACACACACACACACACACACACACACACACACACACACACACACACACACACACACACACACAAACACACAATCAAAAACCTGTTCAGTAACATTACCTCTCTGCTGGGGTATCTCATTAACCAAAGACACTAACGGTGAGATGAAACTAGTGAAGCCGTGCATGCAGTGTGTGTGTTTGTGTGTGTGTCTGCGTCAGAGGCTACACTAACAGATCGAACATTCGTGCACACTACACAGAAAAAGACGGGAGTGACACTAGGATTAACGAGAAGACTGAAGCCTGCTGGGAACAGGCTGATGAATTCATGCTAACGTGTGTTTGTGTGTCTGATGGGTTAATGAACGAAGCAGAGCTCAGTGGGGAAACCCTCATTAACAGTCACGGGACATTCGGCAGCTCTGTGAGACCAACTGTCGCTTTCGGATATTTTTTGATATAATCAAAGCGAGAAAGTGATGAAATCTGCAGGAACAAGATGTTCAAAAAAGATCAGCTTTGAATAATGTCTCATTTTTTACCGAAGATAAGTACAATTAATCTTAAGCTCTTCCACTGTCTAAAACCAGCATGGTAAGAGAGAAAGTAGAGACTGCAAGTTTCTACATTAACCAGCCCTGTCCAATGGAAAGCACAGTTCTCCTAATCTGTAATTTAACTGTTAGTATGAAGAAGTAAATAATCCTTCATGAGATGAAAGAATTCTTCTGCATCTAAAAAATTTAGAAATGTGTAACTTTTCATTAACTGTATTAACCCAAATGGACCTGTGTGATGCCATTGATTTGTGTACTTACAATGTTCCAAAGTTTTTTAGTAATTTTCCTACCTGGCAAAATCTGTTATTTTTATCAAGGTAATGGAGTATTTCATTTGGTCACCTGTCAGTAGATCATCACTATCCCCTCTGTGTTGTGTTTGTCTGACAGAAGAGTCTACGTTGCCTTATTATTTTGTTTTAAGCTAAATTTGTGAGATTACTTTTTACATCTTGTTGGGTTTTAATTATAGATATTAACCGAATGAAGGACTTTTGGGAAGAAACGTTAGAAGCAGCTCAGCTCACATCCCCTGTGAGACATCCTGCAGTCTTAGAGAAAACACAGATTTTAATGTGAAGCTGCTTTCTTCAGTGTTTTTGTTTGTTTCTGGAATTTACTTTTAAGAAGGAAAAGTTTATCCCAGGATAGTGACACTGCTGTACCTCTGCTACATCAAATTTGCAGGCCCATGCAGGTAATATGGCTTAAAAAGGCAGTTCATCCTTTTCCCATCACCAGTAGAGGAGTTTGCCTTTCAGTTTTTTTCCACTGCTGTGTCAAGTTCAATGTCACAAACGCCAGAAATCAGCGTGTTAGTGCGGGAAACACACAACTGAAGAAAGCACCATGGAAACTAGTGGCAATGTTACAAGGGTTGCACTGTTGTATCTTATATTTCCATCCCTCTTTCACACTCAACGTTGTCTTAACAACTTAAGGTTGCTAAGAGGTTCAATGTGCATCTTAAAGTGACACCGTTAAAGGTGCACTGTCATTGTGTAGATTGCCAAAAAAAAAGAAGAAGAAGAGTAAACATAAACCTGGATTACATGTTCCCATCACTGCTGACCGGCACCGATAAAAATCTGTTTCTACTGCAGAGTCAGTTCACCCAGGAGTGAATGCTGATTTTATCCATTCCCAATGGAGACAAAAGCCAGATGTTCATGGTTTTTTTGACCACTAGAGAGGGGGCTATACAGTATGATCCATTGCCGTATATTTTGTTACCCAACAGTTCATAGGGTTAAACCACTTCACAGCAGTCAAATTCATTTTATGTAGTCAGAAAGGCTCAGTTAGCAGCAACTGAATACAGCTGTATCAGGAAAACAGGGGAAACTGATATCAGTGGGTTTCCTTACATCCATCTGGTCAACGCACGTTTTCAATTTGAGAAAAATCGATACAAGCAAAATGTGACAAAGTGCAATTGAAGCAGACTTAGTGAATAAACACTGAATATGCATTAAACATATGTGACTCGAAACAGCACAATAAAACTTCAGGTGTGTGTGGACTGTGTAGGGATAAGGAAATGGACCCCTAACAGAAATGGTTTCCACTGTCTGAGCTCTGACTGCAGCTCTTTTATTCAGCTCATCTCGCTGTGTCCTCCTCTTATGCGGCAGCTCTGTTTGTCTCCATCAACCGCTTGGCTCATATTTACACAACAGGAGCTGGATGGACACGAACATTCATTTGCATTTTCCTTCGCAGAAATTTCTGAAAATTCTGCAGCAGTTTTGCTGAATGTTGTTGCTGAGGTAAACACAGTAACTCTGGATCATTTCCTTTATACGTGTGAAGACCATATGAATCCAGTGCAGGAGTGGTGGAGCCCCTCTCGATGTCCACAAAAGCTGAAGCAATTATTTGATCGATTGAACTGTTAAATTAGTTGTTTCATGTAATCATTAAAAAACCATCAGTGCTTTGCTTTCAGTCTGTACTTAATGTATTTGTGTTATTGGACTGCTGCTCGAGTGACAACAAACTGCCGTTAATCACATTTTTATGTTTTCTAATAATTCCAACATTCACTGAGCGCTGCTGGCACATTGATTGATGATGACAACATTCAGCAGCTTACAACAAAGGCGTCCTGTGAAAAACAACTAAATGTGTCATGTCCAGATAACTGGGATGACATCACCGCCGGGTCATATATGCCTCCCAAATGGACCACAGAGGACTCAGTTCATCATCATCCTCATCATCATCATCATCATCATCATCATCATCATCAGCATCATCATCAGCATCATCATCAGCATCATCATCACTACCACCACCATCATAATCCTCACCACCACCACCATCATCCTCATCATCATCATCATCATCATCATCATCATCCTCACCACCAACATCATCAGCATCATCATCCTCAACGCCACCACCACCACCATGATCATCATCATCATCATCATCATCATCATCATCATCTACCCCATCATCATCTGCAACATCTTTGCCAGAACTCTGATTGGCTGCACGTTTCAAACGTCAACTTTCTGATGCTGGAACTAGTGGAATCCCCCTCCCTCCCCTCCTGCATCCCACGCATTTGAAACAATAACTGCAGAGACTGTTGACAGTTGAGCTCTCTCTCTCTCTCTCTCTCTCTCTCTCTCTCTCTCTCTCTCTCTCTCTCTCTCTCTCTCTCTCTCTCTCTCTTTTTTTCCCCCTCTCTCTCTGCCTGATCGAACCTCTCCCACGCACGCGGGTGGGCTCCGATCCACCGATCCACACGGACTCTCCATGTATGCGCGTGTGCGTGCATCCTGTCTGTTTGAGCCAAACTCACTCAGTAAATAGCCCGCAACAACGTTTATTTCAGGACTTCAAATACCGCCTCACACTCTCTCTCTCCCCGCCCCCCCCTCTCTCTCCCCCTACAGACAGGGATGCCCAGAAAGACGAGTTGTTTTTGCAGCGCATAGAAACAGTGAAGTCAAGCTGCTCAGACAGAAGACACGAGGAGGAGAGGGGGTAGAGTGAGAGAAAAGCATGCCGGAGAAAGGTTACATTACACGGGCACAGCACACGAAGGACACGGTACCTGCTGCCGAGACGCTGCTGCTCCACAGCAGCCCGATCCACAGCACCGCGGGCAGGGTGTCGCGGAGCCGGTGCCCGAGCGAGCAGGCGGCCGGTGGCATGGCGACAGTAGCCGGTCCAGATGAGAGAAGCTGGGAGCTGAGCGGAGGACGGGGTCCTGTCTGCGGAGGGCTGGTCTGCGGTCAGTCGGTCAGATAGAGCCGACGGGTACCGAGGTGGTCCGGATCAGAGACGGTCCGCGTGTGAGAGCGGCATCCTCCTGACTGCAGGGAGCTCCTCCTGCCTTCTGCCTCCGAGATGTCCTCCTTCTCTCCTCCGCGGACTCTGCTGTCCTCTCTCTCTCTCTCTCTCTCTCTCTCTCTCTCTCTCTCTCTCTCTCTCTCTCTCTCTCTCTCTCTCTCTCTCCCTCTCTCTCTCTCTCTCTGTGATCCCCCTCACCGGCCCACCCCCTCCACACACAACCCGACCTTAATGATAAGGATATAATAACTTTAGCTGAGAGGGAGAGACAGTCAGGGTGACTGTTGTGGGCTGCAGTAAGATCAGGACACACTTAGATTGAGTGAGAGAGAATAACATTGTCTCATGGAGTCCAGATTTATTGGATGGATGAGGGGATGGATGATGTGTTTGGAGGGGTGGGGGTGGGCGATAGGAGTCATCGCTTCCCAAACTGGTCATCTCTATAGCTATATACTGCAATCAGAGGCTTTACAGTAAGATGAACACACTGCAGGCTGACCGATGAATGCTGACCACTACTGGTCTTTATTTAAATGTCTGATTGGTGTAGTCCTTTTCCTTATCAAGGGCCATTTAAATTCCTATAACATCCTTCAAGGGCCATGCAAAATAATTGTACGCATATATCACACCAGCCTCTCTAATGAAGGCTGGAACAGCCTCTGTTTGGTGAGGCGTCTGATTACACAGGTTAGTGCTGCTGCTGCTGCTGCTGATGATGATAATGATGAAGATGATGATGAACATGTTCAAAGGATCATCTTCTTCGTTTGGAGCCACAAGCTTTAAAGGCACTATTTCCTCCCTTATATCAAGCTCAGAAATGATTGCACGCACACAATGTATTTGGTCTGTATTTGTCATGTCTGTTGTTTCATTACAGGCCACAGAGAAGAACTGGGGGTTAGATCATTGGACAACATCAGCCCGGTGACCCAGCCAGGTATGATCAATCCCCAGGACATTTGTGGCTTTCCTGCAGCTGCATTCTGCCACCAGTTCCACATATTGTATCCGCAAAGTGGTTCCCATTATTTCCTGGAAATGTCTTCCGATATCCCTCAGTGTTTTTCCGTATCTTGTTTCTGACACTGATACTTCTGAACAATTTCACTATGTGTGGTTCCAGCAGCTTCCCTGCAGCATCAAGGCTCCTTCACACATCCTCCTCCTGGATGAGGTTTCAGCGTCTTGGTAATGAGCTTTTTGCAGAAAAAAAGAATAATAACATAATTTTAATGATTTTGTATTTATGAACTGACTTGTTGTGGATGGATCAACCTGTCTTGTGGACTTTATGGCCTGGAGGATGCATCTCCCCAATCTAGTCTGGATTGATGCAGCTATAATCACTGTATTATAAGTCGCCTAGTTATCATATTGATAGTAAACTATAGGCAGTAGCAAAATCAGTGGCTGCAGTAGTTCTGTAGTAGTAGTACCTTTACTTAAATGGAAACTTTGAAATTTATCAAAATTTAACACTCTCTTGTCTGTCTTTATATGTTTTGGTAATGCCTGTCTGTTTTATTGTCACTATCCTAGAAAGAAGTTATGCTAAAATGATTCTAAATTTGTTTCATATAGAAAACAAATATTTGAGTAAAATAAAAAATGCTTCAAACTCTCTCTCTCTCTCTCTCTCTCTCTCTCTCTCTCTCTCTCTCTCTCTCTCTCTCTCTCTCTCTCTCTCTCTCTCTCTTTCTCTCTCGCTCTCTCTCTTTTGATCTGTCAGCCAGTACATAATTCATGACAAAAAGTTATCAATGATTCAGTGGTATCACTTTAAAAACAAGCTCCACAGACAGACGGACTGACAAAGGCCGTTCTTTCTGGAGTTTCAGGATTGGCCTCAAGTATGAAGAAGGTAACAGACACACACAGACACACACACACACCTAATCAGACACTTTGCTAGGACAGCTCTCTCGCTCCTTCCTGCAATATTTTTTTACTTGTAACTTTAGGCTGCTTGACACACGTGGATAAAGGAGATTGAGGGAGCACGACGCAACTTGGCAGCAGCATGCACTCTGTCACAGCACGGAAAGGCTGGAGTTATGAAGCATCTACCAGATTTTAATAAATCTGGATACTTGGAACTCCCATTTGACACTCAGTGTCTCCAGAGGGAGCTGTGCAAAGTCTAATAAAGGTAATCTGAGTCAGCATTGGTTTGGTCTGAAGACTATACATGTTTAAAAAGTGTTCGGATCTTAGCTTGTGGAGTTAGAAAGAAATTAACTTAACTTTAGCCCTACTGCTTTGGTTACTTGTAGCATAACATATCAACATTCTAGAATGTTGGTGGTGACGTTGCATTATGGGTAATGTGTAGCCTGGATGACAGACGAACTTAGCCCCGCCCACAACATTTGAGGTCGGGAAGTTCGGTCTGGACTCGCTCCGTTGGGGAGAAATTATGGCCGGTTCCAAAACGTCCGGGCCAATCAGATTGTCAGGGCGGGCTTTATACGATGATGGACAGATGATCAACAGTAACGTAATCAACCACATCATCAAAGTACGCTTGAGTTGAATTGGTTTTCAACCAACATGCCTGCCGCGTAGCGACTCCCCTCGCATAACTACCTGCAGTTTAAGGAGCGCACCATTTTAATAGACGCACCAGATCCTGGTGCGGCTGTTACATTTACTGTTTCTCTGATCTTCTTCTTCTACTTCTTCCAGCATTAGTGCAATTGAGCTCTGTTTACAACAGCTTTTCGTCGCTTTACATACGTCACATACTACGTTGCACTGATTGGTTGTAGGTCTATCCAATTGAGCGAAGAGGCATTTTTTTTTCTGGTTCGGTTGAAACACGCCCCATAATCACAGCCCAATGGAGCGGTATCAGACTCACATTCTGACTAGAATTGTGAGTATGACAACGTCAGGCTAGGTAATGTGTGGAATAAAGAAGAAAATGTCTCTGGACCTTCTGCATTGATTGTGAAGATTGGTTCTGAATGGAAGTTGGAGGAAAACAATTATTCTGAGTCTTATTTTTGTGCTCTTGTCCCTCTTCCCTCTAATTGTGTCAGATCATCTGACTGTTTGTGTTTCATGTCCAATCAAACTTTGTTTCATTGTTGCTATGTTCCCAGATCCATGCAAAGCCTATACTGGTTTTCAAGCACAGCCTCCCTTCGATGTCCTCACTGTAACAACATTACATTGTCTATGTTGTGTTATTCCTCCACGGCCGTCCTGCCATGTTTATTATCCACAGACTCTGAACAAGATCATTGTCCACATGAATGAAGTCCTTGATTTTTGCTTTTCAGTCCAGAGACAGGCAGCGCAGTGTGTTAGCTGAGTGGCTGTCTGCCAACATGGCAGAGCACTGTCTCTTCCTTCTCTGATAACTAAAGAATAAAATGATTAGACGACGGCCTCCGAAGGAGAAGAGATATCATTATTTCTGTAAAAGATCAGCCCCCACCCTGCACCCCCTACTTAGCTCGCAGTGTCATCCGTCCTCATCCCATCTCATTGTCCCTCTCTCTAATCCCTCCCTCCTCTTCCATCTTACCCCAATCTCATTTCTTTTATCTCTCTACTTTCCTGCCATTGGTTCTGGTTCTCACACTGCTGTTGTGTGTTTTCTTCACAGATACATGTGGGGGGAGATAAGCCTCAGCAGCGAGCCGGGCTCAGCGACAGTCTGCTCGATGTTTCTACATCTCTCCTTCACACTGCACAGCTGAGGTGCAGAGGTCACATTGAACCGAGGACCACATCAAAATAAGTGCTCGGTACAGCAAAAACAGAGGAGAATGAACAAACAAGCAAAAAAAAACAGATTAGTGGTATTAGGGGTAGCAGTGAATAAAAAGGTGGATAAATGAGATTTGCAGGCAGTGATCAGCAAAAGGGAAACAAACCTCAGTTATAAAGAAGAGTAATTACATCCGTTATCAGCATAATGAGGAAATGTTATAATGAATGTATCTGATAAATGTTCTCTTCACACTTCATTTGTTCTGGTTACAATAACGCTCAAAGCAACTACACCATGATCCTGCCTTTTATGGTTATGTTCAAGGTAATGCAAGCCATATGAATTCAATATACTTTTTTAATATCTCCTCATGGTCTACTAGCTGTACATCCTGTGAGTGCACTGGAAATAAATCTGGTGTAAACACACAGCCCTGCGGCTCTATGTGGAAAAGAGATATAGCTGGCAGAAACAGCCACCATGACTCTGCTCAGTTTATGCTTACAGTACACCAACTCTCTTTCTTTGAGCGATTTCCAATCAGATATGGAAAGATCACCAAAACGCGATAATGTACTCATTCCTCTGCCTTCTACTCTCGAGGGACGGACCACCTGGACCAGAGTTGATACTACAGCCAACCCAAAGAAGATAACAAAATAATAAAGAAAGTGAGGATGGACAGAGCCACTGATTGTTATTTTTCTTTTTATGTGATTTATTGTCATCAAGTAGTAAACAGGATTACATTCACCTCTAAAGTGCCCTGTCTCAATCCATTGCGCTTGGCCCTACCCTTAGATATGAAGTGCCCTTCACTGGTAGTGTCCCCCCTCTGAGCGGGGCCACAGGGGAAAGGACAACAATATCTTGCCCCAGGAACATGGAAACCACTCACTACGTCATCTGCAGCCAACCCATGTTATTACAGTGACAAACAATTTCAATTAATGTTATTATATTAACAACTGTTATCAACCAACATCATAACAGTGATACATAGTGACAGATGGGACAGATCGATATGTACACAGTCAGTCAGCGTGTTTACATTAGTTATTCTGCCCTGTACTGAAAACTTTATAAAATAGCCAGGAATGTTTATTATTATTTTTTTTTAAATTTATATACAGGACCCGGGAGTAAAAAAAGTTGCATGATACTCTCAATCAGATTGTTTACGTGTGTGTTTCGATGTCCGCGATTTCCCTGAAATATTCATGACAGCGATTCAATTACATTTGCTTCTGGATTAAAATAAGATATTCTGCTGGATGAAAACAAAATGTAAAGGTATTTTCAAGATGTCATACTTCCTTTTATAAGTATATTACCCGCAGTGGTGGCCATCTTGATTTGCTTTATCCGTTCGCAAAGTATTCAGGAATATCTGTCTACCCTTCGTTTCTAGGTGGGTCCTGAATAAACTACTGTTGACGAGGTGTTTGAAGGGCTATAGATGGTCAATACCTCAACATCACATAGAGAAATGGGACCACCCTTCATGGCCACGCGCAAAACACAAGGGTAAGGCCAATTGGTAGGGCTCAGGGGTGAATTGGGACAGGGCAAATATCTCTTTGATTATTGTGTCATACCTAAGGGTAGTACTGCCCTCACCACAAAAGTCCTTTCTAGTGAACATAAAACAGGCAGCAAAATCAGCATTGCCTAAGCAAATTGGAGTTTAGCTGCAGAGGCTCCTCAGAACTGAGTTTAACTGACACAATAGCTGACGAGCTAAAAACGGGATAAAAACATACAACAGCATCCAGAGATAAACAGCAGCATTCGCCCCCTCCTTCTATTATGCACTCAAACAGACTACAGTGGTGTACACAAGGTTGTGTCCACAAAAGCTGTTGGGCACAATATTTTAGGTCACTGAGCAGGACAATTTACACAATGATCTTCCACCCATGACCTGTCTGGGACTTTGGAGCCAGAGATGATTTTAACAATCGGACCCACCTATGTTAGCTCCAGGACAAAAGCTCAACACATTTGTTTCCCTTCTATCTCACACACACACTGGTTGTGTATTGTAGTGTGTGTAAGGTGCCCTGAGGCAGTGAAGATTTGCTAAAGTGGAGCTCCTCTCTACTTCCTCTATTGTTAAGATTCCCTAACAAGCCACATTTGGCTTCTGCCGCTTGCAGCAGTTAGATACCACACCATAGGAGAGCTATCGCCAACATTTGTTTGCCTCACACAAACAAAATCTTGCTGATCTATGTACAGCATTAGGCGGCATATACTGTGGAAGACGCATCAATTATTAACTGCTTGGTTTTAATTTTATTTGCCTTCCCCCATCAATTTCATTAACAGGACTCAAGGAACATAAACAGGATTTATTTCAAATCGTTAACCGCCGACATTATGCTCAATCGCAGGAGTCAATCTGAGTAGGATCAGAAAGTGAGTGAAACACCAGCTCGGTGATGCAGCGCTATTACTGTAAATCAAACAGCAATTACAAGGGAGGACAATCAGACTCAATATACATACTTTTTGCTCAGACTGGGAGTAGCAGTGAGACATGTGGTGGCAGCAGAGATGTAATCACAGAGGAAAGTCTCCTACTGATGTGGAATATCTAATGTGCAGCTGTTCTCTAATAAGAACTCTTTCTATTGCTTGGTGCTCATGGGTTTAATATCTACACAAAGATCATGTGAGGAATGTAGATCATACACATGCACACTTATGCATACAAAGTGATGTACACAAAAACAGTATGTCAAGATTTAAAATAAACACAATGGATGATGTCGATGCTTTCTTCACAACCAACCTGCTAGTGCCATCCGACCTCTGCAGCTCATCCAAAAGGCAGCAGGTCGACTGGTCTGCAACCTATCTAAGTTCCCTCACACTACACTGCTCCTCTGCTCCCTTCACTGGTTACCAGTGGCTGCCCACATCCACTTCAATACACTGATACTTACTTTCCGTGCTGCGGACGGATCGGGCCCAGTCTTCATCCAGGACATGGTCAACCCTTACACCCCAACCCGCCCACTCTGCTCTGTATCTGCCAATCGGCTTGTTGCTCACTCACTGCAAGAGACAACTGGCTACTCAATAAAATCACGACTGTTTGCTCCCAAATGGTGGAACGAGCTCCCCATTGACTTCAGGACAGCAGAAAGTCTACACATCTTCTGCTACAGACTAAAGACACATCTCTTCCGACTACACCTTGAATAAAAATTTTAAATAAAGTTTTAGATTGAGTTGCACATATATATTGCACTTACAAGTATCACTTAGTAGTTTGGCTTTTTTAAGCAAATTGTACTTACTTGATTTTTGTT
Source organism: Pseudopleuronectes americanus (assembly GCA_038501795.1). Taxonomy (NCBI): domain Eukaryota; kingdom Metazoa; phylum Chordata; class Actinopteri; order Pleuronectiformes; family Pleuronectidae; genus Pseudopleuronectes; species Pseudopleuronectes americanus. The sequence goes on along the minus strand of CM076733.1, from coordinate 1,633,405 downwards.
TTTCTGGGTTTTCTGGCCCTTGTGGTTGAATGCACTTATTCTCAGCTGAATGAAATGTAATGTAGTGTATAACAGTAGCCTGGATGCCAGACGAACTTAGCCCCGCCCACAACATTTGAGGTCGGGAAGTTCGGTCTGGAGTCGCTCCGTTGGGGAGAAGTTATGGCCGGTTCCAAATCGACCGGGCCAATCAGATTGTCAGGGCGGGCTTTATACGATGATGGACAGATGATCAACAGTAACGTAATCAACCACGTCATCAAAGTACGCTTGGGTTGAATTGGTTTTCAACTAACATGCCTGCCGCGTAGCGACTCCCCTCGCATAACTACTTGCAGTTTAAGGAGCGCACCATTTTAATAGACGCACCAGATCCCTCGCTTGCGGACCAGTGCAATAAGACACCTGCCGTACAACGACCGGACGCCCGCTGTGCGGCATTTCTCAAAAACTATAGTTTAACACCCCTCGCCAGCGGAACGAGGTAAGGAAGCTGGTCCCATTTACTTTGCTGCAGGTAGTGTGGAACATGCGTTAACGCTATGTCACGTTAACGCATCAGACTTGTCTCGTGGTGATTTGTTTGTTTATTGTATTTTAACGTTTGTGTTTGGTTTTATGGATTAAAATATTGTGTACTTAATGTCATTCCAGTTTTACGGTGTATTTACGGGTACGATGAAGTGAAACAAATAAAGAGGCCTATGACATCAGTAGAGAAACTCTGCGTCATGTTTGGGGAAGCGGGGGGGGGCTGTTACATTCACTGTTTCTCTTAAAAATGCTGATCGTGTTGGTAAAATCTCCATGTATCCTTAAATTATTTTTACAACACTGGCAAAAATCGTTTTTACTGATCTTCTTCTTCTTCCAGCATGCGTGCAGTTGAGCTCTGTTGACAACAACTATGCGTCGCTTTACATACGTCACATACTACGTTGCACTGATTGGTTGTAGGTCTATCCAATTGAGTGAAGAGGCATTTTTTTTCCTGGTTCGGTTGAAACACGCCCCATAATCACAGCCCAATGGAGTGGTATCAGACTCACATTCTGACTAGAATTGTGAGTATGACAACGTCAGGCTAGTATAACAAAGGCAGGCTAGTATAACAAAGGACTGTTGAACCTTTCTGGATAAACTTCTTATGTCATGGTCATACTATTTCTGAATCCGCAATTTTGTGCATAAAAACTGTGATACATTTATTTAAATCACAGAGTGGGACCATGTGCTGTGCATCACAAGTTAAGAAGGGTATATAGTAAAATGTTTCTATTAAATGCATCATGGGAATAGGATAACAATGTTTCCAATTAAATGGTTTGTATAGTTTAGTCCACTCAAAGTGCTTCACAGTACAGTTTGCCATTTACACAGTGCATCTATTAGCAGCACTTTATTTTTTTATGAGGGGCATCTTGCCCAAGGACACTTTGACATGTAGATGGGGAAGACCGCTATACCACTCAGCCACAGATGCCCGATTAATCACCTGAACTGTGGTGGAAATACAAAGTAATTATAAGTGTTAATTAAAACTTTTTTTTACAATTGTTTAAGTGTAAATCTTTTAGAGCTGTGCAGCACATAAATTCTGCTCTCTCTCTCTCTCTCTCTCTCTCTCTGTCTCTCTCTCTCTCTCTCTCTCTCTCTCTCTCTCTCTCTCTCTCTCTCTCTCTCTCTCTCTCTCTCTCTCTCTCTCTCTCTCTCTCACTAACAAAGTACATCGACTAAATGTCATTGATGGACCGGCTACCGGCAGCATCAGGAGAAATCCTGCCGCATCGTGGTCCGTGGACCATCAAAAAATCCATGCAGTGTTTACTGTTGCTCCCTGTATGACTTTCATTCGGGGTGTGCATGAGAGCAGGAGAATGCACGGGACTCACTGACCATTCATATTGTGTCATAATCCCTCAACGACTTGTGATGGGTTGGTTTTCTGTCTGACACAAGGTGAAGCAATGGAGCTGGATATATTGCTCAGTTAGTTATTTGTTAAATTGTGCTTTTCAGTGTGAGTGCTCCACATAAGGGTAAGAGCCATACTAAATCTGTGGGGTTCCCCTTTAACAGGCTTGTTTTTTTGTTATCAAATAAGGAAGTACAGTCTGACTACTTATACAGTAAGTGTTGAAATAAAGAATTTGAATTCATAAAAAAGTTGAAAAAAAGCTACAGAGTAGAAACTACTCAAATGAGCTGAAAGATGAGAAGCCGAGAAACTGGCCAAAAATAAATATACCAGCAGGGAAGATACAGTGAATTTATAATAAATTATTCAACAGCCACGAGTCTCGGAAAGTTAGCAAAATAGAATATTGATATTGATAGGCATATCCAATTGTGTAATTCCCAACAGTATCCATATCTGTACATGTATCTGAGCTTGAATGAACTTCTTATGTTTGCTTTGGTTTAGTGTAAATCTGTCAGATTCTCATTGGATCTGCAATCCAGAGGAGCCACTTAAGATAATCAGGTCAAGCATTGAGCATCAATCCAATCAGTAAACAACACTGTATGTCAGTCTTCATCACATTGGAAGGTGTTGAGCTGGGTGAGCTGTTAGAGTGGTAATAATTCAAAATTCCTTGCAGGCTTTTAGAGGCAAAATGATTAAAATGATAGCTTTTTAGATCTTCTGAGGTATCATATAGGGCACTAAACTCCTTTGTTGATTTCAAGCTGTACTGGAGCAGAGTAAAATAAGTTGTTTGAAAAGCTTCCTCTTTTACAGACGGTTCAGTAATTAAGATAAACTGCCCCAAATATAATTAGGCATGTCTGTCAGTATGAGCTAAAATATCAGTATAACTAAATATGTTTTCTATTTACTCATGACAAATATCACTTAGTGATAGAAAGTGTAACTCCAACTGAATATTAGAGTGTGTGTATCATTTCGGTGCATACACCTTCAGCCGAATTCAGGCAATTTCAAGTATCCTGCCTTGATGTCATGTCCTCTGCGTGTGGGCAGAGAACCACCCACCACTCAGGGAACTCTGTCTGTAGCCGATAGGATCTAATTGACAGTTATCATTCCCTCCACAAAAAGGCTATGTGATGTTTCCAGCTTGTAAATCGATTTGTTGCTTACCTATTCTACAAAAGCCTTTATTCTTAGAAAATCTATTATGGTTAGGAGGAGCTAGAGTATCAACACAATGAGGCGGCAAAGACGGACAGGTGAGGAGATTGTGGTTTTTGTGTTCACTTTCATGACTTAATGGGCCTGACAACTACCGTGGTCTCATTTAGCCACTTATTAGCAACCGCAACGCATACTGAGTGGGGTATTTAGGGATGTAAAATAAATTAAAATAAACTGCAAGCTTGTATTTACAACAGAGTGTATTTCAGGCAACTAAATAATAATCTATTTAACAAGAATGTCTCTCAGTATATTGCATACCTTGGTCAAAATCCCAAAGTTCCCTAATATTTCTACTCATCAAGATCCAAGAAGAAAGTGAAAAAAGGCCCTAAACTTCCCCCAGATCCAGAGTTGCCGCAAAGTCAATCTGTCCTTCTTTTACACATGTTCCATCCTTCAACCGAGTTTATTGCAAATCTATTAGTTCAATCAATGTGATTAGACTGACCCAAAAAATACATTATCAGTGACCAAGGTAGTTTAAAATAATATTTCAAAGGACATGTAATTTTGTTTACCTATGATGGAAAATCCTTATCAAAGGGGAAACACTCCAGCGATATTTGAAAGACAAAACAGCGGAAGTATAAAAAGGTATATGCAGAATTATAGCAATAGACCAAATGGGAAATAAAATAAGAAAAGCTACTGTGTCTAAATGCATTATGGAAGTTAAAATCTTAGAATCCTGGTAGGATGTAGTGGGTCTATGTTTCAGAGGCTTTTGGTTTTGGCTGTGCTGCTGTTCTCATACATGTTCTGCCTGCTGCAGATGGTTGTTATTGGACTTTCTTTAAATTTGACCTCTAACTGAACTGTAGCTCTGCAACAGATGGGAATAAATATATATATATGTTTACAAATATATATACAACATATAGGAAGCATATCCAATGATGCACTGACAGTCTTGGCTCTATCCTTCAGACACCCAAGCTGACTCTTAACTCGAGAGGGAGCTTGGTCCAGTCTGAAATCACGAGCAACTGGCCCTGCCCATAAGGTCATACGGTCAGGTCTCATTTAGTGTAAATGCATCTTTGCATTCATGGTTTAAAAATGGTTAAGTGCAGCCACTTGACCATGTGAGCTTATGGGTGCCCTATGTACGGAAAATTGACTCCTCGTTATATTTTTCCTGTCCTATGATGCATGTCTTCCCTGCTCTCTCTCCCCCTTCTGGGCTTAAACTCTGTCAGTAAAGGCTTAAGTGGCAAATAAACAAAAATATATTGTAAAGAAAGTTAAGTCCCAAGCACACCACATCTACGCAACAGCAACATGGATGCTGCAGAGGTAAACAATGTAGCAGATTGGTAACAAAGGCATAATGTCTGAAAGGAAAAGACGAAACTGTAGGAAAACAACATTTTCCTCAGAAGTGTGAATATAAAAAGAAAAGTAACAATATATGAACTCGTTCAGTGAATTTTCATGGCAGCAAACAGATCGCAACTCACAAACTCTGAGGTCTCGTAAATTCTGAGGTACAAGGTTGTGATCAGCACAATGGGTGGGGGGTGTTTTATGAACTCTTCACCACCCTATATAAAGGCAGCAGTTGACTGGATGACGTTTGGAGGCTTTTCACCCGAGTGTAACCTGAGTGACTTAATCCTTGGAATGGCTGCAAGGTGAGGTTGAAGAAAGTGGATAACACGCTGTCCTGGCCTCTCTCTATCAGCTGTGTCCTTGATCAAGGCACTGTCTCCTTCACCTCTCCAGCTGCTGTCTCCTGCATTCCACTTGACAGCTCCTAACAGTGAAGAATATGCAAAACACAGAGCAGCTGTAAAATAGAACAATGTTCAATAGTCTCTCTGGAAAAAAAATTGCTGAAAGATAAATGCAATAAATGAAGAGTTGGCAAAAGTTCCATAAGGAAGATGTATTTTTCCCTCTCTCACTCTGCCTGTATTCCTCTGTGAGGGACATTCTGCTGTTTCCCCCTTTTCCAATTTGCTCTATCACATTTACATACCATGCTTTCCATGCTGCGTGAGTCCCTACAGTCACAATTTCAACATCATCTTTCTGCTCGCATTGCCCAAGCCAATCCCTCCCTGGATGGTGTTCTTTAAATATCATTGCATTTATGTCATTCTGCCTTTTAGAGCCACTGTTGCACAACCCATCATCTACAGTCATCAACCACCTGCTGGCTAGACTCAGCGGGATCCTGTCCTATATCCCCTCTTCATATGGACTTACGCTCAGTGGAGATGCTTCACGGCGGTGGAGGAATCGCCAAAATCGTGTTGCTAACCTCAATAAAGCAGTTCTAAGTAGACTTGCAGTTCTCTGCAGTTACAGTCCACTGGGTAATGTAAATTCTGGGCTTTGGTGTTTTGAGCTTATTAACTTGCGTAGGTCCTACAAGTTTGCACACTGATTAATCAGATCAAACAGGAATGAAATTCCGGAGAGGGGAACAGATTCAGAAGGAGACTGAAAGGCCGACATACTCTCAAATTCAATTTTTATTTGTATAGCCCATATTAAAAAATTTGTATTTGTCCAACAGAGATAAAGGGAGCGGTTATTACAGTTGTAATGATGGAGGTATTGTCATGGAGGTGGAATATGTGAAGAGGTTATATTGTTTATCTAAGCAATCAAGTTGTAATCATAATCAGATGCCACCACGAGCCACCATCCACCACCACCATCTAAAATCAACTGCCACCACGATCACCACCCATGATCACTACCCACAAACCTGTAAACTATTAAGGTCACAATCCACCATCCACCTTCAAGATACCATCACGATAGTGGTCCAAAATCCACCATCACAGTCACCATTGAGTGACTTCTTAATTTAGTTGTCATGCTACCATTTGCTTATTAGTAAGGGGGATCACCAAAGATATTAGAATGAATTGACTTTCTTTTGGACTTTCTGTTTCTTTATTTTAACGTGGCTTACTTTGTGTGTCTGGTTGGTTTACTTCTAGTTGTGTCTGCCACCTTTGTGCCCAACCCTAATGCCTTCCACCACTGTCTAATTATCCCTGCCTCTCTTGTGTATTTAGTTTGGGGAGGCTGTGTCTCAGGAGGTAAAGCAGGTTGTCCACTAATCAGAGACGGTTCAATTCCTGGTTCATGCAGTCCACCAACACGTCAGTGTGTGAATGATAGACAAAGCACCAGGTTAATGTGAAATGTGATCTTTGTACCTTGTGCGTGTGTGTTGATTGTATACCTGCCTGTCAACTGGAGCTTCTTCCTTTCATTGCATTTTCATCACTGCACCATCCTGCCTTAGTGATTAGTCTGTGTTTGGCTCAGACAGGGAAACATTAAAGGGATAGCTCGCCCCAAAATGAAAATTTGCTCATCATAGCCTCACCACTTTGCTGATGGAAGTACGGGTCAAAACATAACGTGTCTTCATACTGCTCCTGTGGTGTCATCAAAGTGTCTGTAAGCCCCGACATTCAAATTCAACTTGAAACTGGGTCGTTTACACCATGTTTTTAGCCTAAATGTCCTGTGTTATCCTAGTTACTGAAGTTGAAGAAGTGGTCACCATTTACTTCAATTGGATTGGATTTGGCTGCAAGGCTGTGTAGCCCTGAAAATCGGTGTTTTGTGGACTCAAGCACTTCACCCACCCCTACGTCAGCATAGTGGTGAGTACATCCCTTTAATGTCTATACAAACAAGTTGTAAATGCTGTGAGCTTTGACCTCATGGTGGTGATAGAGGAAAAGTTGATGGGGGCATCAAAGTCATTAGGATTAAACTTCTGGGCATGATGAGTGTTTCGAGAAAACAACATGGCAATGAAAGTCATTTGCCATTAGTGAAATCATGGATGGTTGTAGCGAGGCTAAAGATACCAAGAGTATCTGTAAAAGGATGACATGGGTAAATGGTAAATGATCTGTATTTATATAGAGCTTTTGTCTTGATGAGCCGGAAGAATACACAAAACCTTCTCTTCATGTTTTTTTTTATTCACATAAAAAGACTTTCTGAAAATACAGTTGACTGAGTGCATGTGGATTGAACAAATGTATTTTCAGGTCATTTACAGAGTCAAAAGAAACATCCTTGTCGACTCATGGAGCATTTCGTTCAGCCTTGATTGCAGCAGCTCCTGCAGTCTTCGCTTTTCTTTCTGTGAAGCTCACAGCTGGATGTGGACACAAAAGGAGGCTGATGGTTAGAACAGGAAAGAGGACGTGTGAGATGGGCTTTTTACAGTATTTGTATATGCAGCCACATATGCAGGTTTGGGCTTGTATTTACAGAATACCTCCACTGAAATTTGAACTGGGACTAAAAATATCCCAGATTTACCTCAGATTTTTATGAATCATGATACACCTACTCTCTGCACCTGCTCTCATTTGGATAAACCAACGTCAATGTTTTCAGACTCTCGGAGCTGTACCAAGAAATAATGACAGCTTCCTGTAGCTTTTCTCAGAGGCTTCAGCTGCATCTGTTTTCTGATAATATTTTATCTCTGATCTTTTTCTTTTATCGGAGCATCAAATTATGAATTTTACATGTTTTACAAATCAGTGCTAAAGAGTGGGTGCATGGTCACAATGATATGAGCTCCAGGATGACCGTTTTTCGACTTTAAGTAATATGATATATTTACCACAAATGTCTAAATCAAATCTCAAAGCAACACATCAAATAACTGCTCAGATCTGAACCAAAGTGATGGACTGCTCATGAAGCCAGGCCAATAGCTTGACAAGTAAAAGAATACAGAGCGTCTTATGTTATGATGCTTTCAGGAAACACTTCTTGAACCAAACAGTCTGTAATTTGGATGTTATAATCATGTTTGACTTAAGATGCTTTCAAGTTCAGTAACTTTATGTATTGTGTCTACACACCTGAGACCTCAGCTCTTCTACTTCAATCAATCTCCTTCTTTAGGTATCTCTTCATGACTGAGGCCACGTCGCCCCCCTCGCTCCCCTCTGCCTCCAGTCTTTCTCCATGCGGTCTTTCAAACCTGTGTCTTGGTCCCCCACCCTGGGAACTTCCGCCTGAGCTGGATGAATCCGTTTCAGAGCTTTTCCTGCTGCGGGTTGAAGGAGGCAGCTCTCCGAAGTGGACGCTCAGTGCCCTCCTACCTCCTCTAACGGAGCCCGCCAGGCTGCTGGTCGACTGAGCTCTCCGAATGGCAGGCAGGAAGTCGGATGCTGCATCGTCACCCGTCAGACGACGGTTTTGGAAGACCATGGGTTCCGACCCCAGAGAGGCCTCACCTCCGTCCTCTGTGACGAGACTCCCCAGCATGCTCCGCCTCAGTGGCTGCGGGGAGCGCTGGATGGAGGTTGTCACAGAGCGAAGGGAGTTGTCTGGGTCCTCCTCAGGGATGGACATGGAGGGGGGGTGAAGGCGAGCGGCGCGGGAGGAAGACAACGTGGAGAGGTGAGGCAGGGAGGGAAGTGAAGTGAGGGAATCACTTGAGTTGAAGCGAGAGAGCCTGGCTCCAGCTGTGGAAGCGCTGACAGATGCCTGAGAGTCAGTGATGGAGCGAGAACTGGCAGCGCGTTGCAGGAGTGGGGAAGGTGGTTTGAGGATGCTGGGTCCAGGTCTGTGCTCCTGGAGGTCATCGGGACCAAGAGAGAGGGCTGAGGCTCTACGTCTTAGAGTCGAGGCTCCGGTTGTTTGATAAATCGGCAGGGAGATGGCACTGCCTGTTCCATCGCCTGCATCACCGCCCGCTCTGCGCTTCCGAAGTCCATCCAGCAGTTCTGACAGGGCGGAAGAGGAAGGGGCTCGGCTGAGACTTTTGGTGCCAACTCCTCCAGCCTCAGAGCCTTCGTCTTCGGGGTCCTCACATGAACTTTAGAGGAATAAAAGAGACACTTCAAACTTAAGTCCATGGTTGCAGCTCCTATGACTACTTTTAGGAATGCAGCTAACAATTATTTTCATTACTTACGTTATTTGCTAAAGTCGTTAAGTCTATGAAATTTCAAAAAATTAGAGACTTTTCAAGATGCTTTTTTCACTGATAAACAATCCACAACAATAATATATCTAAATTACTGTCCTATACGACTAAAAGCAATTTGCCATATTTTACAGGCTGGAACCACACAATGTTGGCCATTTTCACCTGAAACAATTGCTTTCAATCATCAAAATAGTTAATAGTTCTGTTTAGACCAGCTTATAATCCGTGCAGCTCTTTAAAAAGGTGTGCATGTGGACACTGGGTATCGGGCCCACCGAAAGCTGTAGGTGCTCATGGTGTCAGCAACAGAGTGGCGGCTGCTGTAAGGAGAGCCAGCACCACGGGACGCTCCTCTTGGAACTCCTAACCAGCCACGAATCCCCTCACCAACATCCTCCGTCCCGATAGAACCAACACTGGACACTGAGTCACTGCAAAAGAAGGAAGATCCACAAACTTTAGCTGCCATGGTTAAAGCTACTTTCAGGTTCCATTCCACTCTGGTTTGAGTATTATACCAGCATGAAGACAGATACAACTTGCACAATATAGACAATCCATCACTGAGCAGACCAGTGTTATACATCAAACAGCAGGTTAATGCCTTTTGGATCAGCTGTATGTTTGCCAACTGGTTCTTATTGTTGTGTTCAAGAGCTAATGGCATAACAGGCAAACGGAAATGATGAGGATTAGAATTAAAGATGTCTTATTATTGTCTAAAACTTTTGCTTTTTTTAAAAGCCAGCAGCGGTCGATGAACTGTTTGTAGCCATGCAGGCAGCCATTTTCATTTGTGCTTTTATTCACAACCAATTTAATTAACTTTTATTCACCATGATAATCGCTGATATCTGTGTGTGATGAGATCAGGTAAGAGTCTGACATGGTCAGGAGAATTGACCTGCAGTGATCAACTCTCGCAGTGTGCACTAATGCCACATTGACATGATATGGGACTGACAGTAGAGACAAGAGGGATTCCCATTCTCATGATCATTTTGTCGGATTAACTGTGGGAATACTTTGAAAACATTTCCGGTTGATTTGATTTTATAAGATTTTCAACACATACATGTCAGATGGAAATTCAGTCACCCGGTTGTAATCGTGGCCGGGATATTGAATATTAAGAGGCTAGTGATAACTTGAACTCTGATGACACAATCCTAACATAACCTGTGAACCTTGTAAACCAACGAAGAGGTTTATTGAATGTAATCTGGGTAAACTCTCAACCAGGTAATCTGATGATCTCCTTGATCCATAAACCTTGTTAGAGATGTTACTGTGTATCTAGATATCAGCAATTACTTTGAGTGAGTACAATTTCATTACTAATGATGGGAAACACTAAAAATATTGCATAAAACTATCCATTAACATGTCAACTTCTGTTTCATATTTAATTTGTTGAGAGCCATTCCAGTGAAATGTTTAATGATGACACTTCAAGGTCTGATGTGATGTTCACACACCTGTACAGTAACATCATGTTAAGTCATAAAAGTAAACACACACAAATACACACACACCACAGAGCTGTGCGCACATGCACGAGGTTCTTACAGTTCTTTCGTTCGAGTGAGGGACTCCACAGCAGTTTGAGTGCTGGAGCAAAGGGCAGAGTGGTGAAAGGTTTAGTTTCAAAGATGGAAGAAGAACTCAGATCCTTGAATTAAAAGAACTGAAACTTAACTACTCCATTAAAAGTAAGAGCAAGCATTGGACATAGTGATTAGAGTGTTTTAAGTATGAGTGTATTACTATGTATTTGTCTGTATTTGTTTCACACACAGACACACACACACACACACACACACACACACACACACACACACACACACACACTCACCCACACACCCACACCCACACACACACACAGTCACACACTCACACACACACAGAAACACACCCACACACACAAATATCATTACTGATGCACAAATGTAAGAAGCATTTTACTGTTGTAGTTAGTAGTAGTAAGTTGATTGTCTACAACAACTTTATGGCTGCAACTGCAGATTGTTTTCATTATGGATTGAACTGCTGATGATTTTCTCAATAATCAGACTGCACAAGAAGACATTGAGACACAAAGTGAAACCTTTACAACCAGATATCAATCCCTCAAGGCTTATATTGTTAAAAGATTTAAAAAGCTTGGCAGAAAATTCTTAAATTTAAAAAGTTTACATGTAAAATTACTTTTTAAGTTAGTTGATTAGGTTTCTGTCAGTCGACTAATTGACTGAGGTGTACTTGTATGTATTGTACTGTTGCGTAATTTCATCTCTAATAAAGCAGCATATTGTATAAGCCCCTTATAGATTTTATATACTAAAATATGAACTTGTAAAGTAACAACACACAATGCTGCTAGATGAATGTGGTGGAATAGAAAGAAATTGAAAACACCTTAAATTTGTACAGTTGAGTAAATGTAGCATTTAGACATAAAGACATGTTTATTGAGGCAGAGGACAGAAGCCTTGCTGCAGTAAAATACCTTTCAGTGTCACTCTCATCGCTGGACTCCACTTCCTCCAGAGCAGCCTGCAGATCCACGATGCGGTGGATGGACGTCTCGAGGTCGGCCTGTAACACCTGTCTGACCGCGGACAGCTCCTCCACTTGCATTTCCTGTAAGCAAACATTAAGAGATTATAGGATGCAAAGACAAACAACACGCTCACCTTCAGCGCCTTTGTGTTTTCATCCCCCCCGCCAGCCCACAAGGACCCAGAGGCCCAATCCTCCACAGCAATTACCTGCAGTCTTGCCCATACTACCTCATCAGTCAAACACTGAATGTCCAGTGCCTCTCTCAGAACCAGCCTGTGGTGTTGATGTTTGTACCACTCAGGCTATTTAGATGAAAATTGTTTTGTACGCACACTAACACTGGGAGAATAGAGTGATTTATTAGGTCATCTTGTTTGTTGTTGCTCCTGTCTCTCTCACACATGCCTGCACAGACACAAACTCACACCCACACACACACTTGTCTAAAGGTCAATTATGGGGATTGTCATTGACATAAAACAATTCATGGCCTCTTACCCAAACGTTAACCTCCACCTGGTTCTAACCTCGATGCAAAAACCAAGTGTTAACCGTCGAACAACCCTGTGAACGATGGTTTCAAACCAATATATGTCCACCCGACTATAGAAAGCCCTGCGTACACACAGACACACAGACACAGACACACACACACACACACACACACACACACACACACACACACACACACACACACACACACAAACACACACACAAATGCTTAAAGGCTTTCAAAGTTATTGGCTTTGTTGGCTTTGAGGCGACGGGTGTGGGTGCAGTGGTTGTCATAGTGACACATACAGTAAGCATGTATCTGTGTGTGTGTGTGTGTGTGTGTGTGTGTGTGTGTTTGTGTGTGTGTGTGTGTGCCCATAACCTTGACAAGACAATGAGGATTAATCACAGTCAGAGAGAGAAAGCAGGATGAGCGAGAGATGACGTTAAGAAGGTGGGGGAGGTGGGTTGAGGAGGAGTGTGTGTGTGTGTGTGTGTGTGTGTGTGTGTGTGTGTGTGTGTGTGTGTGTGTGTGTGTGTGTGTGTGTGTGTGTGTGTGTGTGTGTGTGTGTGTGTGTGTGTGTGTGTGTGTGTGTGTGTGTGTGTTTTGTTTTGTGCTAATAGCTGAATAATTATTGAAGCTTATTGGAGCTTTTCTCCTCAGCTCAGAGGTCACTAAGAAATCTGCAGCGAGCAACATGAAGGTGGTTGTGTCTGTAACTGAGCACAACTGGCATCTTCAGAGAGTGAAAAGGGATAATATATTAAACTATTTGTGTTTTAATGTGTTAAACATATTCTTAAAGTCTATTCCAAGGACACAGTAGCTCTGTTCATCATTATTTCAGATGCTGTTGTTGTGGTAGAAGTAAGACTAAATAAAAAAAATATCATGTTTTTATTGATTTTTAACAAAGGGAAATTGTGTTTTAATACACTGGGTCCTTTTTTTCTTAAGTCTATTTTGACCATTTATGATATTATTGGTCTCTCTTGAGAGAATTATGTTGAAATCTGGGAAAAAGAAGATATCAGAACATTGTCAATTAGGAACTAGGAGATGTCACGTTACCAGTGTTAAAAACGGAACAGTCAGTTTGGAAGGAGAAAAGCAGATTTGACATCTCAGTGTTATAAAAATTGCGAATTATCTTCTTTTCTTAAGTTCTTTCAGATGTGCACAGATACTCGGTTATCCAGATCATGGCTATCCACAAAGAGATGAGTCGAGGGCAGTTATTTTTACTGGGAACAATACATGTCTTTGCCCACTTAGATACAAAAAGGAATGATGCTCAAAAAATAATTTATAAGATATAAAAAAAATGTATTTAGCCAGTTACTTGGAGATTGTTATATCTTTTCTTTTTTATTCTTCTACTCTATGTACTACAATACACAATGTTCAATACAATATAATACATAAACCTATATTACACAGAATGATATGTGATATTGTTTGATATGTACTTGACAGGTGATGGGCCTGAATGTGGTGATGTGTTTGGTAGTTGTCCTACGTCGCACTATAATAGAGGTTCAAAGATAGTTGGCACACTCTTGTTGCGACCACAGATAGACTGGGGCAAAAATTCGACAGTGTTGGGAATTTTGGAATGACGCACTGATCAGTGCAACACTGGCGCAAAACACAAATGAGCTACTACGTGTCTGCTGCCCAAAGGATGCTAAGAAGGGAGCTGATGCGTTAAAAATGGAGCTTGTTCATTGTTGCTCTGTTAAGTCTTTAAGTGTTCAGATGAGGTTATACAAAGAGTGACACAGAGTACATTACCAGAGGACATTTTAGTGGATGACTGGGTCGAACACAGTACTTCCATCCAGAGGACTGGGGTTTGAATTCTACTTCTGTTAACTTATTATTTTCAAATTTGTCTCTCTAATTATTTTCCCTTAATTGGGTTCAGACAATAAAGCTAGCTGGTAACGTTGCAGAAGCCCATGTGATCTATCCTGTGATTGTCCTGTATCAACTTTGTGTATAACAAATCAAATTTTGATAATTTGCATACATATTAGGTTGACTACACATGTTCTCACCGTGGTCACAACCTCTGCTCCACTATGTCATTGTTTACAACGATACCAAGGTCAACACTACAAGGTCAATACTTAATTTAAGACAATGACATACAGTTAAGTGCATTATTAATATTAAATTGCTTTATACATATACACAACACCGATGACCTCTTAAAAGTTAATTGATTATAGTTTACGATGTGTCGTTGTAAAAAGTCAGATTCCATCTCATCCGAGTAAATACAAGAAAATCTATTCCCTCACATCTCTATATCAGCTCATTTTATAGTTCTGACAAGGTCAGACTGCCGAGAGAGCTTCTTCATGATTATCCAGCATGTTTTATAACCAAACCATGCAAGATAATATATTTCATAAAGCATGATTACTTCAGTATCGAAAGTGATGTTTTCTAATCTTCCAGGTAGTATACCAGATGTTGTTTTTGTCTGGAATTGCGCTATAGTTTCTGTCATAGCCTGGAGGACGTGTTTTTTTTCTTGCCAGAGTTATTTAAGTAGCAGCTTCACTAAATTATTGTCTCACAGCTTGTTGGGGTTTATATTTAGCTGCCTCTGTGGCGCCCAGGTAGTGTGGGGGCGATCTGTCTGCAGGTTAATTCCAAAGATGTGGGTTGGTGAGGAACTACTCGGGTCATGGAATTCTCTCGATTCCTGGACAATGAGCCTCTGGTTGTGTGTCTGTGCGATGAAGTACTTTTCATCTACTATTGATGTATTTTCTTACATATATCTGTAAAACACTAAGATCTCAAGGTTTTCAACATTCACCACAGTAAAAATAATGATTGTAGATACATTTTTAGCATTTACACAGATGTTTATCATATTCTGTCCCACTCATTGTTACCTAACCCACAATACACACATGAAAACAAGACACTGTGCGTCCGAATTCAATATTGATTGGTCAGTATGTGTGCTAATCGATTTATGTTTGACGAGGCTGTTGCTAACCTGAGTGATCGGCAAGCATCATGCTATGATGCAGGAGGTTTGGATTTATAGAACCTGTCAGTATGCTATTTTGAACTCAACGCGTCCATGGAGCCCTTCATAGATGTGATGAAATAATTTCTGCCTGTCCTGATGGAAAAAATGTTTGCGTGTGCCAAACAAATGTGCTTGGGTTGGAAACAATTATAGATTTCACCCTTTTTTTTTCAGGTTATATACAAACCAAAGTATTAGAGGAACACTGAATGTTTGAACAACATGTCATGGTAGTCCATGCAATGACTGTTGAGGTATTTTAACCCGTTCACGGCATAAGAGGAAAAGGTCAGAACAGGCAGATGCTGGCTTTAGGATTCATCTTCAACAGACCTTGAATATATGTGGCAAATTCAATGATGGAATGCAATACTCCACTATTAACCTCAACTCTCAATGTCATGACGGAGCCACAGGAAAAGTTATGGTATCACCAAGGTTAGTATAGGATTCAACCACTGGTGAACAGTGAACCGTCCATATAACAGTTGTTGTTTAGGTACTGAAACTGAAATCTAGAAATAATACCAACAATGATCATAACTATCACAATGTGTTTCTTCATGGGTGGAGAAAATTCTCCTCTTTCTTCAGTTAACTCACCATTTCAAAAACCCATGATCTGAAAAGTACTTCATCATAATGCTGAAATCAAAATTGATGCTTTTTGTACATGTGGGGCACCACTGAAAACCTCAATGGAGGAGTGCAAGCCAGAAGAGACATGAACTGCAACATCTCTGGTTATCTATGGTAGGATTTGACTGTGGTGAAACTGAATGAAGTAGTGGTTTGAGCATGTTACCATCTCCATGCGTCTGCGGCTGCTGTCCTCCTCCCTCTGGCTCAGATCTTCCATCTCCAGCCTCATGTCGTGCAGGCGCTGCTGGTAGTATCGAGCGTTCTCCCTCTCCCGAGCTTCAGCCTGTGCACTTTGCTCCAGCTCCTCTCCCAGACGCACCACACTGTCCCTCAACCGCAAAACCAGCACCTGCAGCATAGAATTGAAGCCAGACAATTAAACATCACAAATATTGTTAACCATAGAATGTGTTGAAATGGGAAATAAATGTGGAACTGACCTCAAACCTCTTGACCTGCCCTCTCTGAAACTCCAGTTTATTCTCCAGGTCACATACACGTGCCTCCTGTTTACTGACGATGCTACGCCCCACAGTGGATGACTCCAAGAACTGCACCCTCGACACTGACAGCTGGAGCTGCATCACAAGGAGGTGGAGAGAGAAAGGAATGAGCCAAAAACATTTGAAGCAAATTATGCAGCCACAGATCAGTGAGTGTGGCAGTTCTCCATCTGAAGCTTGCAGTTTTATTGAGCCCTGCAACAAAGAGATGAAATGATCCAGACATTCATGGCCATCCCGTATTATTCAGCTTCAATAGCACATCTGATTCACAAACCTTTAGAGCAGCATTCATTTTCTGATTGTGCAACAAACCTCTTCCTGGAGAGAGTGTCTCTGTTTCTTCACCTCCTCTAGTTCAGCTTGTAGCTCTCTGATCTGAGAGATGTCACTGGAGGACTGAACAAGAGAGTTTGAGAGAGATTGATCAGTGATCAATGAAGGCAGACAGACTAACTGTGAACCGTGCACAAAGACTACGCTCACACTGTAAGCATAAGTAATCAATTCAGATTTGTTTCTAGATCAGATTTGGCTTTTTATGTAGCTGTTCACATTATCTTTTAAAACGTGGCCAATATCAGACTCCATGGTGAACAGGTCATTGTACTGATGTGACCCGCATGGGGAGAAGAATAACGAGACGCCACTCGCAGCACGCTTTAACGGAAGCAAACAAGGAGAAGAAATTGGTAATAAACATGGAGGCCAGATAATGTTTACGGTTTAATTTTCCAGACGAAGCAGGCAAATATGGAAGCAGATGAAGAGTAGAAGAATGAAGAGGAGGAGAGCGGAAAGTTCAGAGGTGTGTGAGTAGTGGGATGGTGACGTGAATGGCTTCAATTAAACTGGATGTCGAAGTGACAGATGCTCCTTTCAACTGCATCTGTCACTTCGCCTGCACATAATCACGAGGAATGGCGATCTAAAGTGACATAACAGTCGCAATGAATTCTGATACAGGTCCCATGGCTGTTCAGACTGAGGTTGTATTTTAAGAATCTGATCTGTATATGATTTAAAAAAAAACAACATATGAAGGTGGCCCAAATCTGATTTGATTACATTAAACAAGCCGATTCAAAGCATTACCTGTGCAATGAGCGCTTTGTGCTTCTTCATGAGTTCATTGAGGTCTTCCTGGTCCTCCTCAATTCTCTTCAGCAGGTCCACCTTCTCATGCTGCAGCATGGTAAACTGCTCGTCCACCTGGACATACACAGACAGGGGGCGCTGAGGTTATATGCCTTAAAGTAAACCTGCCATTTTCACAGCTTCACTTTGATCAAATCACAAGAGAAGGAATTAATGTGTGGTAAAACTCAGAGCTAAATTTAATTCAGTGAACATGAGCTGGTTGGAGTTGGCCTGTGTTTTGTCTGTCAGGCTTCATAGAGGCCAATATGAATAATTAATACGTGAGCATATTATAAGAATATACATTTTGTGTGTTTTAACCTCGGTTATTCATATCATATAATTTGTAATTGTAAATTACTCTTTTAATGGGCTATATAGATATCACTATTATTTTTATTTTTAGATTTTGTTTTTTTGTTCATATGTCATTATGATAGCAGATTCCATGTTCAATAAACACAATCATGGATACATCAAATCATTGTCAAAGCCACACTCACCATGCTCTTCTGTTTGCAGATATTTTCCAGTTCAATCTGAGTGTTCTCCAGCTCCTGGGAGAGAGTCGTCTGAAGGCTCTCGGCCTCGAGACGTCTCGCTTCACTCTCCTCCAGCTAATTGGATATAGAGAGCGAGAGTGAGTGGGAAGAGCTGCACTCTCAGGTGATTGTACAGTTTATCAAGGTTAGGTGTACCTGACAGTGGAGGCGCTCTATCTGCTCCTTGCTGCCGTTGGGGACGTTATGTCCGGCGCTGTCGACGGTGGCAAGAAGCAGCTGAGTGTCAGCCAACAGGGCGTGAGTCCTCTTCAGGTCTCTCCTCAGCTTCTTCTCCACATCGAAGTCTCTGTGTCCCACCTGCAGGATGAGAGAGAGCTCAGACTCATCCCTCCATAAAATAGATTACCCTAAAAAAGTTCAGTGTCATACCTGGTAAAAAATGTAATCACACTCTTCAATCTAAATACCTAAAAATACTTCAACCTGAGCTACTTGCCAGCTCCTGCACAGAGCACTTATCAGCAGTGCAATTACATCCTCATAATGAGAAAGAGAGGATCGCCTTTTGGCTGCATATGCTTGTTTTGTGGTGCCTGTAATGTCGGCACCCCCGGCCATCAGCTAGAGAATGTTGACCCACAATGTAAATCATCTATGGTGTGACAAATTTGGGTGGACAATCATTTTGTCAAAATAAACTTCACACACATTAAAACCAAAGGAGATAGAGATATAAAGTATACATGATGCACTTTGCATATTTCTGCAATATGAGATTTTATATGAGCAGTTCAGTGTGTGTTTGAGTGTGAGTGTGTGCGTGAGTACCTGGTCACACAGAGTTGCAATCAGTCCTTCCAAGTCGTGCTTCTCATGAATCACCATCTGTTTCTCCTCATACTCCTGCTCTAACTGCATCTCCAGCTGCCTCAGCTACACACACCACATACACATACAACAAAAAAACATAATGAATGACCAGTCTGACTGAGTTTTTATCGTCCCCCGGCAGAAAATGTTCCCTGCAGCCCGATGCATAATGATAGGCATAAAAACATCATCATCTGTGGATGGTTATAAAAATAAACAGCACAAAATAAGGGAGGAGTTTGGTGAAATAAACTTTCTGCCAGAGGGATGAAGTTCTTCATCAAGGACACCATGGACACACCACTGAGTGTGACCTTCCTTCCAACCAGCAGGTCAAATACTATGTCCACTTACTTTCCACATATCTAATATGTAAATCATATTTTGTGCTTTGCCGCATCAGGAAATATTAGACGTTTCTAGAAGCATGTTACACTTTGGATCTGGCTCCAAGTAGTTACACAGACACTTGTTTCATCTTTCATTCACTCTTATATTAGACTGACTGACTTGACTGAATTATTTAAACCAACATTTTGCTAAAGTCAAAAACAATTTTTGTGGGGTGGTGTTTATAGGGGGTTCAATATTTAGGTCCCATCATTAATGTAAATGTAAGAAGTAAGGCTAATTCAGATTAGTAATTTTAATTATAAAAAGGCACAACTCCACTACCTGATTTACATACACAGTGAGGTTTCTTCAACAAATTCGAAGCCACTTTATGTTTTACTCTGGGGGGAGCTTAAGCTATTTTCAATTAGATATTACTTTCAGCTACTTTCAGACTGGTTGCCATGGAAATACAGAATAAAAAAAATTCATGAAACCCAAAATATCAAAAGCCACTACTTTCATGCTTGATTAACTGTAACCATGTCTTATTTGAGAAACTAAATGACCACAGATGGATGGACGGGCACAATGATCACTATATTCCCTGTTTTATGTGTGTGGGGTGGGGGTGGGGGGGGTAAAATCTTGAAAAATATGACGGCTACTCCAACTCAACCAGGTTTTGTCACTCTTCTATTATTACAGATTTAGAATCTCATGATTTCAGCTGATAAACAAATGTGGAGTCAAATGCTTGTTTCCCTCTTAATTGTGGAATAGAAGAATAAATTGGAATAATAGTGAAATATTATATAATGGTGAACTACAAGTGGCCTCTAACTTAACAATGTTCTAAAGTACAGTACATGCATGTTGGAATACATGGTTCACCCCAAACTGACTTAAGCAAGTCAGATACCATTCTTGATAAAAGCAACTGCAGACTTTATAGACTGAGAGGGGACCAGTAATCTCTGTAGGGCAATTAGATATGAATGGTGTCGTGATGTCATGACATGATTGGATTGTGCCACACCCACCCGTCTCTGAGAGGACTTGTGCACATCCTCTAGCTCCTCCTCTTTATCTTCCTGCTCTTTCTGATGCATCTGCTTCATCCTCTCCATCTCCATCTCAAACCGCATGTGGATCTACCAGAGAGAAGAGAGAGGAGGTGAGAATGGCAGCGCTGGGTGAATAGATCTGAGTGGGTCTGAGTGCCCTGTACGGCACCTGCTGCTGCTGTCGTATGTTGCCGGTGAGCTTGGTGACTTCCTCCGTCCTCTCGCTGGCCTGGCTCTCCAGGAGTCTGAGCTGTTTCTTGAGGTCAGGCAGTGAATCTGAGGCCAGGTCCACGGGCAGGCTGAGGTCACGGATCTGGGCGCACAGCTCCTCCTTCTGTTTCTGCAGACGACCCACCTCTGACTGGCTCTCCTGCACACACCCACACACACATGCAGAGCCTTGGGTTAGTGACATATAAACGTTATGCTCATCCTCCAACTTCGAAATTCTCTTTTTGACCGGTGGTTACATCAGCGTCTCCAGAGCCGCTGAAGGTTAAATGGCCTAATCTTGCTTTAATTGCTTTGGCAGGTTTTGAACAAATGGGAGATGAAACTGAAGCTCGCTCCAAGACAGACATAAATACAACCTTAAACGAGTTACAGCACAGTTTCTTGTGGAAATAATCTGGTTCTTAACCGGACAACAAATACTGCCATTATTTAACAGAAGATTGTTGCACACTCATTTATTGGAGAGTGACTCAGTAATATTGTTTGTATTGACACAGGATCAAATGACTAATTATAATGTGAGTAGGGTGCTTGTAATAAAGATTTCCATATGGCCTTGGTTTGTGCCTCTTGTGTATACAAGCAAACATTTGAGATGTTGTGGGAACCATCAGCTTGTTAAACCCGGTTAACTCCGACTGTGTCTGACGTCACCTCCATATCTACTTCTTACAATACGATATTAAGACTTTGCCATTTCTGAGTGACTTAATATGTGTGTGTAAATTTATCCAAGAGTCCAAAATCTCACTTTATCGCTCAATATTGAGGTGAGCACTCTGAGTCTATTGTACATTGCATTCACTTTATATTGGAGTGAATGAGTGAATTATGGGCTGAGAAATGGATTCAACATGTTTTTTACTGAGACATTTTCATGCAGAGGGTTGGACGCATCTTTGTGAAAGCACACTGAACTCAATTAAATACAAGATGTCTTTTCCTTGCAAACATTACATTCTTACTTTCAAATATACCTAAGGTTCAAACTGGGACAGCTTGGAATTTAATTACATACATTCAATGATTACAATAAATGGGAATTCAATAAGTTTATGCTTGGATTAAAAACCTTAATGTGAAGAAGTGCATCTTAAAAGTTACTGTCTTTTAGGGGTAAAACCTCATATGTGGAATTGTGAGGAGACTGAAACTTTCCTTGAATTAATACAAGAAAGAAACAAAGTGTGATCTCCATCTTCGAGTTTTCATCACTTTATTACGGTCATGGTGTTCCTTCCTTTGACCTTTGATCGACGCCTCTTTAATTCTTATCTTCTTTTTGCACCCTCCCCTTCTGCAGTAGTACGATGGCACCAGGATACAAAAACACCTACTTCTGATCTCAATGATAAGTGGATTGGAAATTCACACAAATTCAAATATTTATTTTGCCAAGATTCGATTGTTCAGCAGCAATATGCAACTTCACCACTAGATATCACTACATTCTACACACTGAAACCTACAAAAATACAGGAACATATACTTTTTTTATTCTGGATTGTCTGTAGAATATCAGATTATCCTTCAGTATGGGTGAGTCATGTGTTAAATGTATACTGGCGATTGCACACAGTTCCCCTAACATGACTGTCGCATCAATATACAGTGAAATCTGCATCATTTAACTGCAGCGACAGCGTGTCATGAATCATCTGTGACCACCATCATTTCCAAAATAGATTATGTGCTCTTTTCCATGTTAACTTGATGAATGACGGCCATTGACATTTTACCTTAAAGTACCCTATTGTGTCATCAGTGCTTTGCTTTGTTAATGTCAGCTGTTTGTTCCAACAGCAGGATCACATTCTGACACACAAATAGCTCATTGTGTCAATATGCTATTAACACCAGTGCACTACAGCAGGGAATAGTGGGCAGTACTTGTTATTGTGACCTAGTTATTCATCAACCAAATCAAAGATGAGTCCATACATGGTCCATGATGTTTCCAATGAACATTTCCTGCATGAGTTTGCATAAACGAACACATAGAAAATACTGATGAATACAAACCTGCAAGTTGCGGCGCAGAGTGTATATTTCAGAGCCCAGAGCGGCGTTTTCCTGACAGACTTTGTCCTTCTGCTCTCTCTCGTTGTCAGCTTCCTTCAGAGCCTGAGTCAACTCATTGTCAAACCTGAAAAAATACAAAGAAACAGCAAGACCAGGCAGATGAATTAAGCAAAATAATGTATATAAAATAGGAAAAATACTGCAGATTTGTTTTTCAACAGGCCAAAAGTAAGCACGGACCCTCTGATGTTTTGATCTATTACATTATTTTGAATTCCTAAAAATAAAGATTTAACATTCAGATTTTTAATAAGCTCCTACGTCCGGGTCATCAGCAGTGAAGTTGTTTGCAGAACAAAACAGCATTGGAGAGGTGATGCATATTTTTCACATAATGAGCAGAGAAATTTGTTTTCCATTCGACATTTTGGTGATCAATTTTATAAATCCGCGCTATAAGTTAATCAACTGGAGATACCCTTCCAAGTAATTCTCCCACCAAGTTTGGTGAGAATCTGTCGGTTATGGAAGACAGTTTCCTCTCTGTTTTTGGTTTCTACGACCTTCTGAGGCAAATATGTGTCTCTTTAAGCTGCTAAAAGCTGCACTATGTTCACCAGCTTCTCCCTGACTGTGTCTATCTGCTGCTTGCTGCTGAGCTTGTGGTGGACAGAGGTGTTTTATAGTTGTTTACTCTGAGTAGTTGAAAACAAGCCTGTGAGAGCAGTGACCGTAAAACCAGAGCAGTAAACAGAAAAACAACGAGCTGAAACCCACTGTGAAGTTCTGTGAAGCTGAGATTTTGACATTTAATACATATAAATATTCAAAGTAAATGCATATTGTACACTTACATTTTCTGGCCAGTTCAATTTCATATCAGTGTGTAGATATTTGTGACAATTTTAACTTTCAGTAGATATATTATCTCATCATCAAACATTCAAACAACGCCTTTTGACCTCACAGTGCGTACGAGGCAGGATGAGATGATAAAGCAATAAAATGACGTGACACTCAAAAAGGAACAGGTGGACACACACCTTCTCTGCTTGCGGTCCAGCTCATGCATGCGACTCTGCAAGCTGTCAGTGAGGACTCGGGCATCCTGAAGGTCAGAGGTCACGCGGCGACAGTGACGTTTCAGTTCAGTCCCACTCCTCCTGGACTGTTCCAGCTGGGCCTGCAGTGTCGCCACCTACACACACACACACGTAGTTACAGAGGGTTATTCTCTTCAGATATTTAATCTCCCTTCCAAGATGCCCTGCACGTCAGAGTGTCCTGCCTCACCTTGGTATCGAGCTGCTGTCGCGTCTGTCTCTCAGTCTCCAGTTTTTCCTCCGTCTGCTTCAGTCGTCTGCGGACAAACTCAACCTCGGTCTGGCAGCACTCCAGCTGCATTGCCAGCTCACTTTCTGTAAGGGGGGTGAACGATGTGACTTTGTCAGGGATGATGGTGAAGGTCACATTTAATCAGGTGACACCTCTGTTTGTTTTCTTGCCGCTAAGCTGTTGAAGATGTAGTTAATTCAACAATGTCGGCTGATTGGGTAGTGCCAAAAAACGAATTTTAACTCAGACCTGTGTGGGTGTGTCACTGCTAACTTGTTCCTAATCACTATGCAGGAAACCATCTCTCCCACTCACAATTTATGAATTTTGGTGAGCCAGCGCTTCATTTTTGTTTGTCTTGGTAACCTTATATGAAACAGAGAAATTCCAGAAACTGCAATAAAGCCATTAGATCATGTAGCTTGTGAAGACAAAACAGGTCAATGACCAAATCACTTTTTGGGAACTTTTCTTGGCCTTTCCATCCCTCCCTATAGGTGACAGGACAGCTGGGTCTCAGGAGTTATAGCAGGTCGTCCACTTAACAGAAGGTTGGCGGTTCATTCCCTGTTTCCCCCGACTCCACGTGCCGAAGTGTCCTTGGGCAAGACACTGAATCCCAAATTGTGATGATGTTTGATAGAGAAAGTGTTGCACAGAGATGCACTGTGTAAACGGGTGGAAGGAAAAACTATAGTATAAAGAGCTTTGAATGGTCATTAAGACTAGGAAAGCTCTATATAAATACAGAGCATTTACATTTTCACATTAAGAAATTATAACTATATAACTATTATAAGATTGAATAAAGTTCAGAAAGAACTTAACAGTAACTACAAGGTTAGGTACAGCTGATTGCAACTCATTTAAGTTTAAGTTAATAGCTTCAACTTTAAAACTTATTTAAAACAATAAAAATACCCATATTGCCACTGAAAGGTTTATATCTGCATTATGATCAGTCAACACTGCAGAAGCTTTTATATTACTCGAACACTGAGCTCCAGAACCAGTGATACACAGGTTTGTGCAGTTTTGCAAGCACACCTCAACAAAAAGTTCCTGCATGAGGTTGATTGTAGACATTTTTGTAAACAAATACCAATTACATTTTTTATTTATCTGACCCTCTCCACCACAATCCCTCCAAGTTACCCCTGGCAATTGCAGAAGCAGACTGGACAGTTTTAGTTTTCTATGTTCTCTCCTTCTTGTGCAGTCAGAGTGAGTACAGTCCTTTACCTGTCGCTGCTCCTCTGTTACTCTCAGCGATCTGAACTTTCTGTTTCTCCTCTTCCAGCTGCTTCTCCAGTGTTTCCATGGTGACTTTACATTGGTCTACACGAGCCTGATGTTTGAAGGGAAAGACATGTTTAACAGTGAAGATGATGTAATAGTGTCACGTGAATAACAGAGATGTATGTACAAAAGGCAATGCTGCAAGTTAAAGCAGGGGGTTAAAAGGGAGGACATAAAGAGTACTTTATGAGTAATGGATTACTTTCTCAGCCTATCTACCTGCAGCTCTTTGTTCTCTCGGCTGAGACGAAGTCTTTCTGACCTCTCAACATCCAGAGCCTGTCCCACCGCATCGCCACGGAAACGCTCATCACTTAACTCAGACGTCACAGCTGTAATCTGCACACATGGATCAGACAGCATGAGTGTGTGTGTGTGTGTGTGTGTGTGTGTGTTTGTGTGTGTGTGTGTGTGTGTGTGTGTGTGTGTGTGTGTGTGTGTGTGTGTGTGTGTGTGTGTGTGTGTGTGTATGTGTGTGTGTGTGTGTTGGTGTTTGCTGCAGCATAAACCTTGGTCTCCAGGCTGTCTGCAGTCTGCCTCAGCTCGTTCCTCTCCTTCTCTGATTTCTCCAGACGCCGTCTCATAGTGGAAACCTCATCCTGACAAAAAGCAGAAGAGCATCTCACAGCAACTGACGACACATCCTGTATCTACATCTAATCATTAACTGTGACGGCAGTCGACCTGTTGCTCACATAGATCACCTGGCAGTGTACAATATCGGAAGTGTTCATGCACAATGCATGATGATGATGATGATGATGATGATGATGATGTGCTTGTGTGTGTTTGTGTGTGTGAGTGTGTCTGGTTGTACCTCTTTGGCCCTCATCCTCTCATTATCCATGTTGACATCGAGCAGAGGACGAATTCGACAGAAAAGTTTCCACCAGCTCCACGTGGACACGACCCTCAGAACCCGCAGGTTCCTCTGCAGACAGCTGACAGCCATCTGGTGCACCTGGAGACACACACACACACACACAATATATAAAATAATCCTAATGATGTTTTGTGTGTTTCATTTAAATTGTACAAATTGTTGTTTTCTTAACCTTAGAATGGGCCCTTTATATTTAAATACTTTATAATTATTATTTATTCTACGGAGGCCGCCATGTTTTCCAAGGCTTCTTTCATGTTTGGAAGAGGAGGGTGAGGTGAGCGGTATTCAGCTGCAACATGCAACTTCACCACTAAATTCTACACACCTTTAACTTTAAGTAAAAAGCTGCTTTTGTTATGTGCATTCTGTGTCATAAATACACATGTGACATTTGTAACAAACAAAACAGCTTGAAATGAGTTCCGAAACTTTTAATTGTTCATAGAGATACTGTCTCACATGTGCATTAAGAAGACTTGGCTACACGTACCAAGTCAGCCCAGTTCACATTCAGGATTCATCCTTGAGGTAAAACAGGAACATGATGCAGTATCACAAATCCTTTGTTTTTAGTTAACCATTGCAGGGTTGCGACCTACTGGAGGTCAGTTATCATTGAGATCGCATCACTCTGAGAGAGAGGGAGCGTGTGTGCGTGTGTAACAGAGAAAGAGATAGGGAGTGGACAAAATATGTATATATGCATATATATGTCATTTTAAATTATAAAGCTGTCCTTGCAATGATAATGAGGAAGGAGAGAAGGCGGTACCTGTCCAACCCCACCTGACATTCTCCCCCGTGTACAGAGCGACACTAACCTTGAGTTTGCGGTACTTTTGGCGTGCCAGGTGTCCTGAACAGGAAGCCTGTAGATTCAACAACCAGCCGGTGACCTGCTGGTCCCTCTGCTGCTCCAGGTAGCGCAGCACACCTCGCTTCATAAACACCTGAGGAGCAGGAAGAAGATCCAGGAGTCATATCAGATGCACGCATATTCCACTGTCTTGATTAAACGCTTTCAAACATGTGCTTACCCTACTAGCCCCCACGACAGTGCTCTTTCTCTCCAGATCCAACTCCACCAACAGCTCCTCCACCGCCTGAGATGCAGAGAAGGAGAAGAACAACTTATTGATTTCTGATGAAGATAGCAGACATGTGTGAGAGTGCGAGGTGCCGTAATGCGCCATCTGACCTTTCTCTCATCATGGCTGACAAACATTGAAGCATAACGTTTCATAATTGGGGGAGACAGCGCCTGGAAATGGCACCTGAAGTCACTCAGAGTCATGTGGTCTGGATAACCTGTGGAAGAGAAGCAGACGGAGAATGAAATCCAGAATTTAGATCAAGATTTTTTTTGAGCCCATAGATCTGGAAGGGTTGAGAAAAGTTTGCTAAAACATTATAGGTAGAAAAGTGTGTGGATGATAAAACCAGCTGCTGTGTGGGATGAATCTTTTTTCTATCCCTGCAGAATCAGTAGCAGCACTAAAAAACTAATTAAGGGAAGATTTACTGAACTTGAACAAAGCAATAAGGAGACAGTGGGTAATAAAGAAAGAAACACAGGGGATACAAAGTATTATTGTAAGACACAAACACAACCTCTTCTGTTTGTTCGACACAAAGTTGTGCATGTTGCTGTGATCCAGTTCACACTGTGAGTTTGAAAAGAAGACCAAACTGAATTTTGAATCTTCTCGATCAAAACAAAAAGAAAAGACAGAGTTTGGTGACATGGCTCAGGGAGAAGAGCGGGTCATCCACTAACTAGAAGGTTGTCCAATCTGCATACGTCCTCGGATGAATGGGTGAATGTGGCATGACCTGTAAAGCGCTTTGAGTGGTTTATAAAAAGCTGTATAAATACAGTCCATTTACTATTATCTTAACCAGCATTGTCTTCACTGCAGTCTGTTTGGTAGGAGGGGCAGTGAGCTGAGCAGCCACTAACCTTTACTTTTTCTTCTGCCTCAAAATCCTTTTCACTACATATAAAAACAGAAATACTTAGGCCTGCAGAGTCACATTAATATAGGTCAAATGAATATTGTATGATGCCAGACTATCACTGGGTTATGTCTGACTATGCATCAACAGACTGAATGTTGGCCTAAACACAACCTGAGTTTAAAACACGGTTAACTTCATAAATCAGCATCTGCACAAAATAGTTACAAAACACATCCATACAAGAACTGCTCCCTGATCAGTACTTTGCTTGAAACCTCAATGCAATTATCTATTACTATTAATCTGTGGGTCACTGGTTCCTGTTTTCTCATCTGTACGGTGCCAGTCCAGATTAGAAAAGAGGTCATTGGGGAAATCGGGAGCATGGACCTAAATGCCCAAATCTGCTCAGTTGGAGGTAAATCTCAACCAGAGGTGGAGTGTGGGCTGCTTCGGCTTCTTAGGTCAGTGAGACTGAATTTGTTTTTTATATTTACAATCAAACATCTTATGAATATTCTTTTTTTTTAGGACAAAGGTTTGTGCATGAGTCTATGCACATACTAATCTTGTAGTCATTTTAACAGTTTCTCAGTGCATGTATCATATAATCTTCATGTTTTGCATTAAAGGACCCATCGTATGCCCATTTTACCACAGTTGATATGGTTCTTGGGGTCTTAATGAAATGTCTGTAACATATTTTGGTCAAAATACCACAAGGATCATTTAAAACAGCACCCTTTTTACCCTGTCTAAAACAGCACTCCTCAGAGTGCCCTGTTTTGAGTTTCCCCGGGGAGAGAAGTTGGAGCCTGGGCTCCACCGGACCGTCTCTCCCCGGAGCCGGTGAGATGATGGTGCAGGTCGGTCCAAGGCCATGTAGTGAGACTCCCTACATGGGCATGGTTGAAAAATTACGTATTTTTTGGTCGTAATCCCATTCGACGAACCCTAGCGTATGGTTTCTGACATAGAGGAACCACAACAAATCGCGGGAGTTGTTTTTTTTCCAGAGTTTTTGGGATGGTAGACATGCCAGATACCCAAATTAACGTGTAGAAGCACTACAAAAGTGGCATTTTCATAATATGCCCCCTTAAAATATCTCTTCATTTATCATATTCATCAGTGTTTAGATATATAAAATATGGTATATAAGTAAATATAATATAACAGTTGAGTTTAACTGTCTTCTCAATCATTCAGTAACTGTTTACACACAGTCACAGATATAGTATGGTTAGTTATTGCTACTGACCAATGCATTAATGAAAAGTAGAATAGAGTATGCTTACAACAGCATTATGTATGCCTGGGAGAATAATTGCACTTAATTAATTGGTTCATCCTCTCAACTGAATATCATGTAATATAAATTGTCTCCTTCCCGTGACGAGAAAAGAGGACACAGATGTTCTTACAGGGGATTTGAAAAATAGCACATTGTGTTTTGCAGCCAAAACCAAAAGTGTATCCATATACCTAAATTAATATGTCTTACATTGAAGAATTCCATGGTGAGTGTGAAGGCTACCCAGCAGACTAAAGTAATGACATTAAGGAGATAAGTTACGCTAAATCAACAGCACAAAGCATTAATCCAGGAGCATGACTTATTTAATCATGCACAAACATTTTTATTCTGTGACACCTCTGGGATCCTGCACATTGTAGTGCCCTTTGAACAATTATTGATTCTCTGTATCCTGCTTAGAACTGCTAAACAAGCTCCCCAGTGTGACCTCTGACCTGTGCGGTAGAGCTGCAGGGCCTGCAGGATCTGTGTGGAGTGCAGCTGGACTCTCAGAGCCGGGACGTCTGTATTTGCACTCACACACTGCAGGAACACCGGCCTGGCCCGACGAATCAGGTTCACCAGAGCATCCTGTCGGGAGGGGCCAGGGACAGACAGACTGAATGCACAGAAACTTAGGAAATGTTCTGAAGGACAGTATGCATGCAGCGGTGCACTTACTGCCTGAAGTTTCACTGCAATACACTGGGAGTGCCGTCGTATGGCTGCCATTCCCCCGCTGAACGTCTTCCTAATGGTGCCGTTCCTCTGCAGAGAGCGCTGGCTGCCGCCCTCCAATCCCCCCAGACCTCGACACAGAGGGGTAAAAGAGGTCCTGGGGGAAAACATGGCTTTCACCACCCCTCTGCAGCAAAATAGAGAGAGGAGTTGGCTGTCACATTTGTTTTACAGTCAACAGATGCAGTAATCAGATTAGTTACTGCACACATTGTGTTCAGAGCTGTCTATAACTGATCCTGCCAACCGACGCCTATTCATTTATTTTGATATATGTATTACTACTGGTTTTGTTGTGGTAGTTATTTGTTAAATGTTTGTGGAGAGTGTTTTAAACTGGATCACAATCTGAATCTACAAGTGGGTATTTACAATTTCAACAACAGAACACAGTGAATGTGTACTGAGATTGACAACGTGTACTGAGATGTGTAATTGTGTGCAGATTAGCAGGAAGAGAAAATGTTCATACACATCATTCAAACCTTTCATTTGTCCCGGTCGACATTTACATCTAATCACGTCTATTCGCGTCTTTCGCATCCTGAATAATTTGCTTTGTGTCTGGTGTGAACACAGCAGAGTCCAGTGATTGTTGCCAGTACGTCTGTGGGTACAGTGCTCACATAGCTTATTTGGTAATATGATGCCAGTTTGATCAAATGTGAAGAAATCAGGGCTAAAAAATTGGGATCAAGTTGTTACACATCCTGAAGGCCTGAATCCAAATAGCAACATATACTTCAAATCCCCTAAAGCATGATGGGAACTTAAGCATTAAGATTTCCAGACCAAGTACCTAAGAGTACATAAATATACAGGCTTGTCCAGATACCTTTGGCCATTCTGTGCTTCTCTTACACATACTGTGTGACAGTGACCCCTGTGTGCAAATCTTTCCGGTTGCAGGAGTCAACTATGAGACGTTCACTTAGATGTGGCATGACCGTGTTTCAGCGTTCTGCAGCCTGGACCTTCAGACAGACTCACATGGTGGAGTTTTGCAGAAGACAGATGGCGTTGAGAGCAGATGGGTTGTTCTGGATCAGACCGAACCATCCAGTCAGGTCGTAGCGGACCGGGTCACAGCCCATCAGGTGGTTCACCTCACACTGCAGCGGCTGCTCACACTGACGCACTGCAGGGGCATACACATTCTCATTATCCAACACTGAATTAACACTTTTACTCCTACACACACTGTGAGAGACTCTGTGCTTGTGATGTGTTTCTAGCTTTTCTTCTTACCAGTGTTGCTGTAATACTGGCAGACTCTCTCCAAGGCATTGTTCTCACTGGGGGCTGGTGTCACCATCTCCTCATCCAGAACCCATAACAGACCTCTAGGGTCTCCATCTGCCGCCCGGACCTTAAACACACACACACACACACACACACACACACACACACACACACACACACACACACACACACACACACACACACACACACACACACACACACACACACACACACACACACACACACACACACACACACACACACACACACACCACACACACACACACACACACACACACACACACACACACACACACACACACACACACACACACACACACACACACACACACACACACACACACACACACACACACACACACACACACACACACACACACAAAGATACACACATTAGGATTTCAAGTGAGAAATAAACATGTTCCCCTCATAAGGAGATAAAGGCGGCTACTGTTTTATATATGTGGTTGAAGTCTGCAGTCCTGATGGCTTTTTCCGGAGAAAAGGAGCGGCAAATAAAATAAGTGTTTCTCTGCTCCTCTGAAAGGGAGACTGTATTACAATCTGACACTTAGAAAATTAAGCAGAAAGAAAATGCAAAAGACGCTTTTTCTCCCTGCTCAGAAAATAATGTCTTCATCTTTCCAACAAACTTGACAAACATCCTTAAAAAAGGATCATTGACAGCACAACCGAGCAAACAGAACTTCACCTACCATATTATTTGTGCTATCCCAGCCAAGGTTTACTTAAATAGTCCAATAATGCAAATTTTCCCTAAGGTGCTTTTGAATCTGTACAGTACATTCGAAAACACCTTCTATACAAACACTTTTAATTTGGATGAGAAGGAAGTAAATGACCCAGAATTGTTTTCCCACGACCGACAGATAGGTCCAACAGAGACAACACCAACATATTATATATATATTGGAAAGAAAATACAAAATACAAACAAAATCGGGATAAGATTATGTAGCTGTAACTCTTATTGCCATGTTGATGTGTGCTGAGTGTTAGCTGTGTACCTGTGGAGGCGCCTGGTCGATGGCACACACTGCCTCAGCGGGGGTGCTCTCTGGACACTCAAACTCCACTGGAATCCTTTCCTGTAACAGACAACAACATTTTTATTCCTGTAACAATCAATGGGCAATCTTCTCTTGAACTGGTTTCAAATTCACTATTCAATAAAGTTGCTAGGTAACTAAACACGTTTACAAAAGTAGTTACATTTTGAAGAAGTTCTTTACTCTTCCTGCATTTCTTTAGGGGACTTGATGATTCCACTTCCCTCCACTACATATTGTACTTTTACATTACTATATTTGAGAGCTGTAATTGCTTTTTACGTTCAGATTTGTATTCATTTATTGTATATTGTATTGTTATAGTTTAAACTACTCAATACAATCTAGGGTGAGAAGTCCAACTTCGATCAGCAGCAACTTTAAAATGCTGCTATCCAATTCATATACACATATACATATATATGTCTAGATGTATATATATATATATGGAAATCAGTAATATCACAATAGTATTATGTCGTATTCCTTATTTTTTTGTGTGGGTGATTTGAAAACACATTTTTACCAAATTGTACCTGAGAGACATGAAATGAAAAGACAAGCAAACATGTAAACTTGGATTAGTTGGAGTGTGTGCGTCCATTACCTGTGCGTATCTCTCCTGTGTGTGTCTGAAGGTGTGTGTGTGGTAGTGCTCCAGCAGCCTCTCCTGCAGGTAGTTGTGGCAGAACTCAGACCAGCCGGCCCCTCGCTCCTCTGCAGAGTGTCTCGGGTTCCTCATGCCCGGCGTGTCCACCACCATCATTGAGGCTAACGTCAGCTGCTGACCCCTCAGAGCCCTGCCAACCAAACACACATCCCGTGTCACAAACAAAAAAAAATTCTTCACTTTCTTGAAATGAAAGTCTCAGAAGACCCACCAAGTAGAATATTTGCTCAATTGTTTGTTAATATGAAGACCACAAAATGATTCAGGTATTTTTTCTTGTCGTATGGAGACGAGATATAAGGGCAGCTTTAACTCAGCAGGTAGAGCGGATCATGCACTAACCAGAGGGTCAGTGGTTCGGCTGTATAATACATAACAGCGCTGCAAATAGATGCACTGCAAAACCATTTCACATTTCTTGTGCAGTCAGTCTGAGATGTGTCCATGTACCTGTTGATGAGTGAGACTATGGCAGTGAAGAGTTCTTCATAGAGTCCTGCAGCCATTCCATCAACACACTGAGCAGCTGTCAACTTGGGGCCTGCACAGAACCAAGGGGGTGAACACATGGGTTAGGATGGTTTCCTCATTCTGTGTGTGTTTCTTTTAATGAACACGATTACAGGCCTAATTTGCTGCACTTAACATTCAACTGTGACCCAATGACATTTATTGAAAACTCTAGTTGGCGAAACATTCATTAGAGATATTCATGAGCTGGCAGGTGACTCCTAATGGCTTTCTGAAAATACTACATTTCACACTAAAGTTCTTGCATTTTAGGATAGCTAAGTAAATGAATGAATAAGCATTTCAAACTTAAAATAAAATGGCAATTCTTTATTTTACTGGCACGTCATTGACTTCCTAAATACTTTCCTAAAAAGAGCTGTAGTTGTTGAATTGTAATTTAATACATAAGCAGAGTATCCTGGAGAAACTTTACACTAAATCCACTTTTCAGTTATCAAATCAAAAATAAGGGTGCAGCCCTGCTAGTGCCTCACGAGTGGGGTCTCCTCTCCCCTTTTCATCATTCTAACAATTGTGTTGCATTATGTGTCATCATGCAGGATCACAGAGACATTATCCTCAGTCTGATCTATTTAACATCAGTGGAAGCCTCTGTTCTCTGTAGGACTCCCTCCACCTCGGGCCTACCCTGGTTTTGCCTCCCAAAAGTCGGACCCTTTAGTGACTGTGTATCTCACCCTCGTCTGACTCGGCAGCAGCGTTTCTCTCTCTGCTGCCCCCGGTGGCTCTCTGCAGCAGCTGTCGGAGGTGATGTTTGAACACGGCCGTGTGCAGCTCCTCGCCCTCACAGCCCAGAACGCTGCTGGCTGCCTGAGCACTGTCGAAACTCACAAACTGTCTCCTGCCCACTGTGCAAACAAAAGGAGAACCCACAGAGAAGACACAATGATGACAAAGTCCACAGAGGGAGGAGATTAGTGACATTAGTGACAAACGTTTAGGAGCATTTAAGTGAGTTTTAATTACAGCTAATGGACGGATGAAACTGTTGACACATTTTGATTAGAAGCTCGTGGAGCATAATGCATATTTGAGCAGTTTACAGGATTTAAAAGCTTTTTTAAATCAGCATTGATTTCATCTTTAATAAAATGGAGTTTTGCATAAGAGATGTTCTTCTAATTTTGGCAACATGTTGGTTATTTGTTGTGAGAGATGTTTGCATGCATGTCTCTGTCTGAGTTTAAAATGATTAGGATGAGACAGGTGATGCTGTGTATTTCTATTCACCAATAAGGATTCAGCTAAACATTAATGTCCTGTTGTGTGTTTGATCAAAGCCCACAAGCTCACTTCTAATCTGTTTGTGTCGTAAACAGATTTTGTGTGTGTGTGTGTGTGTGTGTGTGTGTGTGTGCGTGTGCCTGGGTGCTCCAAGTATTACTCAATTTGTGGGGGTCTCAATCTGTTTATACAGTGACATTATGGGGACATGTCTTCCTTGTGGTGACAAAAGGTGTTGAGTGTTGCATTAGGGTTGACAATTTTGTGAGAATCTAAAAATAGTCTATATCAGCTATGAACAAGAGTCTGTAACGACACCATGGTTGTGAAACCTCTGAAGAGGCCAGATGCCACAAACTGGTTGGGTTGAAGATGGGATTTGCACTAATTTACACGGTTAAAGTCAAAAGAAGGTGAAGGTATAGGGTTTGATATTGACGATGGCTAGTGAAAGTCCTCAAAAGAGTAGAAGCACAAATATGTGTGTGCCATGTGGACTCACAGCCACTGAGTAGGTGGGGATGATGAAGATGATGACGATGAACGAGTGTTACCTTTACAGGCCCCGGCAACTCCCAGATGATATATAGAAGCCAGAACGTGCCATATCGCTTTCTGTTCGCCGGCGGTGAAGCCCAGCGTTTCCATGGCAATCAGCAGCTTGGTGAAGGCAACAGACGCACGCTGTTTCTCCTCAACCTGAGAGCAGGTAGGGAGAGAGAGAGGGAGGGAGGGTTGGTGTGTCTACTCTGTGAAAATTAGCCACGTAATGAAGTGGAAGAACAGCTGAATCATGTCTCATCTTCACAGCCCGAGTCTCTTCAAGTGGATCATTTCCTCTGCATCATTTCACCTTTTGAGTAACCCTGAAGTGAATGCTGTGGCCATAGTGAGGGTGTAAACAGTTTGCAAAGTCTGATGTAATGGCCAAACTAAGATAAATATTGTATATATTAAGCAAGTCATGCCAATGCATTATTTAAAGAGATACTATATGAAGAGGTGAAGTTGATATCAAACATTTTGGGCCCAGGAGATGGTGTTCATAATTCCTGCAATGTGACTGGCTGGCAAAGGGGTAAAGCCGTAACGTCTGTGAATCTAGTCACCATTGATTGAGTTTATTTCTGCCAGCTACATTATGCTACTGATCACAGCTTCAAAATCCTGTGAAGACTTCTCAATGGTTTTCCAGATGTTTTCACACAGCTCTCTAGTCTTTCCACACAAGTACACCTACAGAAGAAACATTGTGCCTCCAAATGACCACTGCCTGGAAATCCAGTTATACTCCCAGTACATGGTTTTCCTCTCATTATTTTTAAAGACCTAATAACAATAACACATTTGCCACGGCAGAATGGACACACGGTCTCTCAAACCAACACCTGCTTGGCGTCGCCATCTGCGCTTCGAGTTAGTATTTCCCTCCACCTCCTGATACTCACACAGTCTCTCCCCACACACACACACACACACACTTGCACTTACTGTACCTTGGTGGGATTCACAATGCCAAAAGAGTTTGATTCAGGGAGCTGGTGCAGCTGCAGTTCTGTCCTAATGAAGAAATAACAACAGCATTGACAACAGTTAATATGATAACAACAACAATATATCTGTGCCAGAAGTACAGATAGATGGATAGATAGATAAATAGATAGATAGATAGATAGATAGATAGATAGATAGATAGATAGATAGATAGATAGATAGATAGATAGATAGATAGATAGATAGATAGATAGATAGATAGATAGATAGATAGATAGATAGATAGATAGATAGATAGTGATGTGGGTGGGTGGGTGGGTGGGTGGGTGGGTGGGTGGGTGGGTGGGTGGGTGGATGGATGGATGGATGGATGGATGGATGGATGGATGGATGGATGGATGGATGGATGGATGGATGGATGGATGGATGATGGATGGATGGATGGATGGATGGATGGATGGATGGATGGATGGATGGATGGATGGATGGATGGATGGATGGATGGATGGATGGATAGATAGATAGATAGATAGATAGATAGATAGATAGATAGATAGATAGATAGATAGATATAGATAGATAGATAGATAGATAGATAGATAGATAGATAGATAGATAGATAGATAGATAGATAGATAGATAGATAGATAGATAGATAGATAGATAGATAGATAGATAGATAGATAGATAGATAGATAGATAGATAGATAGATAGATAGATGGATGGATGGATGGATGGATAGATGGATAGATAAATGATACAATAAAGATTACCTCATCTCTGTGCTGTGTCCTGCCAGCATCTGAGAGAAGACCAGGAAGTTACTTTCTCCTGAGACTTTCTGACACACTCTCCATTTGTCCAGCATCATGGTCTGATGGAGAAGGAGGGGAGAGGGTGAGAAAGTGGAAAGCAAGAGGTAGTGCATATGTGTCTGTGCGTGTGTGTGTGCATTTTGACTTCAGGACCATCATTCTCCTGGACTTCTTGGATTTCAAGCTAAGTAGATTCTTTAAGTAAAACTTCTCTGCTAACTGACTATTGTATCTGCTGTCTTAGGTTAACTAGATTGATAGTTTCAACTGTTTGGTTTCACCTGGAATTATATGAGACAGGAGCTTGTTTGTTTGTTTATTAATTCTTTGGTTACTGCCTCTAGTTTCACTCAGGTGATAGAGAGTTAAAATAGGAACCAGCTAAGGTTAAATTGCTTTCTTTTTATTCCAATTCTGTGAAAACTAAATTCTATTTTACTTTGTACCTGCTGAGGTAAATAGTTAAATCCAGAAATAGTTTCTGGAGAAATAGGAGATTAAGTGAAACTCACTGATTAAAGGGAATAGTTTATTTTGTTATTACATTCTGTTGAGTATCTGCTGCTGGGCCATTAACACCAGGTGGTGCCTGATTGGCTCATGAGCAGGGGGAGTGGTCAGCACAGCTGTATGGTTTAAAACCAGGAAGTGTTTGGAGCGTCAGCTTCAGCGTCTGTGAAGACTCATCGTATGAAGACTCGGAGGATAAAGACAAAGGAGTCTTTCGTTGGAGTCTTCGGGGAGGCTGAAGGGGAGGCTGAGTATAAAGCTGCATTTTTATTTTTATAATGTGTATAATTTCTGTGCACATTTCAACTCGTAGATACTATAGGCCTCGCACTCGTTCACACCAACACCGTAACCTTTCCTGTCTTATCTATCCCACTCGTTCCACACATACCCAGCACCTTGTCACAGGGGGCCTATGGAACTGCCAGTCAGCTACCCGCAAGGCAGACTTCATCTCTGGCTTTGCTACACAGCAATCGCTTGATTTCCTTGCTCTCACTGAGACCTGGATCACACCGGACAACACATCCACCCCAGCTGCTCTCTCCTCTGCCTTTGCTTTCACCCACACACCAAGACCCACTGGTAGGGGTGGCGGTACAGGTTTACTCATTTCCCACAAATGGAGTTTTTCTCTCTACTCTCTTCCACTTTTTACCCCAACATCTTTTGAATTTCACGCTGTAACTGTTACTCAACCGGTACAATTAATAATTGTTGTTCTCTACCGTCCACCAGGTTCTTTGGGAGATTTCTTGGAGGAATTAGATGTCCTCCTGTCAAACTTCCCAGAAAATGGCCCTGCACTTATCCTTCTGAGTGACTTTAACATCCAGACAGACAAGTCTTCTGATCTTTTACTTTTACTGTCTTCTTTTGCTCTTTCACTCAGTCCTTCCCCTCCTACTCACAAAGCCGGTAACCACCTGGACTATATTTTCACCAGAAACTGTTCAACATCTAATCTCACTGTAACCCCACTGCATGTCTCCGACCACTTCTTTATCTCTTACTCTCTCCCACTATCTCAAACCGACAACCCTACCACATCCACAGAGTCTGTACCTCTACTCTTTCTCACTCATGCATCCTAACACTCTGCCACAGACATTCTCCTTTCTACTCTGTCCTCCTCTCTTGACTCTCTCTGTCCTCTTAAGTTACGACAGGTCCGCAAGTCCCCCCCCAGCTCCGTGGTTGTCTGACTCGGTGCGTGCCAACAGAGCCACTATGCGAGCATCAGAAAGGAAATGCGCGTAAATCCAAACACCTGGACGACCTGCTCGCCTATCAGTCTCTTCTCTCCTCTTTTTCCGCTTCTATTTCCACAGCCAAAAGCGCTTTTTACCAAACTGCAATTCAATCCTCATTTTCTAACCCCAAAAAACTCTTCTCCATCTTTTCCAACCTCCTTGACCCCCCCAGTCCCCCTCCTCCTTCCTCCCTTCTACCAAGCCACTTTGTCAACTACTTTACAAAAAAGATAGATGACATACGCTCCTCATTTCCTGATCCTCCTTCTATAACTACACTTCCATCAACTTCATCTTCATCCCCTTCGCTCTCCTCTTTCACCCCCCTGTCTCCCAATCAAGTTCTGACCTTGGTAACCTCCGCCCGCCCGACCACCTGCCCCCTTGACCCCATCCCTTCTCACATTCTCCAGTCTATCGCTCCTGACCTTCTTCCGTTTCTTACCCATCTTATCAACACTTCCCTGTCAACTGGCTGCTTCCCTAATTCTCTGAAGGAGGCAAGAGTAAATCCTCTCCTGAAGAAACCCACCCTCGACCCGTCTGAAGTAAATAACTACAGACCTGTCTCTCTCCTTCCCTTTGTTTCCAAAACTCTTGAGCGTGCTATCTTTAATCAACTTTCCTCCTATCTTAACCACAATAATCTTCTTGACCCTCATCAGTCTGGTTTCAAGGCAGGTCACTCGACTGAGACTGCCCTCCTTGCTGTCTCTGAGCAACTTCACGCTGCTAGAGCAGCTTCTCTCTCCTCTGTCCTCATCCTTCTAGACCTCTCTGCTGCATTTGACACAGTGAACCACCAGATCCTTATTTCCTCCCTTCAGGACCTCGGTGTCTCAGGCTCTGCTCTGTCCCTGCTCTCTTCCTACCTCAACGGCCGCACTTATCGGGTAACTTGGAGAGGGTCTGTGTCTGAACCTTGTCCTCTCACTACTGGGGTCCCTCAAGGTTCCGTCCTTGGTCCCCTCCTCTTCTCTCTGTACACCAACTCTCTCGGCTCTGTCATTCATTCACATGGCTTTTCCTACCATAGCTATGCTGATGACACCCAACTAATCCTCTCTTTTCCCCGATCTGAAACACAGGTAGCAGCGCGAATCTCTGCCTGTCTGACTGACATCTCTCAGTGGATGTCGGCACACCACCTGAAGATTAACCTTGACAAGACTGAACTACTTTTTCTTCCAGGGAAAGACTCTCCCATCCACGACCTGACTATTAACTTTGACAACTCCGTATTAACCCCCACTCAGACTGCTAGGAACCTGGGTGTGACACTAGATAGCCAACTCTCCCTTACTGCCAACATTACTGCAACAACACGGTCCTGTAGATTCATGCTGTACAACATCAGGAGAATACGCCCCCTTCTCACTCAGAAGGCTGTGCAGGTTCTGGTCCAGGCTCTTGTCATCTCACGCCTAGATTACTGTAACTCCCTCCTGGCAGGTCTACCTGCTACTGCCATCCGACCTTTGCAGCTCATCCAGAATGCAGCAGCACGACTGGTTTTTAACCAACCGAAATTCACTCACACTACTCCGCTCCTCCGCTCCCTCCACTGGCTACCAGTGGCTGCTCGCATCCGGTTCAAAACACTTGTACTTGCGTACCATGCTGTGAACGGATCAGGTCCAGTCTACATCCAGGACATGGTCAAACGTTACAGCCCAGCACGTTCACTCCGCTCTGCTTCGGCCAATCAGCTTGTTGCTCCCTCACTGCGAGCTAAACACTCATCAAAATCCCGACTGTTTTCTGTCCTGGCGCCTAGATGGTGGAATGAGCTCCCCATTGACATCCGGACATCAGAAAGTTTACACATCTTCCGCCGAAAACTAAAAACACACCTCTTCCGACTATACCTTGAATAATATACTAACAACTTTTGGAAACTAACACTTTAGTAGCACTTAAATGGCACTTACTTATAGCACTTTGTAGTTTTGCTTTATTTTGAAGAAATTGTACTTTCTTGATTCTTGTTGTCCCGGGTCTGTACCCGTGGGGTTGAATGCACTTATTGTAAGTCGCTTTGGATAAAAGTGTCAGCTAAATGAAATGTAATGTGTGTATGTGTGTGTGATGCATGCCTGCAGGTGTCCAGCAGCAGCCTGTCCAGCGTGGTTAAAGTCCAGCGAGAAGACTGTGGCGAATCGAGAGGAAGCATCACTGTGCTGGGAGCTCACACAGCCAAAAGACCTCAGGACTGTGAACATAGCCTGCACGCGCTCCACTAGAGTAACAGAAAGAAAAGGAATGAACCATCCATAAAGTACGGACGTGAACCCTCATCCCTACAGCTGCTGTGCTCACCACTGAGGTTCTCTCCAGTGGTGCCGGATTGTTTGAGGAGAGCTTTTGTGAAGGCTTGGCACACCGTGGTCTTTCCTGTGCCGCTGCGTCCCACCGCGCACACGCTGTGGTCTCTCCGGCTGCCCACCATGGACACATATACTCGCTTGACCAAGGCCGCCAGAGCAGGAGGAGCATCCCACACTGTATCTCCTCGCCGGGACTTTGGGGTCTGACACAAGATAGATGGCGAAGAAAGAAGGAATGAAATGGTTTTGAGTCGTAAAAACAACCAGGTGATTCATTGATTCAGTGAATAATGACTTGATTGACAGACAGTTTTCTATCTGTAAACTGAATATATACTGTTTTTTTTAACTGCTAACCAGTTACACACCATCAGTTAATGGAGATTGTTTGTTTTTTGTTAAGGCAGTATTAACCAATTGTGAATAACTGTCATATATTTAACATTTGTAAATGACAAATAAATGATTAGCTGGTTTAATTTTATATAAATATTCCTTTAAATTGTTGTCATCTTTTAGAACATATTTCTAACAGTGTTCAAAACAAGCTGTTGTTTTTGACATTTTAGTGTTGATGTTGTTTGAGAATTATTTGTTTAGTGCTCTGACTTCTTTTTCAAGCTAAATGTTAAACATTCTCATCTAGTTTGACGATAAAATTAATATTATTGGGATTCGTAACAGTAGTTCAGACCCATCTTTTTGTAAACAAATAAATTAATAGATTAATCCAAACCCTGATGAGCAGATCAATGTGTGCCCTCACCTTGCTGTGGGCCTGTAGCGGAGGCCAGAAGTTGACCAGGTTGGGTCCTGCTTGTGTGAGCGGCATGTTGGCTTTAGAGCGACTGGACAGCGTGTGAAGAACTCCACATTCATTCACACTCTGCAGGTCGCTCAGATCCTCACACAGATCCAGCTCTGAGGGATTACACTGCGCAGGGAGAAGAACTGTCAGTCCATGGAACTGTTCCAGGTTCACGCCATGTATACTTAACCATATATATAAACACAGGTAGGTGTGTTTATTTTCTTCCATGTTTTCTGTTTTTTGAGAATTGCAGGAATTACAACACAAACCTGTGATCTGACCCTCTGAAAACAGCTTTATCTTTATAACACAAATCCTGCTGGGTGTGTAGAGTCAGATTTAGCCAGCATTGACAAATGAAAAGACACTTCCCAGATGCATCATGGATCCAGTGTAGCGTCCAGTTTTTTAACTGCAATTCAGACTGAAGTGAAAGAAAAAAATAAAAAAGCTCCCCTTTAAGTTCCAGATTAATTTTTTGCATTTTTTTCATGGTAAGACATCAGAACATTACACTGCAGATTTGTTTTTCCACTTCATTCAATTTTCCTCTTTGCTAGTCCCTGTTTATATATTAACATATTGTCTCTGCTCACAGTCAGTCAACAGCTTTTTCACTCTCAACTTAGTTCTTCCTTGATGTCAGTTTAAAACATTAGATGCATCTGGTTAATTCAACCTCCTCTGCTTCAGGTTGGTAATTTTCTGTTTATAAACCATCACATGGTTTATAAACACCTCTTTCTGGTAGAACGGTGTTGTGAGGTCAGGTACGGTTGTATAGGGACTGACAATGTCTAGGAAGTGGTGGAGCCCTGGACTTTCACCCACCTGATCATCATTCTTAGACTAAAACCTTTTTTTTATTACATTTATCCTCAGTTAGGGTTAGGATGAAATAACTAGTAGACCCTTTCACAAAGTCCTCAACGTGTAAGAGAGCCTTTCATCCAGGTCTTCTCCCATGTGACTTATTGAATAGGTCCAGAATAGACCACAACCCCAGGTGTAAATCGCAGATGTGGCTGCAAATCCCATTGTAGGACATCTGGATTTCCACAAACTTTGTTGTAGTGCAACATTAAATAGATTTTCCTTGAAAAGAAAACAGACAGAAACACATTCAGAAGAAAGAGAACCGAAGTACCTTCTCGATTTCTAACTCTGTCACGTCATGCTGCGATCCATCTGTCAGCAGGCGGACCCTCACTCGGCCCTCTGGGAGTTCAGGTGTGCCTTCATCTGGTTTTAGCTGAGTGGCTGAAATGAGAGAACAGCAATCAAACCTGCTCATCAATACATCCACTGTCAACAAGTAGGACCTCTGTTATGAACCCTCCGTGCTGCCTATGGAGCAGAGGCTGGTCCACAGCGAATCCACATGTTGACCGGGTTTATATGTCTCTCTAAATAAAGCCTGAGCCCTGCATATTAAAGAGTCAGGGGTCAGGGGATACAGTATGTGGAGATACGAAGGACTAATGGGATTAGTGTTTTGTAGTGCAGTTAGTAGATGAAAAATCAACAGATGGATTTGGAGCAGATCCCGGCACATATGGTCAGCAGTAGCACTGGGAGACACACAATGACTCTGCTGCAGCTCATTTGTAACACGATACAAAGGTAATGTAACAGACGAGAAGATTACAAGAGATTGTGTTAGGATTAGCGGAGTCATCGACTAATCCTGACACACATTATGACCAAATTATATACTATTCACACTGACACAGAGCAGAGCACAGCTGTGACATTGAGTTAACTGACAGAAAATTACCTTACTCTAACCCCAATTTTCAGTGTAATTTTGTTTCTGTGTTAAATTAACATAAATATAGTTAGATAAGCTATGTTGGTAATCAATTTAATGTTTAAGGATCTAGTTAATATCTTGTATTCTGTTGTTCTTGATTTTTTATTCTGTTGTTGAAATGCTTGTTCACACTTTCATAACCAGCCCCATAGACGACTGTGATTCTCTTTGATTTACTGGATTGCCTGCCTCCAATCAGATC
The DNA here is from genome assembly GCA_038501795.1 of Pseudopleuronectes americanus. NCBI lineage: Eukaryota > Metazoa > Chordata > Actinopteri > Pleuronectiformes > Pleuronectidae > Pseudopleuronectes > Pseudopleuronectes americanus. The sequence continues at coordinate 1,589,373 of CM076733.1, read as the reverse complement.
AAGCCCCTCAACCATGGATTAGGGGAAGTGTTCTGACGTCATAGTGCTGGTCAGAGCCATAGTTATAGAAAGATAGATAGATAGATAGATAGATGGATGGATGGATAGATAGATAGATAGATAGATAGATAGATAGATAGATAGATAGATAGATAGATAGATAGATAGACAGACAGCGTTGTTTTTGTATCTCACCAAGGGTGAACCCATCTTTTTGGACACACCACACAGTTCCAGCTTCATACCACACGTCTTTCACCTGAGAGAGAAATAAGGACACAGCAGTGAGGCTACAAGGACACAGAATACCTCTAACATATCCTCTGTGGGTCCCTTAACATGAGTTGTACGACAGAGCCTGAGCCACTGCAAATATCCAGTATTTAAGTAAGCTTTAAATGTACGTGTAACTTCTAATTAAATATCTAAACCCAACTGAATCTTAGTTTTGTATGTTGTTGAGTTGCCACAAATATTACAAATCCAAATGTGGATTAATCTTCCAATGAAAATCCAACACAAAGGCTTTACTCATCCAGTAAATTGAATTTCATTATTAATTTCCCAAAATGTATTTTATCTTATTCATTTGATATAATTAAACAATGAAGATGTGAATAATAACTCCAAGATTAGTCTATACTATAAATGATGAAAGGGACATACATACCTCTCTTTTGTGCTCTGTCAAAGCTGTGTCTGCTTGCCTTCCCTCCGGCTCCAGCCTCTCCTCCATCCCCTGTTCCCTCTCCACCTGCTTCACCTCCGCTGTCCTCTCCTTCTTCTGCTCAATCTGTGAGGTCTTCTTGATCTTCTTCTCTACCCTCATATCCTGCTGCTGCTTTGACGGCTCTGGCATCACCTCCAGTTTGGGTTTCTGTTGAGCATCAGGTTCGGGAGTGAAGATGTGTTTCTGAGTCGGGGACTTGCCATCCGACGGATATCCTTGTCTGTTGTTGCTGATGAGTTGTTCGGCTCGGAGTGCCATCTCAGCCTCAAGGATCGGAGGAGTCTGATCTGGTACCAGGAACTGTTGCACAAGGTTGTCGCTCAACTTGTTTGGCTAGAGGGGTAAAAATTTAGACTCAGAATCAACCTTTAAAGAAATTAATGGGGAGATTACAGCTGGCTCTGTCAAAACAGATGTCTGCACTTATGCAGGTATCTGGAAGCACTTATAATGTTATTTCTTGATTTTTCAATTAAAAATGTCATCATTTCAAGTACCAATAATGATTTTTCAGAAATGGCAGGGGCCATGGAAATGCATTTTCCATTGGATTTCAATTTAATATATTATAATTTCTGTTCTCTATGGATTACTGCATTACATTACCAGTCTGCTAACTTGCTCAATTGTTAGCCTCTGTGCTTCTCGACACTAAACGTAACATTAATACAATTATTCCATGTTGCTGTTTCAGCCTTGGTGTACTCACTGCTACATCTACTTGAACAAGCCCACTGTGGGACTTCTCCATATACAGTCTATGATGCTTCCCATATACTATAGGTAAGACTAGTTCATGAGTTTCATTCAAGGGCGGCTGTCCAGGCTGTACCCCACACCTCCCAATAAAAGGATTAACGGTAAAGATGAAGGATAGATGTTCAACATGGTTTTATAGTGCCAACAGACACATTAAGCAACTCCAACAGTGTTTTTAAGGCAATTTAACATATAATATATTTGGCCGCTAAAACACTACAAGGAATAGTATGTCCCATATCTAAATGTTTGGAAATCTGGTTAAACAGCTAGCAAAACAGATGTGGGTGAGGCAGCAATTCTGGCCTTCTCATGGCCTGAACAAAAATAATGGGAAAACAACATTTTCCCATCTGTAAAATATAAAATGTCCCAAAACAAATGTGGGCATCTTTTGGCAAAAATACAGAGCTCTAGGCAAGTTGTAATTTGGATGTGATCCTGAAGTGGCCCATGAGGTAAATGATGATTATGGCCAAAATAGCACCAAACAAATTCGGGCCACCTTTGGTTGAAGTGTGGTTTATTGCTGTGGCTTATTTGTGGCCCAGATCTGGCAAACAGGAGCGGACCCTAATGCCCTCATTTCATGTGCTATGTGGGCCGGATTTAGGAAGTTTGGAATGTGGGGTGTGGGCTAAATGTGGTGGTTGGGGAGAGGGGATTTGTTATCTTTGGTCAGAGCCACTCTAGCTATTTTCCCTACAGTCATTATGCTGAGCTAAGCTGGCTGTCTCCATTCTTGAAAGGTACCACAGTCTAACACTTCGCAACTGAGCAAATAAGCACATTTACCAAAATGTCAGGTTGTATTTTTACGAAGGTCAGAGCTGATGTGAAGGGAAACAAAAGAGGAGCCACTCACGGCTCTGTCGTCTTTGACCTCTGGCTCCTTGTATTTGGTCTCCTTCTCTGAATCCCTGACCAGCTGTTTGAGGAATCCGCCCGGCAGCGCTGACAGTGGTGGTGGAGGGACGGCCACGGCCACCGGCTCGTTCTCCTCCTTTATCTGTGGTTTGAACGGTTGGTGGAGGCAATTAGACAGGATCATTGTGGGATCTGAATACTCACATTACAGTAACTGCTCTGGTATGCATCATTGCAGGTGGTTGGGGTTGTATTTGTCCAGGTTTGGATTTATTTATCTTGAGATTTCTGGCTCTGGAATTACACTTGTGTAGCCATGCTCCCAGGTTTATATATTGAATCATTATGTACATCCATGAACCTACCTGCACGGCTAAATGAGATGAACTCTTGAGTCCATTCTGCACATTCACCAAATACATGTGTCAATCTGAGACTTTATTATCACAATGCTCAGCTAGAAACAGGCAGGTCGTTCAACGTATTATTTCCATTGTCAAACACTGAGTTTGTGTCTTCAACTGTATTTAAGTCGATTTTAATATGGTTTCCATCATGTGCGCTCTCAGCTTTAGGAGGAACTATGAGTCAGTGGCTATGACGAGAATCATGAGGGAACCAGAAGTGCCAAACTAGAAAGGTGGCCAGAGGCCTGACATTTAACTAATAGCTATCAGCGGCTGACACAATAGGGAACAGAATAAAGGTCAGCAGGACAGCTGTTTCACATTCTTTGACAAGCTAAAATATGCATCAGGAGAAAACCTGGAGAGGAATCGGCATGAGTCATGCCTAATTATTACATTTTGACTGTTGGAGGGTGATGTTGCCTTAACACAGACCTTAACATAGACATGAGCAGGCTGTGAATTAAACTCCACGAAAGGACTTGTTTGTATACTCATCTGTCTCAGGATTAGTTCAAAACAGTGGTGGAAGAATTATTCTTACTTTTTAATTTGAGTAAAACTGTAAGTAAACTGAAAATAAAATTGGTTCTGTCTTTTCCTTTTTTTAAAACGTTTACCATTATCTGATGAATGTCAAATTATTTTAGGTAGTAAGTACTTCATTGGGGAATTGTTGTAAAACCTTTCCAGTAGAACAGCTGTACTTGTATATTGAACACAAATTGTTTGTATTACGATCTAAAAACTCTTTACAGATGTAAAAGAATGGATATTTAAGGCAGCAAAATTTGTCCGTATCAATTTCACAAGGTTAGAATGTATCAGGGTGAAGGATGAACAGTTTAAAATTCAAAGATATTCAGATTTACTATCAAAGAAAAGCAGAAAAACCTCACTTGGGTCGTTAGATTAGGATACTATTTCATTGGGCTTGCAATGTTAAGCAATTAATAATCAAGTTGTGTTGCTGATGATTTTTATTTCAATAGAGAAATCTACATATTAAGTTACCAGTTACTTAAATTTAGTTTTTCCATAAAAGAAAACATCTGTAAACCTTTATTAGAATTGTAGTTTTTTCTTCTTCCATAAATATGGTACATCACAAAACCTTTTGATTGGGTTTGGGTGGTTATTCTGTCCATGCACAACAGACAGTAATAGCTCTGTACCCATGCAGCCTGTAAGGCCAGAAGAGCAGCTCCTGCTCCTGAAGCAGATACAAGAGTGAAATGCTGCTGAAGCATCAATGATTCAGGATGGACATCTATTATGAAGGAGACTTATTAGGGACCGATTGAAATTGAAAGGATTATTATTATTATTATTCAGGAAATAGAATGGGCTTTTTGAGGGCTTTCCCATGCTCAATAAGTTGATAAACTTTGCAGTAAATTAGAAAGTGGTATTTGGAAATGGACGTGGCAAAATGGCTCAACAGCGCCACCTGGAACCCAGCCCCCAGGTTTCCACATAACCGATTTTCAACAAAATCTGGGGAAATGTGTATCTTGAGTAATCATAGAAAAAAGCCTAGAGGAGCATTATGAAAAAATTAACAGGAAGCCCGCCATTTGGGATTTAGTGGCCATTTTGGTCATATTCCACTTTTTTACTTTGATGTACATGTTGTAGAGCTTTCATCCGATCAACTTAAAATTTAGACGACGGTGATGTGCTCTGCAGGATGACTTGCGCCACATCATGCGCCGCACGGTGATGTGATGATGTGCGCCGCAGAATCATGTGATGATGTGCGCCGGACTATGATGTGCGCCGCAGGATGTGCGCCGCACGATGATGTGATGATGTGCGCCGCAGAATCATGTGCGCCACACCATGATGTGTGCCGCAGAATGATGTGATGATGTGCGCCGGACTATGATGTGCGCCGCAGGATGTGCGCCGCACGATGATGTGATGATGTGCGCCGTAGGATGATGTGCGCCGCACGGTGATGTGATGATGTGCGGCGGACTATGATGTGCCCCGCTGGATGATGTGCGCCGCAGGTTGATGTGCGCCATACCATGATGTGCGCCGCAAGATAATGTCCACCGCCATGATGTGATGATGTGCGCCGCAGGATGATGTTATGATGTGCGCCGCAGGATGATGTGCGCACTGCAAGATGATGTCCACCGCCATGATGTGATGATGTGCGCCGTAGGATGATGTGCGCCGAATGGTGATGTGATGATGTGCGCCGCAGGATGATGTGCGCACTGCAAGATGATGTGATGATGTGCGCCACACATGATGTCATGATGTGCGCCGCAGGATGATGTGCGATGATGTGATGATGTGCGCTGCAGGGTGATGTGCGCTGCCGCAGGATGATGTGCGCCGCAGGATGATGTTTGCCGCACAATGATGTGATGATGTGCGCAACACCATGATGTGCGCCGCAGGATACTTTTTATACCTTCAGTGCAGTTTGCTGGACTTTTACATGTAATGCAGTATTATAACATGTCGTATCGGGGCTTTCGCTTAATTAAAAGATCTGCGTGTTTCCTTCTCCTCTGGTGATAAATGTAGAGGAATAATGTGAACTGTGGAAATGTACCGACGCTTACAGTTGTTTATAGTCAAATTCTGAAGGGAGGACTTGACAAAGTATTGAATATGAGCTCCTAGCAGCTTTAGCCTTGTATCAGTGACGGGGTGAAGTTTTAGAAAGCTCAAAGTCAATCCAGTAGACATGCAGGGGGACTAATACACCATTCACAGCATGCAGACTCCACAGTGACATGTAATTAGCTCACATTTACTTGACATATTATTTAGTTGACGCTTTTATCCAAAGTGACTTCTAATTAGTGCATTCAATATCTATGACTATGACCGCTCTACCCCTCAGCCACAGCCAATGATGTCATGATCATTCAGGGTTAGGGTCCACTCACCACAAAATCAAAGCTACATTCTACACGCGCCACACACACAGAGTCAGTAGTACATGTTGAATGAACACCGCATGCAACAAATCTGCACCTCCCTTCTTCTCCCACAGTTTTAAACGTGAAGACAGGGCCATGGCTGCACAGGGGGTGGGGTGATGGAGGGTGGGTCAGGGCTGGGTGGGCAGGGGCGGGGGGTCACAGGGATGTCAGCCAGTTGGGATCTCAGATCGGCGGTGGTGATGGTGGTGGTGTGTGTGTGTGTGCACAGAGAAAGACACAAAACCTGACAAAGGGGAGAGATGGATGTAAGTGAAGGAAGGGAAAGATAGATAGACGTATGAAGGCCCCCTCTCTTTTTCTCTCTTACTCCAGCAGCCAGGTAAATGATGAAAAGTGTCAGATCTGCCTTTCACCTTGGACAAAGAAAATATATATCGTTGCATAAGATCACATCAGTCAGGGAGAAGCCGAGTTATCAAACCCACACGTCCTGGTAATTTACAGTTTCCTATTACTGAGACGTCTGGCTGCCACGTTCTGTCTGTTGAGGCGTCATTATCTTTTAAGAAACTGTCTCCTCATCCCTCAGTTAAGAGGTTGAGAGACTCTGTTGTAACATGCTGACATTTCCTTTGTTTTTCGTTTTGTTTTGATGCCATCGGTTGCAATTTTGTGAGCTGTGTCTCCACAATGTTACACAGGAAGCTTCAAATGTAAATCCTGATTAAACTGGGGTCTGATAAATTTTCAGGATGTAGCTTTTAGCTATTTAATCTATAACTCCATTAACAGTTGTTCATTAATGTTAGGTGATATTTCCATCCAAATATAGCACTATATTATAAAAACATTTCCTACAGAAAATTTTAATTAAAGGGATAGTTCACCCAAAACTGAAGATTCACTCATTATCTACCCAGCACTATGCCGATGGAGGGGTGGAGGTGGAGACCTAACACAGAGATACAAACAAAGGAATACTGGACTTAATTGATCCATCCTGATCACCGCCTGTCACAAAGGGCCTTTAACTTATTGTTGGATTTAGGCTGTTTTTGTACATTGTGACATGATGTGGTGTGTCTGATTATCTAGCATCTAGGTGACACACACTACGGGCAAGGGGCATAGTCAAGTAAGATAGCCACGCCCATGGTTAAGACACATTTCAGACATAAACGTTTTCGTTTAGACAGAAGCAATTCAAGTTGTAGAAAAATAACTGGGCCCTAAAGTATTTCTCACATTTGGGTTTTCACCAACCACTGAAAAAAATTCTGGCTCTTTAGCCAGCAAATGCTTCAATTTGTTTACCTGCTGGTTTGGTGTTGAGCAGATACTAAAGAGTGCTAGTAGCCTGAAACAGTGAGCTTTTCATTTATACGCTTAAGCGTTTCAATTACCATTGGATCAATGGATATGTCATTGTGCTATACCATGTCTCCACAGTACGGAGGGAAGGCATGAAAATTTGTCCTGAGCATTTACCTGGTAATTTGATTCACCCGCATTTGCATGGATGTTATTTGGATATTATACCTTTGTCAAGTAGTTTCAGGCAATAACACTGGTTTATTTAAGATCTCAAAATTGTTATTACAATGACAACCCCTGCAAAACGTTTGGACGCGTCTGTTAACGTCGACGACTACTGATGACGTGTTGTGTTCCCGTGATGGCTACTCATGATGTAACAGCTCCTTGAAGGGCTGTCCCATTTCGTAGAAGATGATTTCAACCACTGCCCCTCCGTTTCAAGGGACAAGATATCTCTCGAAAACAAGGGGTAGGGGTACAGAGATGAAAATGGGACTGGGCCTAAATCTAAACACAACACCGTTGGTTGTTCTGTTTAATATTGTTTAACCTTTCTGCTGCCATAGTTTTTAGATTACATCATAAAATCTTATCTAAGTGACAGAAAATCTTTTTGTTGGTCAAAGTGATTACTTGTGGTCCATGCAGGCATGTTCATATAGGCAAACTAGTCAACTGCCTAAGGAGGCACTTTGGCAAGAGCAGCGTAATGTGGATTGCTGAGGAACGTGTCAATCATGCTGCACCTGCCGCCACCTCTTTCACTAAGACTTTTGCAGCGCTGAAGGCGTACACTTCTGAAAGGTAAGCTTTGTTTGCTCTCTAGTCGTTGTTTAAGTTGCTGATGAGGTTTGGCTGAGCACATTTCCTGTATGTGGGTTTGATTTACATGAGAAAGTGGTGTAAGGGAGAAATTTGCACTGGTATTATTATGTTTGAGGAGAAGACATTGGATCATATGGAAAATAGCTATATTTGCTGCCATTACTCATGATATAGATCTGCAAAATGCCCGGATATTGTGTTATGCTAAATTTAATAGCGTTTGCACTTTGAGCACAATAGCCTTGCGCTAGTTTGCAATAGAGATCTAGTGCACTAGCACTTTATGTGTATGGCACATGGGCATTTGTGTGTTGTTGCTGGTAGGGTACGTTGCAAATAGAGGGGAAGTATAATTATTTTTCGCCTAGGGTGGCAGGATTGCATGGGCCAGTCCTGCTTGTGGTGTACCCAAGAGGTCTATTCCTGGCCTTCTTCTTTTCAATTTATTTACGTTATCTGGACTATTAAACATAGGACTTTGTGCTTTCATTGTGCATCATTTCAGAATAATTCCGATTACGAAAATGGTTCATCAGTATTTACAATCATGTCGTGTTTTGTTAAAATTATTGTAATCTGCACATAAAGCACAATGTTTTTTTTAAATGTCACAATTATGACACCCTGTAGATCACACATTACACCCAGCAGCACATAAGGTAGCTGGTTGTGTCAGTGCTTGTAAACAACTTGACGACTACTTTGAGACACACTGAGACAACAACAACAACAACAACAGCAACAACAATATATAATATTAAGTTGAATCTTAATCCATCAGGTTTATACTTTTCCCAACTCAGATGAAACTCGGAATCAAATCCAAATAGTTGGACTAAAGTCCTTGAATGACAAACAGTTCTTGTTTTATAGGCCACTGTAGATACAACACAGGAATAGACATATTCACAACTTTCCTGGGACACTTCATAATAAAAATCAAAAGACAGTGTTATATTCTGTCTAAGGTTGATGTCATATCACACCCGTTAATGTTCCACACAGGCCTAGTCAGGCCCCTCTCTCCGACAAGTCATCTATAAATAAAACATGGAGAATGTCATTAAAATCTCTAATGGTCAATGCACACTGGACCGTAACAACACACAGAAGACACAACAGCCTACCTTCAACAATGGCAAAGAAATGGCCCAAAGATCCAGGAGGGTAACTGCAAATCCTATGAGGCCAAGTGAGAGTCCCGCCGTCACACAAACACCACCACTGATTCACACGCCGGGCAAGACAGACTGAGTGGGCTATGGAGCAATAGTCAGAAATAGAGTGACACACGGGGCTCTGCAGCCACACACACATTGATAAGCAACAGGACATGGTTGACAGACGATTCCTCTATAAATATCTGCAGGCACGGAGGGGGAGCTGGGGGGAGGTTGAGAAGTCCCTGTTTGGAGACCTGGTGGACACTGAATGACTGAGAAGTGAGACACATCAAAGAAACATGAAACAATCCATATTTCAGACAAAGCCCTTGTTTTAAACATTATCTCAAACTTGTTTCTTGAGGTGTGTGAATGTGTGTGTGTGTGGGGGGGGGGTCATGGGGGGTTGACAGCAGTCACCGGCTGTTCCCCAACAGAGGACACAAGTGCACATGTGCAGATCTGCACCGCGTCAGCTGTCCAGTTTGAGGGACAGCTCCAGCTGGGGGAGAGGGGGGAGGAGGAGGAGGAGCCTCCTGGTGTCTGTGAGGACCGGGGGGGAACAAATAGTGATGGAAATGTTTGTAAGGGGCCAAGCGCAGCTCTCATACCTCAACAACCACTGGACGGATTGTCATGAAATCTGCCTCAGATATTTATGGCACTCATCTGTTTAATCCAACTGACTTTGGTGAACCTCTGACTTTTCCTGTAGCGCCACCAGCAGGTAACAGTGACCTCAACCTTTTTCTGATCGGTTCATCTTTAAGTCAAAATGAGCATTATTGCCAGTTGTGGAGACAGTCCCTCAGGGTGTTGAAGAGATATTGTTCTCATGAGAATGGACGAAGGGACAAACAACAAAAAAGTGGATGAACAACCAGAAGAAAAAAGAAAGCTCTTTCGTCTGCAGCTGGTTCAGGAGTAGATGCTACATCATAATGCTGTAAATCATAATACACGGCTTCAACTGAATATGATGACCTCAAAGTTCAGCAGTGTTATAACATGATCGCTACTTTAGCTAACGACGACTCAGCTTCCTGCAAAATTTTAAGTTTCCTCAGTTTATCTGAAAAGTGAAATATATAAAGACAAATAATGTCAGAAAAAACACAAGGACTACCGTTTGAGTCTGTAGCGTTGGATTTTATTTATCCATACATCTTAACGGGGTAATGCCCTTGGGCGAGAGTATGTGCGGTTTTCCAGTGTAAACGTGCCTCCGAGAAGGTTATCAGAGAACTTTAATGCTTAAACCATGGTGTAAATGACGTTGATTTAAGTCGAATATGAATGTCGACACTTGGATGACACAACACGAGCAGTATAAAGGCATGTAGATTTGAAGAAGGGGTCTTGTTTACTTCAATTACCCCTGAAAAGTGTTTGGTGAAACACTTCACCCACCCCTCCATCAGCATAGTGGTGAATAGGTAAAGAGGACATTTTCATTTTTCAGTGATCAATCCCTATAAGCTATTTTAATACTTGGTATTTTATATACTTGTATTATTATTTTTTTCATGGTTTCTGATTTATGATAGCTTTTCTTCCTGTTTTATTAACACAATCATTCATTCTGTGTGTGTGTGTGTGTGTGTGGGGTCGTCTCTCTCTCTTCTCATTAACTTACCTGCAATGACTGCTGCAGAACCACCATGAGGGGTCACTCCTGAACTAAAAGTCTAAACATGCCCTCAAATAGATTGGTTCTGACACAAGAACGACTTGGTTGGTGAAAGATCGCGGTTTGTATGAAAAGTATTTATATTATATTATATAGCACTTTTCTAGCATCTTGATGACCCAACAGTTTTTCCATTCACCCATTAACACACACATTCCTACAGTGCAATTTGCAGTTCAGCATCTTATCCAAGGATACTTCAGTGCATGGAATTGTGGAGACTGTGATCGAATCACTGACCCTCTGGTTAGTGGACACCCCGCTCTACCTCCTGAGCCTCTTAATTTACATGTGATGGACACTCTGACCTGGGTAGAGCAACTCAAATCTTCACACACCCCTGAAAAATGAAAACTCTCCAGATTCAAATTCCTTTAGCTTTTCAGTTGTTTGAGAGGGGAGAGGTATGTCCAACACAGAAGTTGCGCAAAATGTGTTTGTAATTGATTATTGCTTGATTGGTTGAGAACAGGGCTGTGAAATTTGAAGATTTGAGGAGAAGCAAAGTTTTAATTATAAGGTCTGGTTAAAGTTGGTGACATTACAATTATAAATACCTCTTTAAGTTACAGTGAACTGATCTAATATGTGACGTTTTCCCTCTTTATCTGATCCATGAACAGCTCTGAGCCCAAAACCTGAAACAGGGGAGGGGGTCTTGTTTAGTGTTGCAATGAGATGGGACTAAACATCAATAAGCCTGAAGCGGACTAATGGAGTCTGCCTGGTGCAAGACAAACACATCAACTTAACAAACCAATCAATTTGAAGTCAGATAAACACTGTTTGTGGTAGATGAAGCTTGTTTGTGGTTTTCCAAGCGAAAGAGGTCAAAAGCTAAATTCAATTTTTCTTATGTAACATTTTTCTAGGCGTCACCTCAGAGTGACCCAGCTCAGCAGCTCCACAGAGCCGTGGGTCTCCTCTGACATTGGTTCTCATTTTTTCAGCTTAACTATTAGTTCAGCCTCAGTGTTTCCAGATGCAGCAGGGAGCAGTTTTCATCAAACAAGGTGAACACAATCCACACAGTACACTAGCTCTCTTCTTTCCTGTGCCAAACAGCAACAACACAGGGACCGGCAGGCCTGAATATAAAAAAAAATCATATCTGAAAATAAATGTTCTAGAGACAAATGTAGCTTTGACTCAGACACAGTGAGCCAGTGGATCTGTGGTTGTTTGGGCCTGAGGTGCCTGTCCCGGACAGAATGGCTGGATCCCCCCGTTTGGGGCCTCAGGGGTCCAACACAAGTGCAGTTAAGCCCCTGCTGACACCCCCACCTACAACGAGTATGTGCCTTGTTCAAGGTGAGTCCCCATTAAAGGTTCAGTATATTGGATTTAGACATCTAGCAGAACGGACAGTGGCCTCCATGTCAAATTAAAGTATGTAAGACCCTCTGTAGAGCCTGTGTTTGCTTTGTCCCTTCAGGGCTACTGTAGCAACATGGTGGACTCATTCTGAGGCTGTCAAAATGCAACATTTCTTTAGTTTCAGGTTTTTATACACAAATGAAAACATTTTATTACATGTCTACTGATAGAGGAGAGATTAATCCTATTCACTGAAGCTTCATCTCCAGTGCCACCATTGGGCTTGAATAAGGTGTCGATTTTGCAATCCTATGCACACAGATAATTAATAGGCACATTTAGGATAATTGTGAAGCTGAACTACTAAGCCAAACGGAGTGCAAAGCTCTAAGGATGTTTCACCAAGCCACATAAATAACGTGAACCACATCCACACTGCATTCAGCACTAGTCCTGAGCAGCTTCTGTGTGTTCAAACTAGAAAAAGTGACAGAATGAGGAATTCTAAGAGCAGACTGTTTAATTAAGAAATGTTGCAGTCTTTCTTTGATGGGATTTAGAGACTGATGCAGGGTGAATACAAGCCATATACCTGTAAATATATGGTCTTCTATTATAGAAACTGCATCACAATTAGTGTGTGGTTATATGCAATAGAATGAGTATTAGTAAGTAAGAGTGGTGAAGTGACCGTCACTGCCATTTGCACAACTGCAGCTAAAATCAGGGATTTATTCAACAGGAACATTCATCTTGTGTCAATTCCCATGTGAACAGTTAAAGGTGAATTGGCAAATTGCTACCCTGCTGCTCTCTATTTGTTTAAACTCCAATTCATGTTACTCCATGAAAATAATACAGTAATTACATACTTTCTGAGGAGCAGGATCCGAATGTTCAGGATGCAGGTTCTTTTCATCGTCTGCAAACAGGCCAACAGACTGAAGTGTTCCTTTCGTTAAACCGATACTTTAAAAGGTCTAAACTTGATTATCTTCTAATCTAAACCAAAACAAACACGAAGTACATAAAGACAACACAGAGTATGACTCCAGAGGACTTCATCATTTCACAGGACTTTCCTCATTGGAGACAGAGATGGATCTGTTAGGACTCTGGGTTGATGTTAGCTTTAAGCATGAAAGTTCATAATTTAAATCTATCATATGATAAGGCTGAAAGCTCCAGAAAAAAGCAAGGACGTAGACCTCTAGATGGGAATCGTTTGTTAAAGTAACATTTTCAGTGTTCACGGTATTAGAAGTCCAGAGCTTTCTCCACGTCACACTCTTCATTGGCGGATGGAGTTCCCCTGCAGTAGTGATGGATGCTGACATTCGTGTTCAGTAGATTTTCTTTCCTTATTTCGTCCTCTCTTTTTTTACTTCTAGTACATCCTATGCATGATATGACTGAAGGCTACAGACAGCTAGTAAGTGAACCAAAAAGAAAGTTGTACTGAGCTGCAGCACCCTCTGCAGCCACAAGAGGTGAATCATTCTGTGGTGCGCATGGTCTGAGCAGTTCAGTGGTTTGACTCATTGCCATATCAACATTACTCTTAAACTTGCCAGGAAGTTTGAGACACTGCCTCTCACTCAGTAAAGCTGTTTTCAGCACTCAGAGCTTCTCTGTGGTTTGCTTTTCACACATGAACAATGAAGGAGCGTTCAGGCGATGGGTGACGTCTGGATAGAGCACGCAGGAGATACCGTACAAATTCCAGTGTAAATAACATGTTATTTCTTTTACAGCATTGAGACCACCATCAGCCCTTACTCAAAATTGACATCTTCATCAGCTTCTTCGCCGTGCACAACAGCTCTTTGTTATTGTGAAGTATTGGTTTCGTTTTTGTTTCTTTCAGTTTAGTGTGTTGTTTGTTGGAAACATCATCAATGCACCCACTCTGTCCCGAACATCTGACTCTTATATGTGAGAGCAACCAGTCTCCCTGTTACAGCTCAGTGTGTCCTCAACGGGATGTTGAATATGTTATTCTAAAGTAAAATAGTTAAATAAAGCTTCTTTAAATTTAGATGTTTTGGTCATGCTAGTTGAGGTCAAACATGAACTTTTGAGCAAATGGAAAATCATAATTATTGAAAAGAATCTGGCCATAATATGACCCAGATAAAACGTTGATACACAGCAAAGCAAATGTGACAGAAGGCAACACGGAAAAAGTATTTTTATTCATGAACTGTTTTTACAAGCAGTCCAACACGCAACTTCCTATCTGTCGCAAAAAAACAAAACAAAACTTTGAGATAAAATAAATGTACTAATAATCATTGAATAATATTATCAATTATATATCAGTATTATCAAAACCTTAATGGTAATGATAACAACCCAAAGCCAGTAGTATTTGTGTTTGTCTGTGGCATATGAAAAACAAAACAAAAGTTTCTGATGGGCGCAAATCGGAGGATTCCTACAGCGAGCTCTCGGCAGAGAGCTCCAACACGTGGAGGAGAGAGAGAGCTCCCCACACACGCAATAAATATGAAAGAGCAAAGAGTCCGGTATTCAAACAAAAATAATCATCTGGAACTCGCAGGTACAATATCTAAAGTCTTTATGTGCAAGATTCGAGCTGAAGTCTTCACCACAAACAATTATACTCACATCACCCGACCTCCCCTGAACAAGTTCATTTTGTTTTCTACATTAAATCTTTTAAATAAACCTAGAGCATTTTGTCATTTCATATACACATATATTTATATATACTTTGATTTTTTTCACCTATATGCCAACCTTTTTAAATTGTCTTGTGTGTGTTAGCGTGTGCTGAGATCTGTGTATGACAAGAAAAAAAAATCCACCGGATGTACATACAAAGCGATAATGACGCACAGGTATGCTCTTACACTCACATGATATACATACAGTGTGAAAGAAAACTCTTCAGGAGCAAGTTGGGAGTAGAGCTGGGCGATGTGTGTGTGTTGTGTGTGTGTGAGATCGTGTGTGTATGTGTGTGTGTGTATGCGTGTCCCTATGGCAACATGGTGGAAAGCCAAAAAGCGTGCAAACACAAAAAAAACACTCCTCTTCTCCAGAAAATGTTTGGTCACAGTTTTGTACCCTTCAAAAATCCCACCGCAAAGTTTAAGTGTGTGTGTGTATGTATTTGTGTCTTAAATGTTTTACTTTTCATCTACACCTCTGCCATGTCTATTGTGAGAAGGGTCAAAATTTGAGAAAACGAGGTTTCCCATTGGTTCCACTCAATCAGCAACAGTTATTTGGCACATTTAACAACTATTAAGTAACACATTGGGCTAAAAAGGTGCAACAACATACATTTCAATGAAAACAATAAAAACCATTTTGGTTTACAAAAATAAAAGACACCTTGAGAGGTGACAACATTTCTCTATAAGATCATAATATCTCCCCCTGACTGGTAAAGGCTACAAAGAAAAAAAATCATAATAATCACAATGCACCCCTAATCAACCCTTTTCCTACTGCAGGTCATACATCACAGCTGTGGAAATGCATGGACATCACAGACAAGGACACTGTACTGCATGAAAAAAAAATTATAACCCTGAAATTTATAAAGACACTAGTTCCTGTTCCCACTTCTCTGCTGTGTGTTCTTCAGCACTACGATTGTGCACATTTCTCCCCTCCACCTACAAAATTCAATGAGGTCGACGACAATGCGGGTGAAATCGTGAAAGCTCCCGATAATTAGAAGGAAAGACAAAAAAAGTGTCCCATTCAGGAGAGTAAGATCATAGAGAAAGACAGAGGAAAAGTCCAACCTGGAACACTGCTGCTGTTGATGTGTTTTCTTCATGTGAGCAGGCTGACGTCACACGTGCATCCGTTATGGTCAGAGCGGCGATTTAAGCTCTTTGCAACAGCGACGTAACATTGACTTTTGTTTTCTGAGTCACACAGCAGGAGCTTTACCTTCACCTTCCTGGCTATAGAGAAACACTGGTGTGGTGGATGCTTCCTTTTCTTAGAATATGAACCGTAAACTCCAGATTGGATGCCTTTTTTTGTCACATGTGATTGTAAACAGTATTTCTGGGGATTTATGAATACATCTTACCAGATTGTGAGGTATTATAACAGCAATTTGCTAGTTAATAGAACCATTAAATATAGATCTAGAAAAGGAAGGGCAGATTAATCCACAGACCAGCTCAACATAATGTTTCTTGATTTTTCTCTTGGAAAAAGCCTTTTCACTATTTTCCCTCTGCTCTTAACCCCTAGAAGGACAAGCGACTCTAGCTGCTGTCCACAGGAATTGTGGGAAATGTAGGCCAATACGACCAATACAGGAATATATGCAGATGAGGCAGGTTGAAGGAATGAGCGCAAAAACTAGTTTTCGAGAAAAGAAGAAAAGAAAAGGAAAAAAACACCTGAAATGCCGCTAACATCATTGTGTTTGGTCTGTTTGAAGGTGGATTACTCCTTTAATTAGTTTCAGATCTTCCTCTTTATTACCCTCAATGCAACCACACCTTCCACAACAGCCCGACTGCAATCGTAAACCTACGGTGGCGACTGTGTGTGAGCGGCAAGGTAAACCGCTACTTCCACTTGCCGCTGAGATGGAGACACAAGGCGAACACAGAGCGTGTTGTTTGACCCTTGAGAGGATTTCCCCTCCTCGTATTCAAACACACACACAGTCCAACTTAGCTAATGCAGCGACGCCAGTGACTGAAAGCTGTCACGCTTCTGCCTGTCCCCAACCTCCCTCCCTCCCCCACCCAACCTCCCCCTCCCAGGAGGAAAACAAGCCTCTTCCTCTTCCCTAAAAGCCAGGACATATTCACAAACAGGCAGACACAGAAGTCCCCGATAATGCAAACACGTTAGACTAGAACACTGGAGATGCACAGAGAAAGGGTTGTTTATATACACTCTTCCCCTCTTCCTCCGCCCCTGACTCCCCTACATTCGCTATAATCTCTTTCTTCGCAAGTGTAGCCTTCATACACAATAGTTATACCGTTGTCTGTGGTTACCAATTCCCATGTATACCAGTCTTCATGGTTCCCATAGCAACCGGCTGCAGCTTGTCAGCCAATGAAATATCAGTCTCTATGGTAACTGGCTGTACAAGAGCCAATCTAAAAGAGTCTGTGGTCCTTGTACTTCCGGTTTTCTGCACTGGAATGATCAACCATCCCCACTACTGCTGCAAACCCCCCTCCTCTGTGTGTCTGGATTGGTTTGGGGGGGGGGTATCTGCCACGGAGCAGGTCCTTCTGGGTGCTCAGGTGACTCAAGTAAATATTGATGTTGGCACTTTATGCACTTAATGTAATAATGCAGGGAGAAATGGTTAGAGGGAGGGATGAGAAGAACCAGTGGAGCAGCCTTTTTCTCTCTCTCGCAGGAATACATTCCCCAGTAAAGCCTGGGCTCATCTCAGCTGAGCGACAGTGATCAGAGCTTTAGCTCCGTGGGCTTTTCAAGGAGTCTGTCAGGCTACTGCCGGTCCTGGTTACGAATTCACCGGATTCAAACATAGCAAGGTGGTTAGTGGTGGGGGGGACAAGGGGAGAGGAGTGAGAAAGGGAAAGAGAGGAGCGTTACATCCATGTCACTTTAATGCAGAGGTTCTTCACGTGCAGGGTCCTCCTGAATGTTGTCTCTCTCCTTGCCTTGTCCTTTCTTCCTCTCCATGACTGGCAAGGTCCCGTGGCAGAAAATAATCTATATCATGCTCATGATTGGTCGTCATGTTGAAAGTGTGTGTTCTGCAAGAGGCTGGTGGGCATGCTCCGCTGACACACTGCGAGGCGTCGTGGGCGATCGGTGGGAAGGCGTCAGAGCAAATGTCATGTGGCTGATGAGGAGGGGGGAAGGGAGGGAGGTGGATGCAGTGTGTGGTTGTGTGAAAGTGTGTGTGTGTTCTGTGTATTTATATATATATATATATGTGTGTATATATATATATATATATATATGTGTGTGTATATGTTTGTATATGTGTGTGTGTATTCACAGGCCATTGCTATTGCGGTGCGTGAGGGGAGGTTTGGAGAGCTCCACCACTCCGGCCCGCCCTTTCCCGATGACTTTTGGGGCACGACGCAGCAGCTTCTGGGCTTCTGTGAACGCTTCAGTCAGCTCTTTCTTCCACTGCACAAACTCGGGATCACTCTGCACACAGAACAAAAGATCAAATCAAATCAAGGGCTCAGCTCTCTGTCTTCATCCTGTCGACGCGGTCGGGAAATAAAAGCAGTCCTACCTCACACTGCAGCACAAACTGCTTCCCTCCTTTGATGCGCAGCAGGATACATTTCTTGTCTTTAATCTGCGTTTCCTCCACCGACACTATCTGCTCCATTGTCAGTAGGTTTTGCTGTGAACAAAATTGGCCAATATGAAATTAGCAAATGTAAAGCGCACAGAGCAGAACACAGATAAGGATGCATTAATAATTTATTTATTTACTATTTACTATTTTTTTGCTCATTGTTGTTTCTTATTATATTGCATTACCTGCGCTGCTGTGTAAACCCTCAAATTTCCCCACTGTGGGACTATTAAAGGAAATATCTATCTATCTATCTATCTATCTATCTATTAGGACCGAAGCTGAGAGACTACAGTTGCACAGTTGGCTTCCAGTTGAGTGAACAACAGTTACTGCAGAGCTGTGGGGATGACGCTTTAGATTTGAAGGCAAAAACAAGTCTGCCAATATCCTGGAACAATAATAATATCACAGCTGTAACACACAGGCTACAGCCACACACTAATGCGTGTTGGTTTGAAACAGCATTTTCAAACCCTATGAGAGTTTTAGCTCTGTATCAGTAATAATTCCTGTCCTTATGTCACATGACCATTCATGTACACTGGGTTTGAGCGTGAAGATGTAAACAGGAAGCAGATTGTCTACTGCTAAGTTACAGAAAACTGTAGAAATGAGGAACATCAGTGGTGAAAAGTAAGAACAGGGATTTCATTTCTTGGACCAACGACGAGGTGGAACTGTTACTGACAGTTAATGTAAACAACACTTTGCCTTCACTGCTGGTGAAGCTGTGACCCTATAGGACCAATCAGGAAGCGAATACAGGCGACTGTGTCATTCTTTCCATTGGTGACTATCCAGACTAGAATGCAGAGCCGGAGTTTTCAAACTAAAATTGGGCCGGCAATTCAATGTTATCCTTTTTAGGCATTTGATAGATACAGAAGTGTGGAGAGAGCAAGCGAACCAAAGTAACTGTGATGACTTTTGAAGCTAAAATGTAGTAGTGTGGATGTTGCCACAGTCACAGCTTTAGAACTGTGCAATACAAAAGACCTGCATGGTCTCACTTAAAATCTTAGTGTTAAAAATGCTGTTAACCCTTAGAGGTGGTGGTTTCGGAGCCTGGACCGGTACAGACTGGGTGGGCCTGAGTGAAGAGTGCTAACCCATATGACTCCCACGGGGGAGGAAGTATGAAACGACCCGTTTCACTTACATATTTCTTAGAATGGACTGAGTGAAAAAGTCAGCAGAGTGACTGTTTTCAGACTTTGAGGGTCCCCACTGACCCCCTTCAAGTAACTGCGGATAGTAAAAGCCCAGAAAATAAATTTTACACAATATAGGCCCTTTAAAATAAAAAGTTATACCGAGTAATTAAATTCAACTTATTTTCAAGGACAGCAAAAATCCTTCCTTGGATAAATATTAACCTCTGTGCAGCAGTTTAACTTTTGAAAGACATAAAACTTATGACCTGGATCGATCAACCAAAGTGAACATGGACTATCAGGATTAGTTTAGCTGTTTGAAAATGCCCGCACATGTCTAGTCAGTGGTCCTGCACATACTCTAGGTATTTCTGTCCACAGTTTTTACATAAATATCAGATCTATTTCTACATTAAACTATCTGTTTTTGTCAAACTTGAAAAGTGGCATGTGACCTAATATGTATCTTTGAGAAGTAAGATTAAAATCCGTTCGGTGTGAAATTCTACACCAATGTCAAAGATACTGAGTTGCTTCTTGTGTTAGTTAGGGTTCAAAGGGTTAATACAGGTTCTAAAGACTTGAAACCAGCTCTGCACCAAACAGAGGTCCAGCACCTGACCGCCTCTCAGGTTGCTCTACTTTAAGTTCAGCTACTTTAAGCAGTTTGATGAGGACATAAAGACTGAAACTCTCTATTGAGTCTGAAGCAGGTAGGTGGACTATTATCTACGGCGGGGACTCTGGGGACACAGCAGGGGCCAGGACCGGGTGTTTAAACACTCACCCCGTCTCTCAGCTTTTTTAAATGATTTAGCCAGTTGCCCTTCAAGTGTGGAATCAGGACAGAGACAGACAAACAACATTCATACACCGACAGGAAAATATGCAGTTCCACAACGTCATCGCTTCAGGACAGACAGACAGATATCGAGCTCGCACATAAGAACGTGAATATGGACATGTGAGGAAACGTATGTGCTATGAGATAAACTCACCCGTGACTCACCCTCCCCCCTCCACTCCACACGATTGGGGAAGAGATAGAAGTATCTACGCTGCCACTGAGTTAGGAACGGGTTCCCCAGCTTCAACATGTAGCCGTGCATTATGCAATCTTTACCCAGGGCGTAGTCTGCAAAGATACACACGGTCAGAACTTCTGCTGCTGGGTTTGTGTGTTAAAATCGGTCATCTTGTAATTTCCTGCCAATTATAATTACCCTCCTCGTGGCCAAGCTGCTTGTTCTTAGCCCTCTTGCGAGCCTCACTCTTGTCCGTGTCCGAGTTGACGGCCTCGTAGACCGTCTCTGCCACCTCCTGCTGCCAGCGCTCCGAAATGACCAGGGGAAAGTTCTTGTACAGCTCCTGGTCACTGTCCAGCAACTGGAGCACAAACAGACAGAAACAGAGAGCAGGACATTCAGGGGTGTCTGAACTCTGAGGATTAAATATTGTCGCCTTGTAATAGATACAGAGCTCATTTATAAATATTACAGGAAGTAAATGACCTTGGTTTATCACATTTTCTACTTTTTAAAGTGGATGGAATAAAAAGGAATATTTCATTATATATGTGATATATATGTAAATATGTTAATGTTCAGTTAATATCCGTTGGCTTATGGGGTTGATTGTACTTCTTTTCAAATAAAAAAAAATTAATTTGCCCAATCTTTAACATTCAACTGTGGATTTCATCTAATATTTATAAGTGAAAACATAAGACGGATATCATTGTGGTTATCTGACTTTGGCAGGAAAGGAAAAACTAAAACAAATCAAGAAACACATTGAAACACTTTTAACATATATTTGTTATATTTTTAGATTAGGCATAGTGTTGTCATGTGAAAGAGTCAACACTGATTAACCACATTCATTATCTGCTGCTTGGAGCTGACATTTCTTGACGCTTCACTACCTTCATGAAGGCTAAGGGAATTTATTCTGCTCATCTATATCACTCATCTATATCACTCAATCACATTAAAAGCACCTCTCAGTGTAACACTTGTTCAGAGATGTTGCTGTAAACCTTAACGGTCTCTTTAAGAAACTCCCTGCTCCGCTTTCACTTTCACACAGAAACAGTAATTTTGTTCTGACTGGATTAACATCAAGGGACCAGAGCTGTGCACTTTCCCTCTTCCATCTTGATGCTCTCGTACTACACTGCAGTTATGTCTGTCATTGCTGCACAATGTTAAAGACGAACGCTGTCCAGGGACACTTCAACAGGCATGTGTGCCTTTTATTTCCCTGCACTGTGGCGATAGAGGAGGAATAACTGAAATTGCAGCCACATTAATGTAAATGAGGGAGGAAGAAAATCCCAGGGAAGAAAAAACAACATTACACAATGTTTTGAATTGATTAATTTCAAACCATCCGTTGCATCACAATCTAAAGCTAGAGTGAAAGGATCAAGAGCTCATCAACCTCCCGTGATTCAGGAAGGTGAAGTCAGTTCAGTTATGGCTGTCGGAACGACATCTTTGTGAAATGGAGGGGATCAGAAAACAAACCAGGAAGTACTTGCAGTCTTGGGTTTTGGTAACAGCTTCTATAGCTCCCATAGGAGAGCCAGCAGGCTGCTGCGTTTTCTGTGGTAACCGTTAAAAGGTTTATTCTAAAGAGTATGGACTGCTTGTTTCTTAGGAAAGAAAGCAGCTCAATGATCTGGTTTCCTGTCTTTCTTTGGATAATGGGAAATTGGACACTGTATTCATACTGTAAATCTGGTGCGAGGCTTATCGGTGGAGAACAGTTTGTATAACAGTTTCTGAATGGATGATAATGTCTGGAAGAAAACAAGAAAAATCACAAACCTAAAAATTATATTTGTCTGTTCACACTGTGGGCCTTAACTAGGTACATTTTTATTATTGAGGAATCTGCGGATTATTTCAGTGAAACCTACCCCTATACTTTCCCATGGTGATGTATTGAAATCTTTTGTTTCATTTTCCCCATCAGTCCTTCAGTTAACCATCAAATATGCTGGGGGAAATGTGTGTTTCAATTCTCTCCAACTCAAAGATTTGCAATTTATGAAAATGTTATTAGAAAAAAAGCAGCAAAGCCTGAGAGGCTGTAAAATGTTTTATCAGTCTAATGTTTGCTGATTGCAACATCGCTACACAACTATTAGTCTGGCTACAGCCCAAAGCATGAAAACAAAATAGTTTGAACTAGAAACTCTGATAACAGTGCTGTGATAAAAGCGGAGATCATATGTCAGTTTGGACACTCTCCAGTTCCGGAGCTCTCTCAATAGTCTGACTGGCCATCAGCCATGTCGAAGGGCTGCTTTCTGACTTTGACTTTCCACATTTACTCAGGTTTTTCCACAATCTGCCATGTCCACTACATTGGGAGATCCATCAATGGCTACTGTAGAACTCTTCTTGTTTCTGTAGTGAACTGGCACACGTACTCAATTGAGCCTCAAGTTTCCTGCCCGGTGTCAGACAGAATTGCACAAAGTTAGGCTAATAGGGAGCCAATCCAAATGCAGATGCTGTAATTATTCTATATTATCTTATTATTAAAACATTGCTCAAATCATCATTTAAAAGGGTTAGGGTCAACCGTAAGAGCTGACTTGGTCTGCATTTGTGTTTTTACTTGACTTATTCCCACCTGTAGTCAATGTGTACCAAAGCATGGTGTGTACAGCTTGTGGAAATCAGAGGGTGAGAAAACTAAAGTCCTTTTTATGGTTTCCATCAAGGTACTTCATTTCTAGATACAAAAAATGTCCATATTTACATTATTATGACAGCGGTGATTAGTTTTCTCCTGCTGCTGAGCACACACCCTTTATTATTTGAGCAATAAATGCTGAGAGGGATACAGGACACATCTGTTTACAGTGATGGGATACTCACATAAACCATGTGTGGAGGAAGAGAAGTGGGTAGCAAATGTAGCACAGAGATGTGTGAGAGTGTTTTACCTTGATGCCCTTGGTGTCCTCCTCATCAAAAGAGCCTATGTCAAAAGCATCTGCGGCGTTCACCTCTCCCCTCGGGGGGATTAGCGGTGGAGAGTACTGGAGGCAGAGGGAGAGAACACAGACATGATTTTCAGAGTGGGACAATCTAAGAAGACGTGGCAGGAGGACAAACAGGAGGGTATGAGCAACACAACCAGACAACAGTCCCACAGCAGTGCTTCCCTGAAGTGGTGGGGTTACCATAGCAACAGTAACAGTATGGACTAATGACTAGTGCAGCGCTGTACAGAGTTGCACTAAAAATGAAACCATTACTTGACCTAATGCAGCACAAACACATTTTTTTGGAGCAGCGTAAATCTCTGGAATGTCAGGTGTACAGTTCAGCATCTTATTACCTGGGATCGAGGTTTACCATAAACTATTTTCTTTAAAAGACCTTGATATCAATCGTTTCATGCTTTTTATGAGTCATTACAGGCAGTTTCTGTTTATTTCTGTACAGTAAAAGGGGAAAATCCAGGTAAATACTTGGAAAAAACAGAGTTTTTTTTAAACCTAACATAAAGTCTGCATTAATTTTGGTAAAACAAAGTTGTCCGGACCAGAATGTTTAACCACTGACCATGGCTTTTTATTTGATGGTGACAACAGCATGAAGCGAATGAGTAACCCCTGCTCTTCAGTTAGTCACATCTTACAGAGGCCTCTGCAATGCAAACCTTTATCTCAACACCACTGCTGCTGCTCCCTGTCGCACCAGATAAATAATGTAAATATGGCGGCTGCGTGACAGCAGTCCTCTCATCGGTAGTCAGATGAAATACAAGTTACTGGATATAGCTCAAGTGATACATTTACTTGAGATAAGGAACATCAAAGCAGTTATAGAGAAGAATAGAGTTATGATCATGAGTGAATATATTTGTGGCATGTTTGCCCTTTGTAAAATGCATGAAATTTGAATCCAAACTATAAATCTAAATCAATGATGTAGGCTCCTGTGGCTTTGTTCAGACAGAGCATATAAATCTGAGTATTATTAATCCACTTTAGTAGGAGGGTGGTCTGAAAGGTCTACACTGCTGTGCCTAGCATTGCTAATGCAAGGATAAAACATGAATGTAGATTTGTTGTTATGATGGGATAAACCTGTATTTGAAGGCTGTGCTTACCTGTTTACATACCATATAAAACGGCACCAGAAAGATACAACTCTACAGAATATATTTATAAATGTTGAAATGTCGATTGTTGGATCTAATCCCAAGTATTTAATCTGTGTAAGTGCAACAGACTGTACTTTGTACTGTAGTGGGACTGATGTTATTCTCTTCAGTAACAGGTGAAAGTCCAAAACTAGAGCATCAAACTGAGGCACAGGAGGAATTTCAATGTGACACAACTGATGGAAAGATTGAGGCTGTTTGCTATCTTCAGTTCTGTTTCCACACACAACAAAGCTGACTTTAACTGCTCTACAGTGTTGTTGAATTTAACATAAACAAATTATGTGTTTGCCCAAACATGTTTGTCCCTCTAAATTTTAACATTTGTGCAAAACACATTTATAAAATGTTTGGAATATTTATATTGACAAAAGGTGTAAAAAGCCTTTAGAGAAATTATATGTCAGTTCTCATTTGTTCAAACAGCCACTGCACATTTGGACACAACAAGAATACCACTCAGAGGAGTGCATACTTTCATTGTACCAAATTGCAAACAATTATATGTATCTAAGTATCCTAAATGTGCCTAATTCTTTCCATCAGGATCAAGTAATTATTTGCTGTAAAATCAATTAAAATATCATTAAATGTCTTATCTTGCAACGTAAAAGAAAGTGACTTAAAATGTAAAATATTAGGTCAGTCTCGATCTAGATCCACACCAAAATCTTATGGGATATTCCCTGACCCTCATTCCACAAGTCTGTGGAAATCCATCCACTAGTATTTACGTAATCCTGCTAATAAACAAACACTGATAAAATCATAACCTCCTTTGGGGAGGTAGAACAAATTCGACTGGATTCAGTCACAATATCGCCGCAATGAAGATTCTCACTGTGAAAAAAACACCTGGAGCACAAAGATTAAAAGATGATGAAAAGAAGAAAATGAAGCTCACTCACCTTCTGGAGGTACACCTGCTGCCAGTCAATGCCTTTGAAAAACTGATGCTCCTTCACCTCAGGGGCTCTGAGTCAGTACATGTGTGATAGAGAGAACGAGAGGAGGGGGTTAAAAAATGTACATTCAAATGTGTACACTAGGTGGCAGTGTTTACCACATGACTTCCCCTCTGCTATTTAGGCAAATACCCAGTGCAGACAGTGATCCATCACTCCGGTTTAGTCCTAAACTGATGCGAAATGACAGCGCTGATGAAATGAGTTATGAACTTGTCTTCTATCGGATCACTTGATGTCTTGTGTTTATCTGATTTCACTGGGCTGTAAACCACATCACCCACTGTTTTTGGCCTTAATGAGCACATCTGACAAAATGTGTCTGATTGATGAATTCATTCCCACGCCTGTGGATATGAACTCTGAGATGTGAAAGGGCTTAATGTGAACTTTATCCTGGCGTGTGTGTGTTTTAGTGTGCGTCGTACCCTCTGCCCTGGCAGCCGAGCCTCTTGGACACATCCCTCTGCAGCAGCCCCTCTAGCAGATCTTTGAGCTCTGCAGTGAAAGAGTCTGGCAGCTCCACATTCTGCAGGAGAAAGAGGGAGAGACGAAGAGGGGGAGAGAGTGAAAGTGAGGAATAGGGAGTTTGAAAATAGATCAACATATTTTGCTTCTATTACTATAGATGGCACAGGTTTACATTTACCCCCTGTCTACCATCAGTTAAAGCGCAGTTTGAGCACTTTCACAAAAAATAACATGCCTCCATATTGCGTGTGTGGTGTCAGCCCAGTGTCGAGAAGCCCTGACATTTATATTCGACTCGAAACGAGGTCATTTAAGCCTAAAAGTTCACCAGAAGTGGCTAAGCTACCGGACATTAGCATTTCCGGCAGTCCCTGAATGCACCTCGTTGGAAGCTATGGGCAGACATCTAGTCTAAAAACCTGGTGTAAATGACCTTGTTTCGAGTAGAATATGAATATTGGGGGATCCGGGCACTTGGTTGACACGACACCAGCAGTATGGAGGCATTTTTTTTCTTCTTTTCTATTGATTTATTACATCTGAAGAAGGACTCGTCATTGACATTTATTGGATTGGATTCTGCTCCAACAACTATTAACCCTGAGACTCCAGAAATGTTTTGGCATAGGTATAGGGGTTAGGAGATAATGAGTGAACCTTTCATTTTTGGATGAACTATCCCTTTAATGTCCCTCCCTCAGCTCTCCAGTGGCCCCTGGTAAGGCAATTCACAGTCAGAAAACTTCTATTACAGCACTAGTCCGCCTCCACCCTTTTATTTCATTCTATTTTATTTTTTTTGCTGACAGACTTTACTCAGCAGTTGGCGGAGATGTCTCAGAGTTCAGATGTGCCATCTATCAGGATCCGCTCCTTCCCTCTTCCTATCCATCTCTTCCTGTCCTGAAGCTCAGTTCTCAGCCTTTTCACTGCTGTCTGCTTCTATCTTGTTTATGTAATGAGACAATTCATCATGTTTAATAAACACTAAGACATAAAGAGCAGTATTTTTAGCCTGGTCGGGCTGGGTCGAAGCCCCCCCCCCATCTCTGTAACTGTCTCTCTCCCTCACACATGCACACACGCCGACAAGGATTAAGGGGATAAATCAGAGTAAATGGCTGGATTAAAATCCTAATCTGGATTTATTGTGATATGAATGATCATACTTTCTCTGTCTGGAGGTTCTGCTCAACCAAACAGCTCCTCTGTGTGTGTGTGTGTGTGTGTGTGTGTGTGTGTGTGTGTGTGTTGTGTGTGTGTGTGTGTGTGTTGTGTGTGTGTGTGTGTTGTGTGTGTGTGTGTGTGTGTGAGTGTGTGTTGTGTGTGTGTGTGTGTGTGTGTGTGTGTGTGTTTGGTGTGTGTGTGTGTGTGTGTGTTTTGTGTTTGTGTGTGTTTGTGGATGGGGGCGCAGGGTGCAGCTATCCCATCTAAGTTGTTCCATGTCCTGACAAAACCCATTAACGATCACAGATTCTCGACGCCGTCCACTGTAATGGACGAGTGCTGCTAGCGCGCAGAGTGAAGAGGAGCAAAGCTGTTGTGAAAATTCACTGTTCAGTTTGTCTTTGTGAATGTGTCTGTGCTCAAATATGAGACGCCTTTTCACAACTCCAGCTTGGATTTGAAGAGGAAAGAAATGGGGTGGGCGAGAGCAGATATGTCACTGGGTGGGCTCAATGAACACTATTCATCTTGTGTGTTTGCAAAATCTGACAAATGACATCAAGAATCTCAACAGTATATTCTTTAAACAGAGAATGAGGAGCTAAACGCAGTTTGTACTGGAGTACTGTAATCTTCTAATAAGAAAACAAAGACACACACACTCTTTTTTTCCCCCTGATCCAAGTATTTTAAGAATGTCTTTCTTCCCATAACCATTCTGACCCCATACTTAACTGACCTTACTTAAATTATGATTATATTAAGTGCTCCTTAAACACAGTTGGTGTGGACTTATTAATCTCACACAATATATTTATACAAACTTCTTGTTTCAAACACTGAAGTTTCTGCTTCAAAAACAAAGTCTTTGAGTTTAATTTATTGATGTGATATTAATGAGAGTTCAGTTTGGAGAATATCCCCCATACTCAAAACTAATATGTCTCACTCTGCTGGATTTGTTGGTGCTGCAAAAGCACTTGCACACAGTGTTGTTACAGAGTGACAGTTCTCCTCTTGCAAACTATCTTTGACATGTACTTCAAGTAATTTGCGGAGAGACACACAATCCGACAACAGATGAGTTGAATTCAAACCTGTCGACAGCTTTATGTAAAGCGCTTTATGTGGTTAACAAGACTAGAAAAGTGCTATATAAATACAAATCCATTTACCATTTACTAAGGTAGAAATGCGAGGCAGCCGTTCAGGGTTAAAACGGCACTGTTATTGCTCTCTGATGATCAATATCGCGGGAGCGCAGTTAACCTGAATGTGGCTGACAAAGCCCCAGATAATCACATCCAAGAGTCAACAAATTGCTGCAAATGTTTGCTCATAGTTAGGGCTGGGTATGGAACTCTTTGGTATATGGACTGACGTGTCTGTGGCATCGGGTGTTGATCTACAAGTTTTCTCAGCTCTCGTAGGCATAACATTGAGAGTAAAACTTGCCATCAGGTTTTCTTTAAATCATTCAGGAAAGAAAGTGGTAAATCTGGATGAATCCTTCAGCTCAGCTTTTTGCACAGGGCATGCTGTAATTAAAACCTATAAAGCCTCTTTATCTGGACATGCTTCAACACATGAATTAACAATGTGCATTCTTCCACAAATTCTATTCTTCCTGTCAGACACTTTACTGAAACGTAACATCTCCTTGTTTGTGGCTTGCTGCCCAAAGGTATCCACATCACATTTAAGTATGTTGCATACAAGACCAGTTGATAACGGCAAGTTTATAAACTGAGACTTGAGCTGAGCACAATCTACACAGTGAAGCTGAAACATCCTAGTTAAAGAACCAAGGCACATATCTGAGCGGATCGGGACTTGAAACATAATTAAAAACACACAAAGTCAAAACTGATGAGAACTAATTCATTATGCAGCTACTTTATTCTTTCTTTTTTAAACAATGACTGGACCACAGTTCCCTGACTCCCTGAGCAAACCGGTGCTGAATGTGACTACAAATCCGTTTGACCCAGGGGGTGTACTTTAGCTGTTCCAGCTTGTCTGATAGATCAGTTTATCTAAGCCGAGTATCTGTCATATGCTTCATCTCCTGTGTCTTCCCATGACACAGGAAAGTAAACAGACGGCCGGGTGTTGAATGGTAGCAGGCAGACACACTAAAGGATGACCCAAAAATGTGCACAACAATGGCATTCATCTCTGTCAAGGATGTGAAGCTCGAACGGATGAAAAGCCACCAGAATGTGGCTCACACTGACACAACTGTGTATTGTAAGTAGCGTGCATTATGTATCCTTATAGTGTTTGTTCACACACAATACAGTATACATAGGGATTTAACATCTGTGTGCATTTTGTATTACTTTAAAGTAAACACAGGCCAAACCCATATGTTCAGGGCTAAGTAAAGACTCCTACGTGCTTTAAAGTGTGTTTACTCATAGACTCCTTGCAACAGATGTATCCGCCATTGTGTACACCTTGTGTCAGTGCTGTACCACTGACTCGTAGCAAACTAGTTGCATGTAGATGTGTCTTACCATGGTGAGGGTCATGCGGTCAATCTCATGCTTGTCTTTGGTCTTGTGCTGTCTGAATGGACTGTGCCTGAGCAGGAGAGGGAGGAGAGAGAAAGAGGCATATAATGACACTCTTGATTATACACTGTAGATGATGGGGAAGGGGAGAGTGAGGATGAGGTGAGGTGAAGAAGGACATTATGATGAGGAATGAGAGCTGGACGTGCAGCACAGCAAGAGGAAGAGTAAATCACACACTTGCTGCAATCAGCCAATTAGCCACCAACGGGTCAAAATGCTGACTGGGAGCTTTGAGAGTGATAACAACCGGTACTGGAGGAAAAATGCAGAAACTGCTTTAATTTAGAGTCCAACAAAATTGGGAGGGATTCGTCTCTTCACTGCTCACTGCTCATCTACCCTGCATGTTGAGTAGTGCTCTCATATTCAACATGACAGTGTGCACACATGTTATGACCATGACTGCGTCACAACTGTGCAAGATGCAGTCACAACATTTTAAAGGTGTGTTACTGAAAACCCACAGAAGATGGTTGTGGTCCAACCCATTAATACCAAGTACTGATGTAGTGATGACCACCAAGTACCTGTGTAATGATGCAGTGTGTACTTCCGAGTACTCTTAAGTTGGTGCATGTGTTGATGGCATCACAGCTGGTGTGGTGCCAGTGCCGGATCTAGGATTTTTCTAAATCAGGGGCGACTAAGAGCCAGAATTTACACAGAAAGGCCAAAAGTATGTCCAACGTCTAAAATGTTTACCCTTTTTTCTTCAAAAATTGTCATATTTATAGATACTATTAGAAGTAAGTGACACATTCATTTATTAAAAACATTACTGACAGGACAGGGACATATAATCAGATTTAAGCCGGGATACTGCCCCACCTGTGCCTACATTGATTTTAAAGCCCAAGGAGAAGTATCACTGAATCAAAGTCTGGGGGTATTAACACACCTATGGAAAAGCAGCTGCGAACCAGCACTAGCACCTGCCTGGAACTGGCACATTGTTTACATCGGTGGAAAAGGAATATCGACAAACCGCATGCAGAGCTGCCAGAAACAGTATACGAGCTGCACTACACATTATTTTGCTTGTTGTCAAAGCATAACAGTTTTACTATTGTTATTAATCAGACAGTTTACAATTCAGTTTATTGGGGGGACAATTTGACCATATTTAAACATGGGGGGAACGGACGACATGACCGTTATGACTGCAGCCCTTTCTTTTAGCTTTCAAAGCACATTAGCACATCCTGCATGTGTGCTCCAGGATTGTGTTGTATAAACCCCCCCACCACCACCAGAACTAGACTCATCTGCTCTGTTCAGATTTCTTACTGAATGAACAGCAACTTAGTGGTAGTTATATAGCTGTTGATTATGTTATGAACTATCAGAACCTTGTGAATAGGTTTCATACAAGTTAAGTCAAGTCATGTTTAAGTGAAGTTAAGAAAGACTGACTCTGAAGCTTTAGATAAAAATTGATAAGTGCAACTCTTTGGCGTGCAGACACATGGCAGCAGATGAGATGCAATTATTGGATTGATGAGATGTTTATACTATATGTACATGACATGTAGGAGCATCATTAATTTCTTAACCATGACAAATATATAATATATAACTGATAAGGGCTGGGCAGTATGTTTTTTCACAACTGAGAAGCATAAGATTTAAAACAATTATATGGTTTATAGATTTGTTTTTATCCTGTACTTTTGTTAAATAGCTACTGAAATCAATTACATTGTGATACCTCTTGTTATCATTAAGCTGGATAACTATGTAATTAAAAGAGAATTTAGAAATGTGTCTGTTCCCCGAAAAGGCAGATGGACTCCAGGAACAGGGCCCGGGAAGAAAATATAACTTCCAGTAAAGAACTTTATCATAAGGTCGGAAGACGTTCAGTGAGGCAGTTTGGGGCACATTTTTTGGCTTAAAATCGATTTCAGGAGCAGAGCAGCGACATTGGAGATTTCTTAGGGTGGTAAAGCGAGTTGAGGTAAAGAAGAATAAACACTGGCAGAGATCATTTTTTTTTACAGGCAATCAAAAGAAGACTCCTTCAGGGGCCCATATATAACGAATTTATGAGCTTCGCATCCAAGACACAAAGAGCACCATACACCGCTCTACAGCTGAGGATGGTAGTTAATTTGATCAATACATCAAAATCCCAACTTGACGGTTGTAATCAGACAAATTATTCCAGGATCCATTTAATCGTGTGTGATAAAGCAGGGAACGTTTAAGGAGTATTCAAAGGTTTCTGACTGGAATGTTGAGTTTTGTGGATAAAGATTCATTTGTCAGAAGCTCCTCCAACAGGCAATCATACTCAAGTTCATGAGGGAGCAAAATATCAGACCTATCAGATCATTTTGATGGGTACATCTTCTTTTATTTCACCATATTGGAAGGTGCCACATCTCATGGCTGAGGAGATGCAGATTAATTATTATGATGTTTTTATTATAATATATATTATAATACCCATTATATATTATATTATACTATATTATTGGGTATATATTTCTTAATACATTTTTATTCTAATGTTATCAGTATTTTTATTTATTTAATTATTTTTGTTGTTTTGGTAACATAAATTATTATTATTACTACCACAGTACAGTACAAACACCACATCCTTTCGTCTTTCCGCTCCACATCACTCCACTTCAGACCACAGGTTGTCCAAGCCAATTAAACATGGACATATACCAAGGACTCATGCAGACATCGCACCCTCGCATTGCAAACACACGCACTCACACAGCACACACGCACGCACGTTTCCATTTCACAAAAGAAAATTGTTGTGAATTGTGAACTTGGATCGTAAAATTGTGTCGATTGCTTCACAGACCTCCGTAGCCGTTATGCAGCAGTTATGCAGTGTATGGAAAAATAACCTGTTTTGTGTGGACAAGCTCAGTCCTGCGGCCTACTCCACACAAATTCATTGGTGTGTTAGAAAGCAGGCTAAAACTCATGGGTGTTAGTGCCTGTTGCACTATCAGCAGGGCCGGCCCTGGCAATGTTGGCGGCCTAGGCGGGATTTCAGAATAGCGCCCCCCAACATACACACGCAAATTGTCATGCATCCCCAAGAACTTTTGGACTGTATACAGCTGCACACACATGCAGACAAAATAGAAAGCAATACAAAATAATAAAAATATATACACAAAATATAAAAAGAGTCTGAAGTCAGCTGTACTGACACCTTATCATGTCATGTCGACAAAAATAATAATTAATGATGTCCACAATCGGGGTGATTCTTACCTCTATAATGTTATTTCTTCTCCTCCTCTACTTTGCTGCGCTCTCAATCCTGCACCTGATCTTTTAATTCTTTTTTGACTCATACCACACTAACACATAGGTTTAACGCATTTCTCCCGCTGGTTCAGGGGTTAATGATGATGGTCTTCACAGGGGCCTAGTGCTAGTGTGTGTCTGTTTGTTTAGACACAACTGATAAATGTGTGGATTAAGTAAATAATTAAAGATGGGGAAATTTCCTCAGGTGGGGGCAAATATCTTGGAAATGAAACTCCAGGAGAACAGCGGAGAAATCGAACGTATGGAATGCCTATTTAGTCATCTAAGCGGAAAAGAGGCGGACACCTTTCGTGGCGCTTTGAAGCGCTTCTATCGTCCCTGGCTTTAGAAAATGATGTGATTCAAATGTAATGGTTTATATTGCATGTCAGGGAGCTACTCACTGATTGTTACCATTACATCTGCATCTCACGATCCAGATCAAGTGTCAGAACTAATGTAGGGTTATTCTGCTATGCACGTCTGTGGAATGTTTTGATTCTAACAACACAACCCAATTATATGACTTTGTATCTGTTTATTTAACATTGTAACAGTCTGTCACAGTTTTAAGGTGCATTTTTTCAAACTGATTTCTTGATTTAGTCTTTAATTATATTCTGGTCCATCCACCATCTTAGAAAAAAATGTCCTACAGCCAAACCTACTTGCCGACCCCTGATATACATGATACTATGATGTACCTATTATTATAACATGACATCAATGAACCATTTTAAAATGTCACAGTATCACCAACACTGGTGCAAGACCACACCACTACTTGATTTGTGGATGGTAAAATGTGTGTGCACAGATCACCGGATACACTCAAAGGGAACCGGTTACATTTGTGTGTGGCATTTATGGACTCTTCACCTGCTCTTCACTTCTCCACCTCCACACAGATCCACAATTGTGTGCTGCCTTTAAGTGCTGGTGGATACCTGGGACATTTGTGCTTTCAGTAAATTCATGTGTAATTCCAAAACGGCAAAAATAATATAAAAAAGTAAAGGATAAATAATTACCCCTCGAATGGACGTTTATAAACTACAGGCCTATATATGTATACATGTATAAATATATACATATGGTTTAAATAAGCGTATGCTAGGTCATGGTGTGCTTAGAAAACGTGAACCTAACCTATCACCACTGTTGTGTTGGAGTCTGTTGTACAGTCAAAGTGCGTCTTCCTCCCGTTAGAATTGTTTAGGATTGTGTTGAAACACACAGCCAACCTTTCAGAGAAGACCAACACAGTGTTCAAACACACCGACTCAAACATCAATGGAAAGACACGTCACATGCTTTTTCTCCTTGCTCAGACCTGCCAACAACCCCTCTGTCTCTATCTCTCACACTCTCTCTCCCCCTCTCTCTCTCTGAAACACACACACACGCATCCCCTTTTACCTGATTTCTGACCTACTGGGCCTGGACCTCTGGCATTTACACACTCGAGATCAAACAAGCACACACATACACACACAGACTCGCACACAGACTACATCAAACACACACCAAACAGACGACGAGCGGGCAAGAGATGCAGAGAACGGGGAGAGCAGATTCAAAGAGGTCTACTCAGAGTGGCAGAAGAGGTTTGAAAGCAGTACATGAAGTCAGGATGTGGTGGGAGTAAAGAGCAGAGAGTCGAAACAGAAGAGGAAAGATGAAAGGAGAGTAGAGAGAGAAGATGCAGTATTTACCCTCGGAGGAGTTTGAAGAGCATGCAGCCTAAGGAGAACCAGTCGGCGCTGCTGTCGTACGCCGTCCCCTTCTGAAGAACCTCTGGAGCCATGTAACCATGAGTACCGCTGCAGCAAACACACAACAGGTTCATGTCAAACACACGCTCATTACTTTTTACAACAGCAAGAGAAGAATCACACACAACAGTCTCATTTGGACAGACTTCATATTAGAGGGGGAGGAGGTTGGTAATAAAACATTTCCCCTGCCCCTCGTAAGGAAAGCTGTTGTTCTGGATGGTGTTTCTGCTACTGGCAAATTACGGCAGCTGGATTTGTGAGACACCACAATTTGCAGGAAAGCATGTAACCATCGACGCACAAGCTTTTCACTCAACTAAAATAGAAGTGTATGACCTGGAAACTGGGAAAGGAGAAAAATGTAGTAAAAAAAGTGCTGTCAAAGCAGCAGCGACTTCTTTTTCCTAACAAAATGGTTGAACACACATGATGGCGCAATGAGTGCTGAGCCAACATTAATCACTTGATCCGGCCAAAGAAATACCGCTTATTTTTTCTGGTTTGGTTTAGAACTACTTTACTGTAGATGTGTTCATACGGTTCATAGACTTTAAAGTATAAATAATCATAAAATACATGCAAGTGTATTTCTAATCTAGTTTATCTAGGGTAAGATGAAATTTTGGTATTCCAAAAAAATGAAACACTTAAGGAACTAACTTTTTTTAGGGATAAAATTACTGTCTCACTTTCTTTGTAGCCCTAAAGGCTCTCTATGCCCTCCTACATTGTGATCCTATGACAAAGAGCCAATCAGTCAGGTATTGGCTTATGGTGACTTCATTTCTATTACTTGCTGAGAGGTATCTGTGACCTTGTTACGGACTCAGTAAGTCTCAAACTTTGGGTCAATGTTTTCATGAGATAAGAGAATGATACTGTTTGAACATTATAGCTCCCTGCACACAACATCAGCTCGACTATGAATCACTTCGGGTCAAAGAGTTGACTTTAGATGTGTATCAGATCAGAAACACTACTGTTTTGTACGGGCTAACAGAGCAGTAGTGAAAGATCTATGCGGTTAGAAAAATTCTATTCTACTTCTCACACTGCACTATACTGAGCAGATAGAAATTGTGGCATCTATAATATTTATTAATTTGAATTTATTACCAAAACAGGCATATGTGTTTTAGAAGTCATTAAAATCCCTGACTGGTGCAGGTATATTTAAATTATCCCGCCGAGAGATAGAAATCCTGTGAGAATGTTTTTTAACTCAAGCTTTTATCCAGTTGTATTTCCGTTAACCACTCACTATGCTGTCTTTGTTGGTTTTTACTGAGCTAACAAAGTCTCCATATCACAGCTGTGTGCGATTTCAAATGACATTGTGTCATTCTGGATTAACTAACATTCCCGCCTTGAACCGTTTGTGTAACAGAAGCTTCAGGAGCACTTACACACTGGCGTGGGGTTTCCTCTTGGAGAAGTCGCAAGCCAGGCCGAGGTCGGAGATACGAACATGGCCGTGTTCATCCAGTAGAATATTGGCTGGCTGGGATAGGGGACACAGACACATTGTCACAGAGGGACAGACAGGGCTATAGCAATGGAGAAAGCAAGACAAAAGATCTCAGGGATAGAAAACAATGTTTGAGTCACAATTTAAGTTACAATTTCCGCTCAACAGGACAAAATTCTGTGTGGATCCAAGTAATAAAGGAAAGCCCCCCTGTCCTGGTTATCCTCTGCTGTTTGGCATAACTGTGACTCACTCACTCTCTTTCCAACACTCAGTCTCTGAGTATTATCTGCATTGTTCTGCACTGTTTATTAAAGCCCTAAAACTGTTCCCTGACTTCCAGCAAAATATATCTATTATTATGGCAACCACTCCAAACAGGGGACTTGGAGGAAAAACAGAGGACAGTTGAAAACATGGCTGATCTTAATCTATGGCTTTGAAACAGTACGTGTGGGGGTGTCGGGGTGGGTCAGTGGACTGGGATGTTCAGGGTTCTACTCAATGTCACTTGTCATTCCTCTATCCGTCATGATTTACAACATTCTCTTTAACACAACTATGACATAGCATCTCTCCTGAGCAGGGCTGCAACTAATGATTGCGCTCATCTCCAGGTCCATTGGTTCCTGCTGCAGATGTAAATGTTCCAAACAGGAGCTCAATGTAATACTTGGCTAACATTTGTAACTGATTATTTAATTTATTTGGAAATTATCAATCTTTTTTTTACGAAGTCTTACTTTAAAGATGTATTGTGTGCTTGTGTCTGTGTGTAAGTCAGCATCAACAGCGAAGGGGGGGGGGCGAGAGAAAAAACATTGGCAGGAAGAGGAGTCAGGAGGAACTGAACTTATTACTTGGCATATGTGTATATATATATATATTAGTGCTGTCAAACGATTAAAATATTTAATTGTGATTAATCACATGTATGCCATAGTAACTCAAAATTAATCGCGATTAATCACAAATTTGTATCTATTCTAAATGTCCCTTCATTTATTTTTTTCTCCATAATTTTTGGGGAGTTTTAATGCACTATCAACATGGAAAAGTGGATTGGCTTGCTTTATGCAAATGTTTTATTTTATTTAAAAACAACATTGCCAAACAGGGCGGTATAAAATAAAATTATAAAGTGCACATTTCAGGTACACAAGGACTCAGCCTATAGTGCAGTTAAACCATGTGTTAATATTTTCTTTTTTTCAAGTTTGCTGTCAACATAGCAGTCAGGCCTCTCAAACAGACAAGCAACAAAATAACAAACAAACAAAATACACAGGCAAGAGTCGGCCTACACACATACACACACTTGCTCGCTCCTAGTACTTCATGATGGCCGGATACGATGAGAGTTGGCAACTCTGTGTTAATCTCGCGATAAAAAAATTGACGGCGTTAAAATGGGTTTGCGTTAACGCCATTAATAACGCGTTAAACTGACAGCACTAATATATATATATATATATATATATATATATATTTAGAGTTGAATGAACTCTTGAGGAGGTAGACCATAATA
Organism: Pseudopleuronectes americanus; assembly: GCA_038501795.1. NCBI lineage: Eukaryota > Metazoa > Chordata > Actinopteri > Pleuronectiformes > Pleuronectidae > Pseudopleuronectes > Pseudopleuronectes americanus. The sequence goes on along the minus strand of CM076733.1, from coordinate 1,551,488 downwards.
GCTAAATAAAATGTCTATCTCCACCAAAGATTGGCCTAAAAAAGCACAAAACAATACAACAACAACTAAAGATGGACTACGCCAAGCCAGATATATTCATCCATCTAGACCCTTTTCCCTGTGTTGGAAACAGTTACTGATTTGCTGCAAAAAGTCATAACTCAGAGGGATCGTTACTGCAGTAAAAATACAGCTTCATAAAAAATACAATCAGAGTGAGAGATTTACCTTCAGGTCTCTGTAGACAACGAATCGGTTGTGCATGTGTTCCAGACCCAGGATGATTTCAGCTGCGTAGAAACGCATCTCTTTCTCACTGAACACGCCGTGCTGAGACAGATGGTAGTGCAGGTCGCCCCCTTAACACAAACACAGACAGGAAGAGACACAAACACAAGAAGGTGCGTAAGCATGACCTCATAACAACTCATGTCCGAATCGATACCTGTCAATAAGTTGTGGTAATCTTCTCAGGGGAGAAAATTAGAACCACTCGGAAGCCGTCTATGACTCTTCTCTCCAACCCAAGGGTCTCATCTTAACATGTATCGACTTACTGTACTCATAGCACAACTGCACAATGAAAGATGTTCAGCTTAGACTTCAAAAGGTGAGTCAGGCTTTGATTGTGAGACTGTCTAGGAACGCTGAGTGGAGCCTCTGATGAGGCTAAGAAGCTGTCTGGTCAGCGATAAGATGAGTAATCCAATCTTTTGCTCTTTTAATTTTTTGGGGCATTTTTTCCTTTACTTGACAGGAACAGTGAGGACAGACAGGAAATGGGGAAAAGAGAGGGAAGGAATGAAATGCAGTAAGGGCACTGGTCAAACTAGGCATCTGTGTCTGTGAAGTTAGCGCCCTCACCGTTCCACTGCCAGATCATCCAGAGATTAAAACTCAGTCTTAGAACAGACTGGGTAGGGCCGGAGTTTAATGAAGACACATGCATGTGTGTGTGATCTTGTACTCATCCCTTGTGAGGACCATTTTAAGCATAAAGCCTACAGAGTGAGGACATTTTGGCCGGTCCTAACCCCTTCTTCAAGGGGTTGTTTGAGGTGTAATGGGGTTTTAGGGTTAGAATAAGATTTAGATTAAGGCCTTTAGTCTAGAGGGTTAGGGTTAGGGTAAGTGGCTAGGGAATTATTTATGGCAATAAGTGTCCTCACTAAGACAGAAGTACAAAATGTGCATTTGTGTGTTTGTGTCACCTTACCGTTCATGAGGTCCAGGATGAAGCACAGCTTGTCAGGGGTGTGAAAGGCGTACGTCATACATACAATGAATGGGCAGTCCTAAGGACAAACAGAGAGTCAGGAGTAAAGTAAGGAACTGTCTTTCTGCCTTTGCTTCTCTGCACCAGGTGGACGTGTAATGTACATGAGTTTGAAACGAGGAAGCTTCTAGTTTGGGTTGTAACAGCTATTTGCAAATCCATCACTGACTTTGTTTGTGTGTGACGTCCACTGGAAGTTCTTTATTCAAATTAACTAGTTTCCTTCTTATTTACTAAACAGGGTGGCACCCTGAGCATTCAGTATTTACAGCGGGTGATCCATAAACCAGAAGTTCAGTGGTTTGAATCCTGTGCGTGGAGTATATAATTTAATGTTTTTTAATGCATAGGCATTCTCTGGGGTAAGTAGTATCTACACCTGTCTAATAAATTCGAGTAGTAGAGTAGTTAAAAGTGCAGAAATCTAGGTGTGTAGAATAATGGAGCAGCATGGCAAGGGACCTATTCAAACACTGCAATGCATCACTCACCCCTGTGCTGACTAATGACAGCATGATTCTCTCATTGAGCGCTAGAGTCTCCCCCTGCTTCATCTTGATCCTCTTCTTGTCCAAACACTTCATGGCATACCTGACATTACAATGACAAAACAGCCAAAGTATGATTGTGTGTTTTTCGCCTCCAGGCTGTATTTCACTCTTATCCATCGACCAGTGCGTGCAGCATTTCTTACATCTTCCCCGTGTCGGCCTTCCTGCAGCCGTACACCTCTCCGAAGCCACCCCTGCCGATGATCCGATGCACACTGAAGTCATTCATGGTCAGCTGAAGGAGGAGAGAGGGAACATGTGAGTCCTCTGTGCGGGTAGCTGATAAATCGATCACTAATGACCCAGAATTTAAAAGTCAGAAATATTGCAGGGTGGTTGTATGCCTTCGCCAAGCAGCACAGTTTCCATCTATATAGACACAATTTCAAGACACATTATATGAATTCCCCAAAATCAAATCACTTAATCCTTGATCTGAGTCAACATCTGTGCCAAATTTAAAAGATTGCCCATGAGTTGATCCAGAGATAAAGTATACCATTCGGGAAAAAGGCATCATGTGTTCTGAGGTCAAAGTGACCTTGAGCTTTTGACCTAGACCACCCAAATCAAATTACATTCTCCAAGCACTCACCTTGAACTTGACCTCGGAACTCTGACCACTGGCTACCAAAATCAAATCATTCAATTTAAGAGTCCAAGTGAAGATTTCTAACCTGAAATGCATCTTGGAGGGTGCAATTTACGTCCACCTCAGAGAACCAGATATTTTGTGATATTTTGATTGTCTTTTTACTTCTGGAACGACTAGTGTCTGAAGTGCGTCCTATCATTTAAGAACTCTATTGTCAGTTATTATTAACTGAGCCTGTTTTATGTCATCAGTGTTCTGGTTTCATGTAGCTACCTTTGCATCCTTACTTATGACATTTAAAGGTCCAGAGCAAAGCCTGGACTCTTCCCGCCAATGAGCACCGTCATATTTCTGTGTGAGCTCTTTGCATCACAGCAGAAATTAAATAAACATTTAGGTGTGGTGACTTGATACGTGTGAATTGCTGGAGCACACATTGTTGAGTCAGTAAGGTTGTCCAGTGAATGAGGAACCTGGCAGCCAATGTGATGTAATGTTTTCACCACTTGGTGGTATTATATTAAGTCAGTGTGAATGTGAAATGGACTGGAATTAGAAGATGGCAGTGAGTTTTTTGCTTCTTTCTGGTCCGGAGCGGAAATGTTTTTAAGGGGGTGGGAAATAGGTGAGATTGTGCAAATCTAGTGATGAGTTAAAAATCCCCCAAGAGCATAAAGGGAACTTTACTTTTAAAACGGGCATGATTATCCCACCGAATATAAGTGAGAGACTATCTGTGTTGCATGCTATCCATCACATACAGATATCTGTCCTGTGTTAAATATCTGTGTACATACTGGCAAAGACCTGTTTTCTTCTTCTCTTTTGGACCACATGAATCAAACTACAGGTGTGAAAGCAGCAGTCAAAGCTTGTACTCACGTGAATGTTGAGCTCTACATTCTTCCACTGGCAAAAGCGAGTAAACTTATCACTAAGGGAAAAAGAGGAGAGGAAATAAAATGTGAACATACTGTGATGTGTTGAACCAACGGTGAAAGTTCCTCCACCTCTGACAATACTGTCTTACCTCTCAATGAACTTCTGGAAGATATTCCCTCTCAGGCTGTCACAGATCTCCACTATGTATGGCTGCAGGGGGGGACAGACAGATAAACAACAGCTCAGCTCCAGTGTTTCTCTGCAGCGTTTCATCTGCTCCGGCGCTTAAGTAACCATGTGATCAAAATTCTTTACACACGTATGTGAATAAATCTTCTTTGCATTGATATGATGACTGAACCGGACTAAAGGTGTCGGCCTCTGACACATTTTCTGGGGTTCGACCTTGTTAAACGTCTGCTGTTAAGCAACTTCTTTCACAGACACTCTCACTGAACAGACACAGACACCTCTATGTTCCAGCTGAGTGTAAAACTTGAGGAACCCTGAAGTCTAACAAATATATACAGGAAATAGGTTGATGTATTATCTCTGACAGAAAGTTCAGTCATGGAATCATTTTACTGAGCAAAAGCCATGTTATAATTTAAAAGAGGAATTTGTTGACTAGATTTGCTGCTGAAAGAAAACATCTGTTGTTTCACTTCTGTATTTTATTTTACTTGGTGGCTTTTTGGCAACTGATTCTTTGCACTGCACTACATATGTAATTAACTTGAGAATGAGCGGTGTAAATATACTGTTGAAAGAGATGGAAAACATAACTACATACTAGGAATTAGTGCTGGACGAAAGGAGTGATTTTTTTTTATATATATACGAAACATTTCCTCCAGAAGGAAATGAGAAACTGACAAACTGTCGACAGAGCAAGTTGCTGGACAATGTGTCCAATCACGTCACAGAAACAAAGCACACACAAACACGCCACATGCTGCCGTGTTGGTATTAAGAGCTGAACAGAAAAGCAGGAGAGAAGACAAGGACCTGCTTTTGGTAAATGAGGTAACAAAACTGCCGACAGGGCCAGGTCACCAAGAGACATGCAACTGAAACTCTTGTATTAAATGTATCACATTTATCATCCATTTTATTATTTTACTTTGCAAAATCATGTTTATGTGTCTTCAGATGATCATATTTTTCTTCATGCTGTGCATTAGTGGCACTATTTGTCTTACGTAATGTACATTTAAGTGCCTTGTTGTTGAAAAGCACTGTACAAATTAACTTGCTATGCAGAGCACAACCACTTACGGTCTCATCACCAGCAATTAGACCCAGCCCCTGGGCTCAAGATGCACTGCAGCAATAAACTTTTATTCTCTACTCCAAAACATAAATTTGCTGATACCCTAAATAACAAATGGATGATTAAAACTGATCAAAGTATCATTCCAAGATATAAATTTCACACCGCAGGATTTACTAGAACAGTTTTGTTTATGTAAACAGATTGTCTTTTGTATGTTCAATGTCCACTAATAGGGTATTTAAAGCTAAAAAAAACTAAAAGAAAATATGATACTTAAATTGACTGATGTGAAGATTGTGAGGAAACAATTTGTCACATTGTCCGGCCGTGACACAAATATAGTACTTTGACGAAGCACAGAAACAGAAGTGTAAAAATAAGCCCTGCAAAGTGTGTGACTGTGAGGGTGTAGTTTACACCCTCAAATGAGCTGAGGCGGTAAAGTAAAAATCATAAAACCATCACTTGAATTAGTTATTGTCAGTCAGAACACGGCCCCTGACACAAACAATTTGTTTTGCTGAGATTTCTGTGCAGTTTATTTTGAATATAACATTTTCCATCTGAGACACTTCACAGAAAAAGCTCAGATGTAGATAACAACACTACAACGGCAGCTGAACTCCGTTATAAGCTCATGTCACCATTTATTATGTCACAATGTCTGCTTTGAAACAGAACTTATATTTTGTCTCTTTGAAAATTAACAAATACATCAAACAAGCAATCATAGTTTCTGTATTTGCTGTTGTTCAATCTGAATCCAAAACCACAGTGACAGAAAAAAAGATTTCTTTAAGGTTTCTACCTGGAAGAGAGTTGGGGGAACCTGTTTCTTTGCCAAGTGACTCTGCACATGGTCCACTGCTTTCTTAGAGAACGGCTGAAAAACAGAGTGGGAAAGAAAAGGAAGGGTCATTTAAAAAAATGCAGCATCACAAGTAATTTCAGTTTTGTTTTTTCCTGTTTAATGTAACACGCCTAAGACTGTTAGAGAGGCCTCTATCAAGAACGACCAATATCTGTGTGTGTGTTTGTGTGCACACATGAGTGGGGGTTGTTCAATAACTTCCTGCCATTAGCAGCATGCACTAAGTTAGCTTTACAAGAAAAAAAGTGTGGTCTGTGGTTAATTTGCATGGACTACTTTCAGACGCTTCTTCAAAAGGCGGGGTCATCGCTCTGTGTTCCAATACATGACATTCAAAAAATAACTTTTTTATTGCCATCTATAGAGTCTATCATGTAGTTAGGTATATGTGATCCAGTTGATGCATGCAAACTCCTTTCCGACACTGAATTTGTACCACCGCTGGCTTCATCCACCTGAGAGACAGCTGTCTGTCACAGAGACAGAGTTGAGTTTACATTACCATGTAGACTCATCTGACAAAAGATGAATCTTCAAGCTATATTAAACTGATTTTAATGTGGTTGTGCATAAGATGATGTGCAGTGTTTCCACTACACACATCTTTACCACATTGCTACTGCTGAAATGTCTTGAATTACATGACTCTGAAGAACGTATATAATCATATCGAAACAACTTTTACAGGAAGTGGAGTCACGTTGCAACACCGAGCCCAGGCCAAGGGGGGGATGAGAAGCATGGTAGATCCAACAAGATAACATTAAGTAACATAGATTATTATTAATTATCAATATTTACTGATTGCCTGTGTACTTTGTGTAATTTTTATGGATTTCAGTGTGTCCAGAAATCGTAGCACTGTAAGAACATGTACTGTACATGTAATAAATGTGTGATGTACTGGCTTAGAATGTGTGTGTTCGTTTTTAGAGGGTTCATTCTGTCTGGTAGCTGTTCCAGATCTCTTTGAGACGGGTTGCATTCATCCATGAGCTGTGAGCAACTCAACCGAAGAGTGATTTCTACCTAGAAGTAGAGCTGTCAAATGACAGATAGTGACTCTACAACCATTCTGATGATCGATCATTTGTCAAAGGAAACATTGCCCGATTCCAGCTTCTCGAGTGTGAGATTTTAAGTCTTTAATTTTCCCGGCTTAGAAGCATAAACCAATGGCAGACAGAACATCCCCCATCCCACCACGTTGGTTCAGTGTCCACATGTGCACCTGACCAAGAGTGCATTAGTGACGCAGCATGGATCTGAGGCTGTTGTCCTTACATGTGAACAGGAAAGGAGCTCCTTCATGATATAGCCGTCGTAAATCTGTCGGCTGCGGCTCAACCTCTCCTCCTCCGAGTCCAGCTTCTCGTAGTCCTTAATCTGAAAGAGACACGTGGGGTCATCTTAAAAGTTCGCAACAAAACAACGCAAAGCGCTTCCTGGGTGAGCTAAATCGGAATGAGTGGATTACAGGCATAATCTCTCATCCATCCCATGAAGCCTTCTAATCTTGCACACAAGGGACACTTTCGACTTACTTCTTCGTAGAACTTGAGCTGTGGCACGGCCTCGTCAATCTCATTCAAACAGAAGTCCTTGAAGAGTAAGAAGCCTGAAGGACAAAAGAGAAACTGTGAGGACAGATGACCAATACGGCTGCCTTACAAACTGCCTGCTGGTTACACTGAATTTGTGATTTTTTTGTTGTGCGTATTCTGCAATAAAATATCACCAATTAGAAACAAAATAACAAAAGTTACACTGTAATAAATGTCAGAAGATTCTGTATAGACTTTCATGTATTGTGTCCCAGTTCCACATTACACACTTTAGCTTGTTTGAGCTCTTATTATTAGCAACAGCTCATAAAGTGAGAATTATGGAATCAGTCTAAACTATTGCTTGCACACTTACTATGTGGATACATGTGTGTGCAAGACTCTTGTGTATGCAAGAGTCTTATTTTTGCTGTGGAATTGAATTTGATATTGAGAATGGTGGAAATTCCGCAATACTGGCACTACAACATTTCTGATGTTGTGACGTCTCTAACCTCTCTAATGGGTTCAGCAGACGAACACACACAAACACACTAAAGTAAACAGATGTAACACCACATAAACACGAAAAACGGGCAGCTCAATTTACTGTATTAGCCTTAATAACGGATTAAGGTTGTCTTGGTCTTATTAGGAATGCTATTGACACAAACACATTACTCATAATAACAGAAAATGGCACCAGGCACTCAAACACACTAACAATGGAAAAAAATCTCATGATAGGTCACAAATCCATGCTCAATGAAACATTATCTGAGGAAGAAGAGGGCGGGACAGCAGGGAATAAAAATGCATCCATGCTGCCTGCAGAGATGAGACACACTGTTGCCATGGTAACTGCTTTTGTGACTACTGGCTATAAGCTGCTGGCCTGGAGGTCATCCCCTGACTCCTATTTAGTGCCTGAAACATTTTCCCTCATATTTACATGTGGCGACAAGAAAGATCAAGGGGGCCGAGATGAGAGACACGGGAACATTGAGCTTAGCAGCTGCTTGCAGGCTGTATGTTGCTGAGACACAGTGGCACCTCTTGTTTTCATGGAATACTGCGCTCTGTGGCTTTACCTGATTAACATCAGGTATTAGCAAAAATAGACGGCTAACAAGATCTCTCTTGACACCGATCACGGCGTCAATCCAGCTAACCTCCCTGACGGCCTGAGCAGAATGCAGCAGGTCAGATAGAAATATTGGATCACTGTCCGAAGAATCTATTACATATTGTATTGAGATGAAACTTGTTTTAATGTACTAAAGAATACATTATATTCACATTTTCGTGGTATTTGTGTTGCCAAAAAGAAAGTGTGATATGATCTGGGCCGTAACAGCTCACACAGTAACGTTTGTTGTAACGTAAAGTTTATTTCAGTTTCTTCAACTACGCCAATCTTTTCTTCTGAGTTGAGCTTTTTTCAATGAAACTTAGCAAAATCTTAGAAAACAACTCTTCAAAACTACATTGGGGAAATCAAATAGCATCGTCATTCAAAAGTCACAATTTGACAGAGATTGAAAGACCTTTACTTTTTCAACTCATATTAACACAATTCACTAACAATAACTGAGCTAACACTCACAAGGTAATAATTTCAAAAGGTGATACTAGCTGTTGATTGACAAAAAAGCATCTGCACGTATTTTGATAATCAATTAAATAAGTTTTCAGGGGGAAAATGCTGAAAATGTTATTGTTCAAGCTTCTAAATTGTGTGAATTTCCTGCTTTTCAATAGTAAACCCAAAACGAGACCCAACTATTAATCAGTAAAAAAATGTCAATTGTTCATTGAGGCCTTAATAAAAGCAACAGAGTAATGAATAGGTTTTGAGTGGCATATACTTTAACCTAAGTGAAACATTTCAACGGGTTAACATGGAAGGACTGTCGAGTCCGTATCAACAGAATACTCTTTATCTCAGTCTTATGTGATGGTAAGTCGAGTATCTCTATATTTTGGGCAGTTCAAAGAACCCAAAAAATCCTAAACCTTGAGGTGTCGCCCCCTCTGACTTCATGGAACTGTTACAGTCTTTTCTTACTGTTTTCTAAAAAAAACAATTAATCGATTAATCAAAAGATTATTGCCACGTGATGGAAATAGTCCCTGCCTGAGTCCCTAATCTAAAGCAAATTGAAACAGAAGCACGTTAAGAGTTTATTTTTGAATGTGAGCAAATGTAGAAATATAGAAAATAAAAAACTCTTTATTTGTAGGAAGGAAATGAAAGTCCTACACCTGATTATTTCTGCGGCCAAGGCAAACAAAGACGTTGGCAACCCTCTGAGAATGTATAATTGTTGAATTACATGACAAACAGCCTCTTTGCTTTGAAAAAGTGGCGTTTACTTCAATTTGGTAGGCTCACTAACTCAGTTTTTAAGTTGCACAAGCTATTTGTTTTTGGGCCTTGCGTCTGCTATCGTAAATTATCACGTCTTCCCTTCTGCTTTATCGCTCCTCCAGACTTGATGCATCATTTCCCCTCCACTCCAAAGCCCACACTAAAACGCTTATACAAATCAACGGGCTCACATGCATCCACACATATGTACATAGTTGAGTGCACGGGGCATCCTTGTTTGCAGAATGGGTGCTACTGACAACCCCCCCCCCTCCCAAAAAACACACACAGCTAGGACGGAACGTGTGAGCGAGGAATTAAGAGAGGGACAGAGGGGGAAACGACAGATCTTACATCACAGAGATTCAAGGATTAACCTTAATCGCTGAACACTTCAACACTACCCGGCTAATTCAACAAATGGTCTCTTCCAGAGACGACAGACACGCACACACCTAGGTCAAATCAGACATGAGTTCCTCTGAGCATTGTCTCATTAGTGAGATCACCTGAAATGCCTAAATATAGCGAAAAGGCTTGTTCTGACAACTGCCTCTGTCTCCCATCATCGCAGGCAGCATTAGGCCTCACCTTGGAGCAGGTAACTGCTTTTTTTAATGCACCTTGCATCTAAAGTGTGCATCAATCCTACAATGTGCAGAACTGTCATTGACACGATAATCTTAGCTCAACAGATTGTGCTCAAAAGCATCAGTCAGTAATAACTGTTGACGTTTCAGGATCTCCTAAGATTCACATGAGAATCAACTTCAGAGTAACAATCTGGTCAAATTTCTTTGGATGTTGGCATTTTTATTTAAAACAAGACAAATCAATAATCAAAGAAGATTGTGTTAATTTGTGGATTACTTTTCCACTTTTAAGAAATGAAGCTTAAATATCCAGGTTATGAAGTCTGCCATCGTTTTCTGAAGATGACATTTGAAGCCAGAGTCTGTGCAGTCTCACTGATACAAACGCGAGTAAGTCTCATCTGTCAATCATGATATTTAACCCTGAATGAAGGCCCTTTGATTTCACTTTCAGTGAACCACTCATGTCATTAATCCTTGTATACTGTCTAGGGTCTGGCTATCAGAAATGATGGTGCAGTTATCCACATTAGATTCGGGTCAAAACGTGACGTCGAGTGCTGAATGCAAAAGGGTTGGTAACAGTTCTACCTTTGTCAAAGAAAAGACATCCCAGCTCTTACTTTTCACCATTGCTGCTTTTTTTGTAATGTTTTTTGGTAACTAAGCAACCAACTGCATAGTAGACATACTTGCGTTAGTATATGGACTGAGATTATTTCTGACAAGGAGCTGAAACACTCGCCTGGTCAGAGATCATTTTGGTTTTAAAATGAAGACATTATTGTGAATGTAGACTGAGTGTAAGGTTGACATGGAACAGTCACCTCCTTTATTTGAATGAGAACAATGCAATGCAGCAGGGGTAACGATGCAGAGGCTACAACAAAAAGTGCAGTGATGTTGGGCAGGAAGGCTGAACCTGCTTAAAAAGATTTACTTGAATGGCAGGATAAATTACAGTTACATTACATTACATTACATTTTGCTGACGCTTTTATCCAAAGCTACTTATAATAAGTGCATTCAACAGCGAGGGTACAGACCCAGGACGACAAGAATCAAGAAAGTACAAATTCTTCAAAATAAAGCGAAACTACAAAGTGCTATAAGTAAGTGCCATTTAAGTGCTACTAAATTGTTAGTTTCAAAAAGTTATAAAGAGAAAGAATAAAATTGGCAGATTCATTTATACTGAAAATGATGTTGTGCTTCTGTTTGGTGTCGGATAAACACTCTCTAAAAGTCTTGAAACCAAATCAAAATAGCAAGAATCTGTCAGAAATTAAGCAGACAGTAGAATGAAAAGAAAAATAAGAGTTGAAAAGTATACAACAATCAAAACCAGCAGATCTTACAAGGATCCCGAGCCCGAGATGTTTGCAGAGAAATGTGTCCACACCATCAGACTTATTTGAGTCTTTCACAAATGTTCTTTGCTTGATCTTCTCATTTCCTCTCACGATGTGATCTTAACTTTGATCTTTCAGGAAGTACATACCAAACCATTTTTTACACCAATGGTTAATTTACTCTTATGTCCCAAATGTAAATGTTGAGTCAACATCAGCGCTCATGAAAATCTAATACAAATGAGAATGTGGTTGACACTTTAAACCTATTTCTGTCTTTAAGTTATACATTTTCACAACAATTGTAAAGGTTCTTTGAAAATGAAAATTTTCATTTGTTTTATTTTGTTACAATTAAATGTATGTTAAAGAGGGAAAATAAGTTTTTTTCTTATTCAAGGCTCATGTGAGACTTGCCTGTGTTGCATTATACATACAATGACCTTTACTGGTGGAAGAGAGCCAGCACCGAGCCGACCACAGTGTGTTTGTGTGGGAGTGTGTGTGCATGTACTGCACAATGTGACGGATATTCATTCAAGCACAACATCAGGATTAGCAAACAATGTTAAGTATTCTCTCGATCTCACTGCTCTCTTGCTCTGCCCTCTTACAGCAGTTACCCATGACTAGAGGGTGAAGACCCACGCTGCCAGGTGAAAAGATGCTAATCGCCGCAGTCAATTTGATTTGAACTTGAAACAGGGGAGATTCCAGATATAACACTACCACAATTTCATAAATAAACCCACTATAAAATTTAAACATACAGGGGATTTTTGTTTGACATTGCTTTTGTCCTTTGAACCCCGAGACTGAATCCTTTACTATACTGTGTATAATGCTCATGTAAGCCAGAAACATATATTGTTATTTCAGGAATGAGCTAGACTACTTAGATGTGCCATTATTTATTTGGCCACTCAGTAGTGCTTTAAGTGTTCCAGGAAAGTTCACACCCTTTACGTTTATTTATTTGTCTACCACGGAAATTTTAGACCCAGATCAGGATGCAGACACAGCATTTTCTTCACTTTCTTTAAGATTATATGATTTTTTGTCATTTTCTTGGAGAATAATTCATGGATCTTGATGAGAAAAACATCAGACATGTTTAAGGGACTGGCATCTATGAGTGTCTGCAATTGATGCATATCCAAATAAAAACTGGGATCTCCTAGCTTCATAAGAGAACTGCTGGCCACGGCAGAGGTATGGACTCTACTAGCTGGAAGCCAAAACTGCACCATTTATCACACATAAAAAGTATAACTACATTTCAGTTTTCTGCTGGTTCATGAATGGTGAACGTTTTGCTTCTGTCAGACATAAAATTAGGACATTTCATCAAAATGACTTGTTTCCATGACTAATTTACAAATGATATGTTTGCCTGAATCACTCGGGAGTCAGGTGACCCCATCAGTCACATAACAGTTCTGTCAGAAATCCTATTCTGATATTGTCAACACTAGCAGGAAGTTGTGGAAAATGCTTTCCATATTTTAATACATTTGGTAAGATAAATGATGAGAATAATTCAACTTTAGTTATTTTTCTGCTCAAATTTATGGCATTATAAGTGTATTTCAGCACCAGATACTTTTGAGTTCTCTCCTTCGTGCCATGTCTATTCTGATTTCATAGAGGTGAACGAACCACAGTTGTTAAATATGCAACAGGGCAAAAAAAAGACAACACTCAGAAACGGCTTGGGGTTCAGAGGGCTGATACCTGAAAACCAGAGAATATAAAAATTAAGCTCACATGCAATCAGTTTTTTTTTAAATATGTACACATCGTAAACAGTCAATTTGTATTCCCCTGAGGTATTTTATCTGCTGACCAAAGAGCTGGACTAACTAGATCTCTGAATAATGATAAAGCTTGTTGCCACAGCCTGAACATGAGGTCTGAGCTGAAGTAAAAAACGAATTCTCATCAAATATTTATCCAAAGAGATTTAGCCTAAGCAAACACGTCTTAATGTATTGAAAAATGTTAATTTAAGGGCTGCAACCCACAATAATTTTTCCATACAAATTCACCTGCAGACTTTTTTACTCTTTAATGAATGAAAAATACTGGAAAACATCTAAACTTTGCAAGTGCAAAGCACAGTTTAAATTTGAATAGATTGAGAATGAAAACTGACTGAGACGGACTGAATTCCTCAGTCGATCAACTAATCATGACTGATCATTTTCGCTGTAAGCCCTGTGTGACAGACAATATCATATGTCTCAGACACCTAAAACTAACATTAAACATCACGTTCAGTTTGCAATTGTCCAGGCTTCTGCACTTCACACGGGAGAACAGGAACACATGTTCCAGGGTATTAGCAAACACTAATTAAAAGGACAGAGAAGCTGTAGCAGGCTAATTTCCCAGGCACATTGTTTATGACTATACAATCTCATTACCGGTTCAGGTTTGAAGTCCTTAACTAAAGAAAATGACTGAAACTAAACAGTGAAAGTCCTTTTAATGAGGCAGGTGCGAAGGTTTCCCCGACAGCTCCTAGCTCCATCGCCCCGGGACTGTTTGCAAAACTTAAAACAAATTTCAAAGCGGATGTCTTGTCCTGGAACAACTTTGACTGTTTACAAAGACTGCTGTATTGAATATGCTAAACCAGACCACAGCTCTCACCGTGTGAACACACTGCACTTGCATGAAACTAGTGCAACTAGTTTGCATCAATTTATGGACACATGGAGATTTTAGTCTGAGAGGTGAGAACACCCTCCACAGGCTCAATCCAGGGTCAAAAAGATGAAACGCACTAGTGAAAACATTACTAGGATTTTTTTATATTCAGCTTCTGCCAATAGATCCCTTTCATCTAAATCTTAAACACTTAACCTTTAGGTATTGCTTAGTGTGTTGTGATTCAATATTATGATTCATTACATTTTTTGTTTACACTCTACAGACTAAGTGTATCATGAGTCATTGTTCCAAAGATTGTGCATCACACATCCGTCACCATTGTTGAGTTTTGATTCAGCAGTATTATTACTATAAACCTTGTGACCCAGGTTATGAAGTCTGCCATTGTGTCCTGAACAGAATATATTTGAAGCCAGTCTGTGCAATCTCACCGGTACAAACGCGAGTCAGTCTCATCTGTCAATCATGACATTTCCCCCTAAATGAAGGCCCTCCGTTATCCACCTTTTAAAAAAGGGACAACCATGCATTAGTTTGGGCAAACAGAAACCAACTATAAGAGGTATTGTAATATATTTTCAGAGACATATAAATCTACACTGTTTATGTGCATCAATTAATCCAGAAAACACACATTTTGGAGCCAAATTAGACTGCAATCATTAGTGCATTGCAATGAAATAATATACTCTTAAAGTGGTAGGTACTTCAATAATGGATAACCTATCAATTTCCAGTCAGTTTATCAACAATGATTTATTATAACATTGACAGTTCTGGGTCTGTTGTTCTAGATATTATCAGCGTTTCCTCAGTCAGAAATGAACTGGCAGGTCAGAAGTTTGGGTTTGAGCAAATCCCAGATCTGATTTCCCCCAGGTCAGCTTTGACATGATCGTTTATAATCTGTAGTCATTTAGTTATATATGTTATTACAAGAGAGGTATCTTACATGTTTTGGTATAAAATGTAGTCTCGAGACTGAGATGTGGTATTAAACTGAACTCCGCTGGAGAACAGACCAAACAATGTTGTCTTCCAGACAATGTTGTCTACCCCTTCTTTGCACAAAGTTGTACTGAGGATCTCTCTTTTCATTAAAACCTGCATGGGAACACAGCCATGTTTAGTTGTTTCTTTTTTTATTTTGCAAAGCTTTTTGGGCTGTATTTTGGGGAAGACAGATGTTCTATGATGAAGTTTATGATTGTTATTATGATTACAAGAATTTAAATTAATTGTAAGCTAGAGACAAAAGCCACATGGTAATCAAATTAATGGGTGTTGTCTCTAGAATCATCTGATTTAAGTACTTGTTGGGATTAATAAAAAAAACAAAAAAACATCATGTTTCATCACTGCACTGTGACTACGATCAGATTGATCTGATGTGAGGAGGGTGTCAATCATTAGGATGAATAAATGGACAGACGTGAGAGGGACTGGAGGCGTGGGCAGTCTGTTGACATACACAACCTGGCCTCTCGGAAAACGCTGCATTCTGAGGGAAAAAGGAGAGATGGTCCTTAGGTTTCTCCATTTATCGCTCCCCCTTAAAGAAATCCTCTCCATTTCCTCCCTCCGATTCTCATCACCTATTTTATTCCTCCTTTAATCAATTTCATTTCTCCCTGTCGACAAGCAAATGCAGCAGTTCTGGTCAGGTTCCCATGGCAACCACAGTTACTAGGCAACACACAACTCTCCATCATCCATTCCAGAAGTCTGACAGATGGAGAGGGAGAATGCCAAGACAAAGAAGGAGAGAAAGACGAGAGATGGTGAAACTAGGAAAGAATGAAGAAGAATAAAAACAGAGAAAGAGATGTGCGGCAGAGACAGAGATGAAAAGATAAAAAAACAGTGGTTCCATTAACCTTATCAATGACCCTCTTCTCTTGGCCTCCAACACTACATTTTTCCAAATTTTCCTTTTTTACATTGGTCGTTTGTTTCTGAACAAAGTTTTTCATGAATGATATTGCTATGACTCACTGTTATCTCTGCCTGACCAAGGACGCTGCCTGATGACTTGATCCTAACATGATTTCAAAATGATTGCAAAACAACTGTGTCTGTCACTACGGGTAATCTCTTTCACTTTACATGATCCATTGTTGATGTAACATATTGATTAGTGCAGCTTTGAGGTTTTAAGATAAATAGTCTGACTCATTCAAATAAAGACAACTGAATCTCTGATGGTCATCCTGCCTGAAAGGGTTTTTGTCTGAGGAATCTACTCATAGCCTGATAGGTGGATCTCCTCTACACAGCTTTCTTCGGCTTTGTGATAACACACTTGTAAACACAACAAGATTAATTTTTGTTTCTCTACCTTTGAGGAAGATAATCATTCCACCAGCACTTCTTTCTGACCTTGGTTGTCATGACATATCCACAAGGCCTGTTGAGCTCAAGGACAAAGCACGCTATGAGCAAATGCATTGCCGAAACTGACTTCCACTTCTGAAGCTTAATCCTCAGTGTATGACAGGACCAGAAACCGATCCATCGTGACGGAGATCTAATGTAGACTAAGCCACTGTAGCTGTATGAGCCCACGTATCCCGGTACAGATCCTGCTGTATGAAATGCACATAATCTGTGACTTGGGTCAATATCCATTTATATGCAATTTGAACTTAAATTCCAAGAGTGTGTGTTCTGGTTAACTGCCACAATAGCTCTTCAGATGAACATAAATTTAACAATTTGAATGCAGGATTTAGGGTTTAACATAAAGCTTCTCTCAGACATGCATGATGACGCTTTTCTAAAACGCGACTGTCGCAAAAATGAAAACAACTTAAAGACAACTTATATATGCAGTGAACAGAGATGAAGATGTCAAGAGAGTTTGTGGTGATAAGGTGCTATAAACATGATTATGTGATCTCGGCAGCAGCGTTAATATGTCACATCCTGCTTCTTGTTGCTGCACCCGGCTGCTCCACCACTCGCCTGAATAACACAGATGATTTGTTGCTTTTGTTAATGTGTCTGTGGAGAAAACCTCCCGCTGTGTTGAGCATGTGTGAAAGGCAAACTGCGGGTAAATTCCGTAGCCAATTCTCGGGCTCTTACCCGTAGGTCATGTCTGAAAACGGCTTAAGTGTCAGTCCCATAAAATTGGTCTTTTTGTCCTATTGTGTCCCATTTGGAAAATGTTGATCGGCCTGTAAAATGTTGCCTGGGCAGGTTGTGGTCATGTTGTCGTTACACTTTAAAACAGGTATCAGTTGGCTTGACAGTTGTCTGTTTTCCTAAGATGCAAAAGTAGCACAATTGCCATTCAAATCTGAACAGCATGCAGGCTATCTGTTGCTCTCTCAGCCTCACAACGACAATAATTCTTGAAGCCACACTGGCTAATGCAACACTGTCTGTGGTCCGAAGCTCTTTCATTTCTCTCTGTTGTTCCGTTAATGGAGCAAGCGAGAAAAGCACGACGAACCAGTAGAGCAGGATGGAGGCTCGAGCCACAATATTCAGCTGGTGGCCCTCTCTTGTCCTAGAATACCCTAATGACAATACAATTACACAGTAACTGGTAAAGTAATTCATGAATGTAAAAATATATGTTATTAATTAATATTGAAGCAAATGACAGATAAAATAAAAGCAATAATGTAGGGCATATTAAATAGTTAAAAACAGTATACAGTGTACATCACAGTTAAAGCTCAACTTAAAAAACAGTCACAGCAACAAATACTACAATGATAGCTAGAGCTAGCTTGCTTATTTACAGAAGCTCTGTGAGTTGGCAGATAACTCCTTCGACATCTTATTCCTTTAAAGCCATGTAAAAGGTTTGTACATATGCTCATGATGACTAGTCACTGAATGACTAAAGGCTAAAATGTTCATCATGTACATCAACACCGGCTTACCCAGTAGAAGACATGGCAATAAAGACACAGCATTGTTCTGGAATTGTGTAGTATTATGAGGACAATTCTTACTGTTTTCTTTACTTACTAGCCAATGATTGACAGGGTTTTCTTTTTTAGTTGCCTCTCAAAAGACTGATCAGAAAATCCTTCTTCCAAAGAGTTCAGACTCAATGGTCATTAATAATTGTCAATTGGATATTGATGAAAATGCATCATTAGCAATGTTTGTGTAATTTAAAAAAAGGTCTGTATAGTAAAAAGACAACCGACAGCTATTATTAACACCTGATCATATTGAAGCTGTAGACCAGAAGATCTGAATTAAACTGGGTTGTAGGAATGCACCGATAAGGAAATCCTTGACCGATGTTTAAAACAACAATCTAGCCGATACCGATGTTTGTTTATTCTGTTTTTGTTGTTATTCATTCACCCTTTTGTGTAAGGAAAATAATTAAATCATTATTTAAAAAGCACTATTTTAAATTATTTCAGCCCTTTATCACTCTTATGTTTTAATGAGCACAAGTTCAATCAGATTTATGAAACAATCCTTGGTTTAACTAAAAAAAAATACAGAGACATAATAGGCCAATTTTACCACAAGTTGATATTGTTCCTTGGGGTCTTATTGAAATGTCTATAACATATTTTGGTCAAAAAACAACAAGGATCATTTAAAACAGCACTCCTCAGATTGACCTGTTTTGCCAACAGTTACTCCCGCACCGTACCCGGTCTCCTCCAACGGCCCGCCTTCTGCACCGGCGACGGACACCGCCCTGCGGTCAAAGAGAAAGAAAGCCCCCGCTCAAGCGACGAAATGGGGCGCAGTGGAAGAAATCATGAGGCGGGCCGCACACCGAGCCCCTGGCGGTGTGGAGAGGAGGGCAACGGCGCTCTGCTCCCCAAGCCGCTGCACGTGCCCAGCAGTTTTACCATAAATATCAACATCGGCCAATTACATCGGTGAAAGACAAGTTTATTACCGATGCGCCAATGTCAGTAAACTAGGTGAATATCGGCCGCTAACTATGTACGGCCAATACATCGGTGCAACACTACTGGGTTCACATCTAGATGCATCTGTATCGGCAGCAATGCAAATAAACTTATATGTCATCTTAAATTGGTATATTTACCCAACAGACAACCACAGAGTTGAATGCTCCATACAAACGCTAACACAGCTTGGATGTTTACGGAAAAGTGACAGATACCTGGGTCAATATGTATTGATCAGAGCAAAATCATTGTTATTAATCAAACATTAATGGATAATAATAAACTATATCCCAGGAATTAGGAAGGAGACAAAAGTTTCTTGATTACCAGGTCCCAGTCCCAGGAGCAGGGGTGCACTGATTGGTCTGGTAATGAGTGTTTTCTAGGCAGTCAAGCTAATGAGACCTGAGACTTGGACTAATGACCAGCAGAAACCTGTGGGCCTGCTCAGGCACTCAGAAGACGATTGTAGATGAGGAGGGAGAACAGAAGAGCAAAGCAATGGTCCGGTCGCAGAGAAAAGCTTTGCGAAGGTGAGAAGATTTGATCGCTGCTTTTCTTGTTAAACATATTTGTGGCCCCATTCCTATGATCAACTAAGTGCAACACTGTGGATGCCTTCCACAAGAGAGCACAATGTCCGCAGTTATACGCATGTTTAAATGAGTTCAGGGCAAGTAATCAATACTAGAATTGTTACTACTTTTACAAACAACAATGTGCAGATTTATCGATAATCAATCAGTAAGGGACGCTCTAGTGATTTCCCCCTACGCACCAATCATTAGCAGTAGTGACCCGTTGGTCCAAATACTGCAATTTGAAAAATTCCGTAATAAATCAATAACAAGCATCATTATCCAGCATTTCATTAAAATATGTTTCGTATAGTGTGCAAAACCAAAATCTTGGGGGTGACAAAAAGTTAGTCTTTTCTAACATAAACCGTTAATGTCTTTGTTAATAATCCTCTAATCACAGCTCCAGATTTACATCAAACATTTTAGAATTGAAACATTAAAAGAATAATGTGATTAGTCCTCTGCGTATTGTGGACTATTAACATATAACATATGGCATCAAGTGTTGCAATATTATTGGAAAACTAAGTATTTAGTTTCACGATGATGGATAGCATGATGCATGTTGCATGCTATAGCACATCCACACACAAAAATAGAATGATACAGATAGATGATACAGTACATAAAGAGACAAAATATAGAGAGCAATGACTGTGACAGCGGGAGGACTGAAGACAAAGAGGAGGAGGCAGGGAATTAACGTGTCCTATTCTCACAAGGGGGCTGAGACTTGAACAGTAAGTAAACCAAGCAGAAGCCTGCAGGGCAGCTGTGGTCCCCTGGTACACCCCAACTTCTGGCACAAAGCCTGTCTGCTCAAAATGGAAACACTCGGAGGAGTCGGCACAGAGGCGCTGCTACCGTCTGGAGGGCAGGAGGAAGACATGACGCTCTGCACTGAGCTGCTGCATCAACAGTGCTAACACGGAATACAAACAGAGCCGCCACATGATCACAGCCAAGAACTCTGCCTGGAGAGGCAACAGCAGGTATCTGTATGAAAGGTTACTGAGCAACCACCACCATACTGATGCTCAGAAACCCTGACATTCAGGAGAAAGTGAGACAAGACTTTTTATCCAATGTGGTCTATGACTCGGAAGCAACAATAAAGATAAAGAAAATACTGAGTCTGGTTAAAACTTAAGTGGCTGATTGTGATGAAAGCTTTTGTCCAGTTGGCTTTGTGGGTATAGATGGCAGGACCAGCAGCATGGGCAAAATCCCACTGAGACCAATAGCAACAGAGTTTACACCGAACCTCTGACAACAAGCGAATAAAGGTGGCAGAGCGAATAGCAATAGAAAAGGATGCACATTATTTGCACAGTTCAGGTTCCATTTAGCAGCAATACTGGCATTTACAAAACCAAGCTATCTCACAGTCTACCAAGAGCAAACAACATCATACAGAGAGCACAATAATCAAACATCAACCCTGTTTCAGTTCAGCCTTTTGACAATTATTGTTAGTTTGTTACAAACAATATCATTTGGAAAATGAATGACATTTAGAAAGACTAGAGCTATGGCAGCAGCTCTGCAGGGCTGCAAATGAATGTGTGCAGTGTGCACAGACTTTCAAAACAATCCATTTGAAATTTCATTTAACATTACATGTGGTTGGAAGCCCTGGAAGATGCTAGCAAGACCCCTGGGCTGTTTTCTACAGCATTTGCTTAAATCCTTTAATGCGAAGAAATTTTGACACTTACCAATTTTCTGGTTGAATATTTTGTCAAACGTCAGTTCATCTCTCTCCTCCAGGTACTTCTGCATCACACTGCGAATACTGTGAACATAGATTGGTGGGGGTGGGGAGAGAGACATGGATTAATACACACCATAATCAACATTTCACACAAAGTCAGTAACAACAATGGAAATCTCAAAAAATGTCAGAGGCCAGTCCCGTCCTCCTCCACCTCCTGAGTGTGTGATCCTGGCCTCGGTTTGGGACTCGCCCTGCCACCTGTCCCCTGGCAGAGTCCAATGGTGTCAAGGAAAGAGAAGGACACATGGGAGGCTGCGGGGAACCTGGAGAGATACATGCTACCCTGGGAACAGGTGGTAATGAGAATGGGGAGAATGAATCAATTAGCACCCGCTCCATGGGCTCATTAACACCACACCAGGACCCAGCATACATGAGTGGCGGGTGCCCAGGGTTCACCTACACACACCTCTGCAGGATCGCACTGAATATGTGCAAGCAAAAAGCAGCCCTGGCTCCTTGTGGCCACGCCATTTTATTTTCCAGTATTTACATTTTGATAGAGCTCACTCCCATGTCCATATGCCCACGTGGCTAGGTACTATTGTTTATAGTTGCACCAGGAGCCATACAACTTTACTAAACTGCTGCCACAATTAAGTCCAAATTAAGCACAAATGAAAGGAGCATTTTTCTCCTGAAAAATATGTTAGCAATTTCACTGAGCACTGATGCCGTCTTGAGTGTGTGAAAGAGAACTTCTTACACTACAGCATGAGGCTTTAATGCACAAATGTTCTTAACTCCTTAACAGCACATGTCATAACAACACCCCTATGATCCATCAGTGGACAATACTGAGCATTTTGAAATTCAAATGGAATTTCTCTTTGTGCAATTGCTCAGTTATAAAAACAATGGGTCTCAATGGACTTCAAAAGTCTTTAATGTGTCATAAAACTACTCTCTTCTGCTCGCCTCATAATGAGCTGATCAGCATCCCATATTGAGCATTTTGATCTACCAAAGCAGTGAGATGGAAATACTTTGCGTCTGTGGGATTATCTATTTAATGGAGGCTGTGCCTGACGGGTAGAGCGGTCGTCCTCCGAAGGTCGGCAGTTCGATCCCCAGTCTTCCCCATCTGCATGCCTAAGTGTCCTTGGGAAAGATGCTGAACCCTGAATTGCCCCTGATAGAACAACAAAGTGCTGCTAATAGATGCACTGTATCAATGTGTGTGTGAATGGGTGAATGCAAAACTGTACTGTAAAGAGCTTTGAGTGGTCATCAAGATAAGAATTACGAATGATCTATATCAAAAGTCTAGGTAACAAAACAACGCTGTTTTAATACATAAAAATAACAATTTCAAAAAGAAATTGTGATACACAGACTCAAAATCTGTACTTATATAGCACTTTCTAGTCTTGAGGACCCATCAAAGCACTTTACATTACATTTTGCCATTCACCCATTCATATAGTGCATCTATAGGCAGCACTTTTTCTATGGGCCATTTGGGGTTCGGTATCTTGTCCAAGGACACTTCAGAATGCAGATGGAGAAGACTGGGATCAAGCCACCGACCTTTTGGACGCCTGCTCAACCCCTCAGCCACAGCCAGCCCAAGTCATTGCCACAGTTCTCCCTGGATTTCTGGAACTGCACTATACAACTGAACTGTGCTGGAACCTGCTCTACGACACATGTCACTCCAATAATCAGGGCCACAGCTAGCAGCTAGCTATAAGCGACAACTAGCTCGCCACTTGCAGTTTGGACAACTTGGCAGAGCCCCTGAAGAATCCAAAGAGGATATTGTCAGACAAAACAAATTAGAGAAAATAAGAGTGATCATTGGACAATATTTTATGATGTCCATGAGGCCAAAGGATGCAGGACAGTAACTTTAGCTTGTTTGCTATGTCTTGTGCTGTTGTGCTTGCTTGACATTTGGCTGTGTAGGTGAAGCTGTCGACCCTATTAAATCATCAGAAGCCATGTAATCCCATCACAATAAGGTTTAGCTATAAAGTTAGCCAAACCCATCAACGTGATTTGATACACACTTGCTCATACACTAATAACTACATCAGCACCTAGATTACTGTGTTGGATTGTTCACTTTTATGCTAATGTTCTACTTCGTGTTGAGAGCAGTTCTCTATCAGCTGGTCAAAAATGCAAAAGGTGTGTGCATGTTGAGGCTCAGACCGCAATTCATATTTAGGACAGTGAATTACGCATCTAATCTGTAGGGGGAGCCAAGTACAGCCAAGAACGAATCTAGAACTGTGTTTCTTTAAAACAGAAGACTGTAAGCTGTGGGTAAAATATTTTCTTCTATTTTCTGAATAATATAAGGAGAGATCATCAGACCAGTTCTCTTACTGCAGTTGGTTCTGTGAAGGCAACCTGGCCACATGCATGCTGACTTCTATGGGAGGTGGAATGAACAGTAGATGAGACATTTCTGCAGTTACAGGAACAGGAACCAAGGAAGTAAACACTTCCTCTTTTAGTTAGCAGAGGCCCTTTTGTGTGCTCCACTGAATCATTCACAGCTGACTGTGGATGATTTATATGAAACCTCACCACTTACGATGCTGCCCTTAAGACCACTGCTAATATTTACTGTCGAAGTCGTGCTTTATTAGGCAGAGGAAACGTGTCATGAGAAGCAGTATGGTTTTTGAGGTAAGGTGAATGGAGGATATCTGCAAAACCTAAATCATGTTTGTCGTACAGATGTTGATGATGTTTGTGATTAAAAACACAGCTGCATTAAAACTATTTTTTAATCATCTACTACAGAACACTCAAAATACTTTATGCGGACTGTGTTCAGCCAGTACCCTGGGTCCCAGCGCAGGACCCACCACAAACGAGTGGTGATGTTTCTATCATGCGATAGAAGGGAAAAAAAGAAAACAAATGTCTCCAGAAAAAAAAGCAGTGCCATACATGTAGAAGACAACGATGATTAAAGAGAGCTTTGGTGCTAAGGCCTGATGCTGGTGTCGATGTGCTTTAAACAAAAAGAGCAAAAAGCAGAAGAGTAAATAGATTATGTCCTGCCTCTGCCTGTTGCACCACTCCTCACCTTAAAGCTGTGGGTATGTATGAGAGGCAAATTGCGTAGAAACGCAGGACCCAATTCTCAAGACATCTTCCAGAGATATCTCCGAAAATGGGTTAAGAGTTCTATCATCATCCTAATATAATGGAGGTAAATGCTTTGAATATTTGTGCTTCTGAAAGCATTGGAAATTTCATCTGAATGCCTCAACAGCCACTCCTCATTCCAAAATAAAAACAATCATGCTACTGTGAAAGACTCAAAGACCTTGATGTGTCCTTGCTCCTCACCAAAGCAAACCTCAGTCAGTAACAACACCAGCATTACACACCACCATCAGCTTACGGGAGCAGATGACCGCAGCAGTACAGAAACAAAGGGGCTCCTGCTGTGACAATGCAGTGTGAGTGACAGGATGACTGCTGGGACATAGTGGTAAATAAGGCAATATTATCCACAGGGCATTGCCGTGATGCTGACAGCTTATGAGTGGTGGGCTGTCACAAGAGTATGAATATTGCTTCTATGTATTTTCCCTACATTATGAAGCAGCATGGAGTCTCACTGAAAGATGGGCGAGATTAAACAATAATCAACAAAGTGCAAAGTGGCTTGTGAAATTATCCAAATATTTAAAATAAAATGTTACACCAACAGGTTGTGCGGTGCTATGATTAAGCATTGTGGACTCGGTGCAACACGGTAAATTGCAGAGAGCTCCAGTTATTATCTTCAGCTTAAGGCCGATTTATAGTCGGCTTGCACGCACGCACGCAAAACCCGCAAAACACGCAACACGCCCCTTTCATGCCCTCTGGCGGCTTCCGTGCGTCCGCCAATTTTTCTAACTATACGACAAAGCGACGCGAGCCTCACGCAGCCCGCAAGGCTGTGATTGGTCTGCTTACTACATCCCATCCAGAGTCTAGCTTCCGGTTTCATGCCCCATAATACGAGGAAATCACGGAAGATTTAGAACAACGAATATGGAAAAAATAGATGAGCACTTGGCAGAAGAGATCCGAAAGTATGACCACTTGTATAACCCGTCACCGAGTGGCCGATTTGTCCGCCAGAAATAGAGTATGAGGAGCCGGAGTGGCGATGTAAATAAAGAGTCGACGAAGAAGAAGTTGTCTCTTCTTTGTGGGTTTTGTCTTCGACAAAAAACTTAACTCGTGAATTGCGTTGCAACACGCGCAGCACGTTAGAGAAGCATAAACCAAAACGAATCCGTCGATGCAGCTGCGTTTGCAGTCGCAGGACTATAATTCGGCCTTCAGTCCGGATTTCTCTGTGCTGTTCCCAAACCCTATTTCCAGTCTATTGATAACGTATCACTAAAGAAGGTGGCTCCCCTCTGCAAGCTAGTCTCACCCTGAACTAATATCAGCATACATTGATCAACTAAACAGACATTTTGCTTCATGTTTGTTCTGGTAATTCTTCGCCTTTTCAGAAGAAAACTGAACACTTTTGTCCTTCTGGTTGGGTTAAAGGAATCTGTGAGATATCTCTGATGCTTTGTACTTCCCAATATCGAAAATGGATAATTTCAGGTTTTGAAAATATGCTGCTTTCCTTAGTCCTATTTGACAGTGAATTAAATATTAGACAACATTGGACATTTGATTGATAATTTTTGGCTCTAGAATACAGCAATGAGCATTTCAACTTTTTTCTTATGTTTTATGGACAAAAAATAACTTTAAAATTACCATTCAGTTTGCAGCTCAACTCCAGGTGTTGCAGTAGGGTAGTTACATACTCCCATTTGGAAAAATAATTTACACCCAACCAACAGTATTCAGAGTGCAGTCACACCTGAGTGGCTTACGAGACATTATAGACTGCTGTTTAGATTATAAAGATGTAAAATATCATATGCCTGACAGAAGTCAGGCTTCTGTCCAAATTGGTGCAAATGTTGACGCCATTTCCAGACTAATCTGAAAAAGATTGGACCTTTTGTGTTACCCCACTGCAAGCAGAGCTCTTACGTCCTCTTAATGCACCTTGAGCATGTTTTAAGGAGATGGTGCTTGCCAGTCAGTCATCCCTAAGGGGGACTTAGAGGGAGCTGTAGGAATGTACCAGTAAAGTTGATGTCAGCAGTCATTGAAGTTAGGGGACAGGACAACAACTCAAGTGTCCTTGAGCTAGAAATTTGGTGAGACCACCAGTGAAACGGGGTGACATTGCAGGGAAATTGCATTGTCCTGTGCCAGTACCCACTATATGCTTACTATACGGTGAGTACGCACATGTTCCATTAGAACATGCTCTACACACCTTCCTTTTGGCTGAACTAACAGTATGCCTCCATTACAGCTGTTTCAAGATGAACCAGCTGTTAGCACAGTTGGATGAGAACAAACCTACCTTGCCAATCAAATTACCACTATTATAATATGCCAAAAGGCACTAAAAGCCTTGTCTACCCTACTACTCTAGCCCTTTTATTAAACCAAAAGCAAGACCCTTCCAATGTTATCTGACCTTTTTAGGTGTCTCCCTAAACACACATGATAATTGGTTGCTAGATAGACATTCTCTATAGTTAATTTAATCTTTGAGTTTTGGGCTGTCAATACGCCAAAAAGAAACAAAGATTTGCACACTACAACTTGGGTTCTAAATTCAAGAAAAATAATCAGGGATACAAATAATTCAGCGATGATTGCTATCAGGTATATAGTTGCAACTCTGCAAAGAAAATGGAAAAATGTTGTTTACTTTACACAGCACTTGTTTTGATAACATAACATTACTGCAATAAGGAAATTGTTGGCAGAGTAATCAAGGCCTCTGAAAAAGTAATCTCAGCGTGTATTAACTTAACTATTAACTAGTCTCAACAACACTGAGCACTAGGTGGGCAAGGTCGGTCTGGAAACCCACCTGTACTGTGTGTATGTGCACCACAGTGCCCTGGTCTCAGTTGAGTCACTGTCAATGCAGCAGTAAAAGCTCAGGATATACACTGTGTGGAGGATCCAAACATGGTGATCTGATAACGTCTTTCTTATCCTCCTCTGATTAGTTTCGTTTTACGTCTTCCTTTAAGAAGAAAGTCAAGTTTGAAAGCATCAGAGCGTGTGTAAATGAACAAGCTCCTAGTTTCCATTAGGTGCTGATCTCCACTACTAACACTGGTAAGAGCTTCGTGTTGGTGACCCTTGCTGCAGCAAGTATGCAGATGAGTAAATATTTAACACATGAACAGGATGTCACTGGCATTTCTATAGCTCGGTCTGTGGGCATGTGCTTGAACTGTGATGATAGCAAACCACAAGATGATAGCTGATGGCCTATGTCCTGACCAGATAATTCTATTTTAGACTCAAATTAGTCTCTAGTTGTCACTTTATATATATATATATATATATATATATATATATATATATATATATATATATATATATATATAGTTAATAATACTAAATGATAAAAACACAACCAGAGCAGTATAAAACAACACCTATTTCAGCTCATTCAAGCCTGAAGCATGTAATTATTCTCTTTACCAGGAAGACTAGTTAGACTTTCGAACCTGTTTTTCTGGCTCCTGTTCCAATGGAACATGTGTAGGATTCTGAGGGAGCCGCCTACAAGACAAAGACATAGTTTCTCCTCAATTCACTAAGAACTAAAATGTTTCTGATATAATACTTTTAGTTTGAGTTGAGATAACTTTATAACTGTTAAAACTCAATGCACTGTTACAATACACAATGTTGGTACTAAAAAAAGCAGAAGCTCTTAGATAAACAATGTTATCTCTGTGTTGGCTAAAAAGTAGGAGTAGTAACAATGTTTCTTTGAGGATTTAGCACCTTGTGTGGTTTTAACACCATGACACCATCCGAATGTAATCTTCTCCATTATGCTTTTCCTCTTGCGGTGAAATGTAATTTAAAAAGGGAACTCAATGGGAACTGGCAGCACCCTCTGATGTTCAATTTCCATCAAAATCATGTGCACTTTAACACAAGTTAATACCTTAAAACTTGAAACTTATACTGCAATCTAGTTTCTGATCCGAGTTCTGTAGAACCAGGGGGGACAAAAATCAACAAAAACACTTCACTAACATACTGAGGAGTCAGCTGAAACTGTAGACAAAAAGGATCTATGAGTTTTCAGAAATCCATAAGGAGTAGCGGGAGAGACAATGGTGCACTGGAAAATTGAATGCTAAGACTGCATGTAACACTGCTTTCAGTGTTTGAGGAAGAATTGTCCTGGAGGGGTCAAATGGGCCCATTAGCCCTTTACTATTGAGTCATTGCCAGATCCAAGAGGGACATAAACAAAACTGTATAACTACTAGGACACAAACTACTGTGCGAATAACACAGTCTGAGGGCAAATTGCCCTTGCTCAGCAGCGACCACGTCAATCTGTGACCGAAGCTGGAGTGCAATCATGCACCTGCAACAGATTCTGATTGAAAGGTACACAGACTAAAGAGTTAAAGAAAAGTGTCTCAGAGAGAGAGAGAGGCCTCTTGCAGGAATTGTAGCTGAAACCATGAGGTCTGACTGATGATGGTAACAACTTTATGGATTATAGTGTGAGTGGCCATACATTAAAAGGTGCTGCACCGTTAGCATATACTGTTCAGGACAATTCAGAGAACTCTGTCTTGCTCCTACTGCCCCTTAACTAAAGCCATATTCTTTTAGCTGTTTCAATGCAAATATTTCCTGGGCCATATTGACGGACTACTTACTCTACTGACAATTTCTGATCCACTAAAGTTTCATGATGAACCAAAATATCTTTACATTTTTATGTGTTTCAGATTGATCAACTTATTTGTCGCCAACACCACAATATTTACACAGACGACCAAATGTTGAATTTTATATTTCTGTTTTCACTTTTTGAACTTGAACTGTAAAATCTTCTTCGTTTTAAAAGCTTCATAACGAGTAACTCAGCCGCTCTTGTCCCTGCTCTCTCAGTTCCATCGGTCGGCTAAAACAACATCGTTCGGTCTATGTGAACAGAAAATATGTGCTTATTTGCATATAGAGTGAGGAAGTGTGATCCAATACAAATGGTCACAGAGGACACATGTCAAGATGCATTATAATGCCAGGTGTGATTGGATCACCAAAGACGAATGTAACACCAGGTCTGAACAGGGCCATAGACGTCAAATGATTATTATTGGTTATTTATTTTGTATGCCACGTTTCAATTTATTTTTAAATTTCATAGATAAAGTGACCGCCACACAGCGCACACAGACACTATAAAATAGCCAACATGTTAAGCCAACTCCAGCTGATAAAATCTAAAAATAAGAAGGCTGCTAAAAGCATCTATTCTGCTCTTGATTTCATGGCGATGTCTGGGGGCAGGGAGGGTGTAGTGACAGGGCGTGTGATGTTTTAACAGGGTCAATATCACAAAGGCGTACTCTGGCTCAAAGCCTGTAGTTCTGAGTCTTTACTACTACAACCACCAGAGTCAGATTGTTTTCTTGTATCTCCACCTCCCGGATAACTTGGTCAGGTCTACCCCATACCCCTCATCTGCCTCCAGTGTTTCTGTCAAAATCTCACCTCTCTGCCAGAGGACATTGCCTAGGCCTGCCGAGAATGTGGCAGCACCACACTATCTCCACATTTAACTGCCCCCCACAAGCATGCAGCTGAATGCTTCACACATGCTTTACTGCGACTGCTAAACCTGTGCACACATAAACGTCTGAAGGTGATCACACAATCCCTACAGCCCTTTAGTTTTGCTATTTTTAGGAACTAGTTACACCGAAACCATACATACACACCCTTTTCCCTCTCAATCCTCTCGTGTTGTCTCCATCACGCTAATATTTACAAACAATTTAATTCAGTTATGTCTGACACTTTATTGTGACAATAATAACAATGACCTAACTGACATGTTTTGGATAAGTTTTCATATTACTGCCAGGTTTATTAATGCCTTTACAAGTCTGTTAGCTGAGGCTTTTATCTCTGCTTTTATAGCTGCTGCAAATAATAAAGTCAACATGAAACCTCTTGTTAAACACACACACATTCATAAAAGCAGTGCACCATGTAGGTTAGGTTCATATAGAAACACCTCTGGTTGGTGCAGATGACAACAACAGAAACTAAGTGTGTGCAGGTCTCGCCGATTACCTTTTATTCTCTGGTTGATAACGTGCTAAGCAGTCAGATGATCTGGTGTCATCTTTAGTCTCAGCAGCACAGGGTTGCCAATCCTTGGATTAACTTCTCACGTCAATGTTTTGCAACGTGGATTCTAGACTGAACATCTAATGAGCAGCCATGAACTCAATTAGCTTGGCACACAGCAACACTGCCAGACAAGCTGATCCTGATTACGTTCTCACTGGCTACAAACACACAACCTAAACTTTTTACTAACAACTCAACATTGTATATGAAGAAGAGGCCCTTCAACAGCACTACTCTATTCAGCCACACAACAACTAACTGCCGATCAATAAGGTGTCCCCTGTCACCCAGGGAGTTGAATTTCATACAGATTTACAGATTTAATAAAAGTAACTAACAAAATTGTTCCAGATAATCCAATCAAATAAGGGTCTTAGATTTGAATGCTTCTTCATTTACAGAACATGGTGACAATCTGTAATTTCCTAGGCTACATTCACATTTTTTTCCAGATGCATTATGCCTGGTGTCCACACTACTCCAGACTGTTCAGACACCTAAAACCGAGAACTTTGGAAAGGATTCTTGCCCCAGTTTAGTTTGAAAAGCCCGGGGGTTGTGTTTTAGACTGGAGGAGGAGAAACGGAAAGTCAGTCACCCGCATTCACTTCCTGAATGGGTCTCATCAATCTGCAACTAAGCAGCCAGTTCCAGGTGGAAAATCAGATACTGGTTTACAACAGCATGCACATGACCCGTGTACATCGATGATCGTGCATCTTCAGGTGTTGGCCAAATGGGGATAATTCCTGAAACAGAGCTCTTCAGGACAGAGATCACTATTATTAAGAAAGAGTCTACAGAAATGTTTTTTTCTTTACTGTAGAATATTTCACATTTCACCAAATGTCATACAGGGACCAGCATGCTGGTGCAGCTGTGAATTAGTGAGCTACTGAAATTTAGAGCAAACTTTGAAGCATGCAGGGGTTAGTGGATTCAAAACATGCATCAGTGGAGTTCTCCTTTAAAAAAGGTCAATTAATAAATATACTAGTTATCCTTTAGAGTCAATTTGTTTGAAGCAATGAGCCAGACACAACAGCACAACTCAGATTGTTAGTGGTGGGCTGAAAAAGTCCTTATTAGAACTTGGTTGTTTAGTTTTGTGTGTCTGTGCTGAACGCCCAGGCATGATCATATTTACTGCAGACTTCAGGAACATGAGTGTCTGTAACGCTGTGTTGCAACTGTGGTGTTATGCAACATCAACACAACTTTGTTTGTACAAATATTTAATGTGACAGAATGTACACTGTAATGGGTTGGCTCTCTCCAGCAAAGCTTTAGTTCTGCAAGCTCATTTTAATATTATACAGAGATGAGCTGAAACCAATCCAAACCTGAAGGAGAGAATCCAACATTTAACAACTTGCAAACCACTCGCATAAGGTTGGCAGTATTGTTACAGGGGGAAGCTCATGTTGAGAAATATTTGTAAACAGATAACCAGTCAAATGTGTATCAGTAATAAAACAATCATGTCCCAGAGTGAGCAGTTTGGTGTTAACCTGTCTTAGTATTGACGTTTAAGATACATCTCAAGTGCCAGAAGAAAGAATTCATAAGAAACAGCCAAGACAGCAGGGCTTTCCAGTTTTTTATGAAACCATAATGTAGAGGGTGACAAATTGTATTATATCCTCGACTCCGATAATTGATATAGACTGGCACATTTGAAGAATACTAACCCATTTCAGTTGGGAAAAAATCAACAGGCTATGTATTCAGTACTGTGTCCGCCCCTGTCAGGATCATTGCTTTCGCCTGATCTGCCGAGACAAGTCATTAAGGACTGAAATAGCTGACCTCCAAAGATCAGCTTTGAATAGAATTGTCATTTAACCTGTAAACTCACAGTGTACAGCCACCATATTTGCATGTGTGCAGTGCAAGTGCCAATAAATTACAATTTCCCACATTTGAACACTTCCCCTTCCATCAACTTGCATGCCACAAGCCTACAACCTGGCCTATAGAGACATCTTCAAGCCCCTGACAAGCTGCAGTAGCAGAGACAAAACGATGTGCAGTCATGGTGGAGGGATGGGTTGCAGTTGGTGGGGGTGTATTATGCATTTTAGCTGTAGTCTGCTCTGATGGCCTGATCACACTGGGCGCCTGCAGACAGCACAAGTGAGCTGGGGTTTCCGGATCAAGAGCTGCATATGCTGATAGTGAAACTGCACCAAAGGGCTGGGAAGGTACACAGCACCACAGATGAGACTGAGCAGCCTCAAGTATGTGGCACATGCTACATCAGACGCATCTGTGATCAGACTGTCAGTCAAGCAAGGCTGGCAGCAGATGAGGGATGTTTGACAGGACACTTGTGCACCAGGATATCACGGATGGGAAATAATCAACACGTGGTGGTAGTGTTTGAAATAATACCATCACAGAGATTGTGTGTGTGGATGCATCACGACCTGTTATAGCGGCCTCCATTAAGATACACTAGAATTGCCGAGAGGGTTAACATAAGGCTAACTTATGGCTAGGGTATAGAACTATAGGTTGGAGATGACGTGCTGATTGAGCCGCTGCGTGGGTGTCTTGGTGACGTTGTAAAGCTCCACGGTCTTATTTCACTTTAAGTCACAGGTTTGAGAGGAAGCGAGTCTCCATCTCCCTACATGGCTGCATAGCGTGCACACACAAAAGAGATCCATCCATCTGACAAGCAAACAAACACGAGCCCGGGCCGCGGCACCACAGCTCTTGGTAAATGTGCTTACCTGGGCTCGGGCAGGATGATCTTCTTGCTCGCCCGGGCCGCTGGTGTAGACTTGCTCTTCTCCATCGCCATCAAATAACTGACATCGGCGAGTACTGCTTCGAGGTCCGCCATCTTTCGACCCTTGTGCGACCACAGCTGATACAAGAACCGGAGAAGGGGGTGGGTTTGGTTTCAGGGAATTAAAAATTTGGGTCCGGCGCCAGATGTGACCAACATCAAGGGCCGAGGTGCGTGACGGTGGCCGGCGGGGCGGACAATCAACTGGAGCCGCGACGCTGTCTCCGGCTGCGGTGTGCTCACCTCGCCTCAAACTGTCATCGTTGCAAAAGGAAAGGGGAAATTCAGGGAGATAGACATTGGGTGACAGGTTAGATGAGAAACGACAGTCACGGGGCCCGCCTGATCACCGTCCTTGTAATCCCATTTAGTGCAGAATGGGAGACACAAAATGCATGCGGGCTTCTGGGGTGGCAAACAATGCAAGGAAAAGCTGATGAGATCTGTCGGTGAGGCCAGCTCCTCCTCGCTTTGTAGTAATCTGTCTCACAGCGAGGGGAAGGTGCACCAGATGTCGGCTCTGGGGACAGCTGTCAGATCCCACGGGTCGCTGGGGACTCCTCTGGTCGTACTCACGGAGATGTGTCCACACGGCGGATGTGTCTCCAGTGCAGCATGTGTTTTCTGGGATTTTCCCTCAAAGTGTAAACACACGCCGACAGACGAAAAAGATAAAAACACTTAGCTCCTTCCGTGTCTGGAAACCAACCCAAAAAAACAGTCTTACGTTGGTTAGAACAACACGTGTGGTCGGGTCTCTTCCCTTGGTCTCAGAGAAGTGGCAAAATGAAGGGGGCTCAGGCGGGGGGGGACAGTGGGCGACAGGTTGAAGTTTCCACCGCCGATGTCCTGGATGTGTCGCGGCTTGTGCGCACATACAAACAAGAAAACACGCGAGTCTCTCAGGCGCGTTTTGGCACAAGTAAAACCACGCAAGCACAGGTTGGAGACGGGTCGGGACTCTGGGTCTACATCCCCCCGCAAGAAGGACTCCACACACCGCGGTCGTGTTTATGTTGCCGTCGTTGTTGCTGGCTTCCTGTGTAGGCTGCAATGTTCCTGCTTATCGCCTCATCAATCTCTCTCTGCCCCTCTCACAGACACACATGCACTAAAAATGTCGCCCGCGTTTAGACCCTCTGAGGGGTTTAGCACCCAATCCAACCCAAACAGGTGGGCGTCATCAACTAACCTCGAGCCAAATCCTCAACGCTAGAGAGCTAGCTCGCTTTAGCCCGCTTGCAATGTCGATATTTGGGTTCGTCTGCTAGTTAGCTTCCGCGCTAGCTAGCGAAAAAAGGAAACCTGCTAACCAATAGGCTAACTACCGAGCAGCGTGTAGGGAGATGAATCTCACTATGCATCCAGGTTGGGTTCCTCCAGCTCGGCGGACACGTTAAATGTCCCGGTTGTCTGCAGCAAACGCGGTGAGCAGCTGGCACTAACGGCTAGCACTGGCTCGGCTTCAGGCAGCGATGTGCTTGACAAGCTAACCGCTGCGAGGAGACTGGCTGCGGGGATTGGGGAAGTCTTGCAGCGTCCCCGGAAAGAAACAGTCATCGAGGGTTCACTCGAGTCCAAAACGACACGATGGCACAGAATAATCCATGGCAGCTTGTTGTGTAACCCCGAGCATTGGGGGGGACCCTCCTCGCCTGGAGACCCAGCACAGAGCTACTGACTGTGCGCCGATAGTGACGCTGGTAGCTGGCCGTGGAGGAAGGGGCGGAGGAGGGGGAGGGAGAGCTGCTGGGAGATGGAGCTCCGCTGGAGCAGCGGTGGCTGCGTCGCCCGTAAACCGAGAACTTTGCCCCGGTGCTGTAAACTTGTCGATGATCGGGTGATACTCCAGGCCTCGGGTCAGCAACACAGAGGCGCCCGATAGAGTTCCCCGTCACTCCCGTCAGAGGCGCAGATCTCCGGTAACGACACGAGTCGAGCGGGTCCTAGCCTACCAGGCTCTCCGTGCTGGGGCAGCCCACGCTCGGCCAAGTAGCTGTCCGTCCGTCGGTCGTGAGTGCTGAGTGTCTCCGTCCGCCGCTGCCGATCAAGCTGCTGGTTCCCCTGCCCCGGTGTGGCACATGTGTCAGTGAACCCACAGCCTGGGTTATTTTTCCTCTGTTTTTTCTATTAGCACAGTGGCACTGCTCTGTGGTTCAACTTCCTCCCACTGCGGCGGGGAGAGGCTTGTAAAACACGGAGCGGCTCACTGTGCACTGGGCCTGGGCCACACTGGGTTACGACAGAGGGGGGAAATAACATTGTTTTTTAAGTATTTATTTATTTATTTTACATTTGTGTTCAAACAACATCGTCAACCAAAACACATGTGACTCTTGCGCGTTTATTGCTCTGATCGCAGCTTCATCTCCAGGATTGTCCATATTTGGAGCATTTTTGTCAGTGGAGATTTATGACTGAGCGTTTCACTGGGAACAGCATCTGTTTATAGGAGATTTCCCGGATGATGGAGGGGGCGCTTTTAAAAATTTGAATTGGTTGAGTGCTACAGCCTTGCCTACAAACAGGCTCTAATAATAATGACCCTCCGCTTTCAGCCTGTGGCACATAGGTTGCTGTTCACATTGCATATGAATGGTCACGCAGCAGCAGCGGCCTCTCATAATGCATGTTACCGCTCTATTAGTGGTTTTCTATAGACGCTCCGGCGAACAGACTGTAGTGTCTGATGGAAGCGCAGCGCCGCTTCCTGGCCAGCAGCGGTACTGCTCTTCATGCACTGCAGTGCACAGGCCTGTACATGTGGCTGAGGGGGACAAACAGGCCTATGGGCTAAATTTGGTCCTACAACAAAAAAATTCAAGAATGTCAGGGAGGTTTTTACTTTATAATTTTGCATTATTTATACTTTTCAAATTCAGTAATGTGTTTGTAAATGCCAATAAATAAAATAATGGGACATAAAGTAAAACGAAATCATCACAAACAATGACTCTTTTTATCCGTTGTGGGTTTTTGTTAAGCAAATTATTACTGGATTCCCTTAAATTGAATCTTAGAACAAAAATACAATAAGATATAAAAATATCTGCCGAATTTACCACACCTATTATTATTATTATTATTGTAATTATTAAAAAGGCTGGTCTCCAGGTCAAACATGACTCTAAAGTACCAAATTGTAGCTACAAGATAATTAGCATCTGTAGTCATTTTGCAGGTCAGAACAGTTAAACTATGAAGTGATGTTTATGACTGTTAAGTCCGGCAAAAAAACCTGCAACATTTTACTATTGACGTCCACATTAGATCAACAGCCCAAAACCCAAAGATGTTTACTTTCATTTACATTTTTCATACATTATCAGTATTTTTAGTTTATATTAGTATTGTATGTTTTACCAATATTAATAGCAAAATATACTATTAAAAGTAAAAAGGTACTTGTTTCAGTAGAAAAGTGGCGGAAGACATTGTTATTGGATGAATACAGCATGTTTCTGATGGAGATTATTTTATTTCCTCTTTTTTTTGTACCAGACATTTGGATCTGGAACAATGTGATTACGTACACTGATCATATTTTGCTTGTATATGCCAACAAGTCATTTTGGATTAACCTGTTTATCAAAACTCTCACTGAACTTTTAGGTTTATCTATCTTATTTTATCTATAAATCCATGCATCCATCCATCCATCCATCCATCCATCAGATGATAAGAAAATACATAGGTGGAAGCCAGTAGGGTTTAAGAAAGACATTTTATTCAGCACTAGGTAGCAGCAGGGGTAAAAGGTGAAGGGTCATATGGGAAGGGGGGGTCTGGGGAGTTTGGAGTAAGTTGTTACTGCTGAATGCGGCGGATGGACTGGATCTGAGGGGTCTGGCAGTGGGAGCCAAACTCCCTGAAGTGTTTGTACTCCCCACAGTGACGATCACACTCCATGATATACTGGTATCCACGGTAGCCAGGGTACTGGTAGCACACAAATCTGTTGAGAAAGAACAATGTGCACATGAAATGCTGCAAAAGTCGACTGTTGGGAGTATATTTTCTGAACTGCTTAAGAGGCTGAAAAAAGAAAATTGAATGGGGAAGTATGAAATAATAAATGTGGAATGGTAGGAGGAGTTATGTTGCAGCTGGAGGACACTCACGCTCCAGACTGGATCCTGAGAGAGCCAACTTCGTTGTTGCACCAGCCCATGGCCTGGAGGGAGGGGTAATCGTCGCTAAGCTCACCCTTGCGGCCCAGGAAGTTCTCACGCTCGTAGATAGTCATACGACACTCTCTGTGGTTCTGGAGGGCCAAAGAGAGAACAAACAATTCATAAAAGATGTTTTTCCAGTCAGTCAAGTCTAACGCAACCATCTGACAAACACAAAGGTTTCACAGACACAGTAGATATGTTGACATTTCTGAGTGAAAAGGAAGGGGGAGAAAATAACTCGTGAACTTACAGCACAGGCAATTGGTCTGAAGGAGGTCAGTCTCTCAATGTGATAGGCATTGCTACCGCCGAAAGCATCACACTGGGGGTACTCTCCCCTC
Organism: Pseudopleuronectes americanus; assembly: GCA_038501795.1. Classification (NCBI taxonomy): domain Eukaryota; kingdom Metazoa; phylum Chordata; class Actinopteri; order Pleuronectiformes; family Pleuronectidae; genus Pseudopleuronectes; species Pseudopleuronectes americanus. Next base: position 1,513,683 of record CM076733.1, on the reverse strand, counting down.
TCCAGGACAAACTGCTGTCCCTGGTAGGAGGCGTGCTCATAACCCACCCAGCTGGGGGAGAAAAAGTTCAGAATTATTACCTTCTCATTTCAGTTTTATGATAGCTGCAGTGTTGCATCCGCCTGCTCCTCTCTGCAAATCTAAAAGCCTTTTTTCGGAATGTGAATATCTGTTTACTCACGCTCCACTCTCCACTCTGAGGGAGCGCACGGTCTCAAAGCCAAACTCCATCACGTTGCAGCACTCGGAGGTGAACTCATGGCGACGGCCCTGGAAGCACTCCTCGTCGAAGACAATGATCTGACGGGGACAAATCAGGAGATGTTAAGGCAGTTGATATATGAATGCAATAGCACATTAAACACAAAGAGATAGCTTGTTGTGTAGGAAACCAACTTAACAGCAATTTTTAAAAGCATGAAATTATGTTAGGTTTGTTTGTTAATGCATCAAATGGGATGCATTTAATTATAAATCACGATAGAGACAGTTAAAGGTAAATTCATATGATATATTGTATTTCTAGTTTCTAGTCTACATATATTCGGTTCCCTGCTTGGGAAGAAATGGTAGCTCCCTCGAGGAGCTGGTGATAAATTGTGTGTCTTATCATCCGAGACATTTAGAAGCAGTCGGTGGCATCCCGGGGAAAACATGTAGGTTGAAAGGACCTCTATTGAGGTGATGTATGAATCTGTTCCTCCGTCTGCAGACTCACCTTCCAGTGGCCGGAGAACTTGGTGCAATGGTGAGTCATCTTGTCTGGAACGAGGAAATAAAGACAAATGTAAGATTGTTGAAAGGGACATAGTGCACTTCCAGATATCCCATTGACTAGAGGGCACAGCCTGTGCAAACACTGAAGTCTGAGAGGTCTGTTCACATGCACTTGATCCTGAAAAAGCTTATACACAAAAGTTTGGCTGACAAAGAATCCAATTGCACTCAAATCTAAAAACCGGACATCAGGAGGCTCACTTTTGTAAGTGTTATTCTGTGAAAATAACAAGCCTGGACCACTATTCAACATGTGAAATGACCTACGCAGCAGCATCAGAGTCTATTTTTTTAAGGCTGAATAGCCCCAGTAAAAAAAGTGACCTGAATACTAGAATCAGCCTGAATGCATCATCCCTGAATGGAAACATCTATTTAAAGTAACCACTATGAACAAGGTCAAAGAAGCCAGAGGCTTCGACAATTCTGTCTCTTTATCTCACTTTCTGACTATTTCTTTTCCATCATCACCATTTATCCGGCCCACCGGGTACAGTGAAGGCCGTCAGTGTTTGGGCTGTTTGCCTATGTGAATTTATGGGGCTGATGTACCCTGGCTATGCTGCCCTGAGCTGCCCTGTGCTGGGTGCGCTGTGCTGGGTAAAGGACAGGGACTCACCTTGCTTTGATGCCCTTGGGATGTCCTGCCGTGAGAGTGAGAGGAGACACGCGCCCCCACCCTTTTAAAGCCTCCCCTGGCAAGGGGCCATGCTGAAAGCCTCGGCTCAGCAGCAGGGAGGGGCTTGTCATTGTCCCCCCCGACAAAAGCATGGTTAATCTGTGGAGGGGCAGAAGTGCAGACACCACATTATCACCCTGGGCAGTGGACATTGGTACATGGGAATATGAGATATAGGATGAGAAAAAAAAAGGGCATAAGATGTAAGGGGGCGGAGGAGGGAGATAACTTTAACAGGATACTTTTCTACGCTTTATTACTGAATAATTTTTTTGCGATTATATATTAGTCCATGGGTCTAAATGTTAGACAAAATCTCAAACTGCTCACATTCATCAAGCTGGTAACAGGACATATTTAGTATTTTTAGGCAATAATAACAAATTCGTTGATAATACATTTTCAGTCAATCAATGAATTGAAATACTTTCCCTGTCGCTCATGTTAGTACATTAACACTCACTTTGATGACTCTGCGATATGCTGTATCCCCAAAAGTATAAATCCTAAGAGAGTTTCTGTTCTCTCAGTTAATCTGAACTGCAGCATATGAGAAATGTTTGTCAGAGTCCTACCAAGAATATCTGGTAGAATTGTGTCAGCAGTTTAAAAACTGTTTTAGTCTGAGAGTCATTTTATTACATCCAGATTTCAAAATTGAAGTCATGCCTTGTTATAAAAGATAAATGTCAGCTATGTTTAAACAGGTTTAACCAAGAGGTTGTCAAGTATAGAACAATATATCCTCTGATGCAAATCAACACTGTGTGTGTCTGTGTGTGTGTGTGTGTGTGTGTGTGTGTGTGTGTGTGTGTGTGTGTGTGTGTGTGTGTGTGTGTGTGTGTGTGTGTGTGTGTGTGTGTGTGTGCGTGTTTGTTAGATAGTGAGTGAGTGACAGACGGTTCACATACTCAACAATTGTAAATAAGAGAGCCCAGGCACTCTATGGTAACAGAACATTCTGAACAGCAGCCCTACCTTCTGTCAGCCTATTTGAGTTGTATTTATATGCACAATCTGTATTTCAATCACTTCTAGATGTAACCACGTCTTATTTCTATAAACCATAACAGGCACATTTAGTTAATCACTGTATAAGGGTCTGTGTGAGATTCCGTTTTCATCAAACCGAACCGATTTCTGCACTGCAATAAGTGAGCGATGTGCTTATTAATTTGTGATTATTTGAACCTGTGATGAACCACAGCGATAAAAGCAACCAAATGACAAGCAAGTAATTCCCAGGTGCAGTAATTGACCTAGATAGCTTCAGCCTTATTCTGGGGGAATGATTGAAACAAACAGGGCAATCGACAGCAGAAGCAGGGGAAGGTCAATGGGTCAGCAAATCAATACGCTTCTTTGTAATGGTAGCATACATTTAGACAAAAAATACAAAGACCAACAAGTTAGATTCAGTCATGTTTAGTTATCAAACCTCTTACAAGCATGGATTCTTGAAGGAGGGTGTCTAATAAAAAGAGGAACATTGAAGATTTAACAGCATAGAGATAAGTTAAAGAAATGGCAAAAAGCTGTACATCTGGAGAAGCCTTAAGAGGTCCTGACGAGGAGGAGTCATTCTAAAATCGAAGGTCAGATAGTAACAGGGTGTCAGAAATCAACAGGTTTCTTCCATCTGAGAGTAGAAATGTGTGCATTAGATTTTGTGTCAGTGTAAGTAGACGCATTGGCCTCAAGGTCAATAGGTTTCAAAATCAATGGCTGTTCTCCTGTTGCATGTGCACAAATTTCATTTGTTTTCAAAATATGCCTGCTGATAACGGACTTATTTCATTGTATCAAATAATATCTTATTCTGATAAATGTAAAAAAAATGTTGTTCTCAATTTAAGGATTCTGATCATATACTTAACTTTTAGTATCAACCCACCTCTAAAAATAGTCCTCAATCAATTCACTGGACTTCACTTTCTCCCATTAGCCGATATTGATCATTTGTTGTCTGCTGTAGGAACCGGTTGCAATATAAAAAGTTTGAATTGATGAATTGACATTTCGATTTCATATAAATGGTTCCAATCTGTTTACAAAGATTGGGAATCTAACTCAGCGCTGATGCCCATGTTTTAGAACTTGATACTTGCTTCATTTTTTGCCATCACCATCAAAAATGTACAGGGGTTTGATACGCAGCCAAATAGGAACCGCACAGATTACCAGATTAATTCCAACATAATCTGAAAATATCAAACACAATTTAATCTTGCTTCCATAGTAGAATCGCATCATCTAAAGTGACATAATCGAGAAATATTCCAGCTGTAATCTAAGATTAATTACCACTTTCAACCACCAACTTTCACCTCTAAAGACTACAGACAACAAATACTTTAATGTTAATGTTTAAATTACAATATACTCAAATAGTGATTTTATAATATTGGAGAGTCTAAATTACAATATCAAGTAAGTTTGTGGACTGAATTACTTGAAAATCCTGTAACTGTCACTGTTTACTTTACAGAAAGAGTTAAGATAAACTTGAATAATGCTAATTTTGCACTGCTCACCTGTAGCAAATCGTAATGTAAAATTATGGAAGTTGGAATTTCATGAGTCTAATGAAAGACTGAGCTAACAAGCTTGTTGATGACTACAAGTTCATTAGATTTGTATTGAAATACATTAAACCACGGACACGTTCGTTTTATGGTTAGAGGGTCAAACCCGCCTCTCGCCCAATGTCAGCTGGGATTGGCTCCAGCCCCCTGTGACCTTCAAAGATCAAGCGCTATGGATAATGGATGGATGAATAGTGCTAACATGTTACCACCTGTTACCGCTCACAGCGCTATAACAAACTAGTCCTGGTATATTTAGAGATGATATCCACAAAATATTTTTCTAACGTTTGGACAGAGACAGGTTAGCTATTGCTTTTTGTTTCTAGTGTTTATGCTAAGCTAGGCTAACTGCCTGCTGACTCCAGCCTAGACACAAACATGAGATATTAAACGTCTGCTCTCACCCTTATTAGGAAAGGAAACAGTAAATATATTTGTCATGAGTTTTCCCAGTCTTTGTGTTGATTTATATAACCAACATATAATAAATCATTGCATTGTGTGGTATCCTTTCTTATAATAATAGAACATTTTCCTGTTATAATATTTATATATCTCTCTCTCTATATATAGAGAGAGAGAGATATATTAGAAAATAGATGTGTAAAAAGGCTTCTTTCATTTCATTTCATGTGTTTTTTCAAAATCAACTAGATGAATAGATCACTTGAAAGAATGATTTCAAATACTGAGTTGTTTTTTTTAGCTGGAGAATATGCTATATTTGTGTGTGACTGTTTATGTGATTGAGAGGGGTCCCCTCTTTGTGCCCCCAGAACCTTTGCATTCCTCCTCTCTACATGTTACTAGTTTACAGCCCCATCAGTCCAACACATGCAGAAAATGCCTTGGTCAGTGCTTTCCTTTGATAGTAAAACGCTTACAGGCAAGCCAGTGGGGCCGGCGGCGTTTCTAGGCTATGCAATGACCCGGTGGCTTTGGCACAGGCCAACTGTGATGACGAGAGGCTTTCTTTTGTGCTATGAGCCTCTACGTTTGGCCTTTGCCAGAGTATAAAAGCTTGGGTCGAGCGCTGAAGGGACCAGCACGAGCCAGCCTCCCTCACACGGCACTGCAAGCTATACTAACGCAGGTAAGGACACACAGACACAGACATACACACCAGGGGGGCAGCCACACATCATCCAGAGCCAGGGCCCACTCCCTGCCCACCACACCCAGGCAAGCCACCCTCAGCCTGGGGAAAGACCCAAACAGAAATACAGGGCCTAAATAAGCCTCCCACATAAACGGCAGACTTGTGCCTTAGTCCAAATCCCCAAAACATACCTACCATCCCCTGACAAAGTTTACACCTCGACTGAAGACACATTGAACTCTCAATTCTACTTCACTTCACCTTCCCTTTTCATTCTCTCCTCTATGATCCTTTCACTCCATTTACATCTATAATTCTGTTCATCCCCTTGTCTTCCTCCATCCTTTCACCCAGACTCTCCTGAAGCCCCTCACCATGTCTCAGACTGCCAAGTCCGCCTCCAGCCAGGGCACCGATGCCAAGGACAAGGGAGCCCCCGCTCCAGCTGCTTCCAGCAAGGCCACCAAGACCGGAGAGCCTGGCATGGGATCTTTCAGAGTGAGTCACAGCTGCGTTAGACAGACGCAGACACAGCATTTCTACAGAAAACTCAATGTCAGGTTCAGTTCAACAAAATTACAATGAAAACATATTTTCAGGTGTTAAAATATTCAATGGGATTTCCAAATGTCTAATGTCCATGGAATTCAATTAAAGGTGCTAACAGCATTTGAAAAACTGAACAATGTCTGTTTCTAGAAATCTGTTTCTGGAAATCTTATCCTATTGCTAATTTTTTTTTACGAATTTGGCAATTTGGCAATAATTGCAGCCACTCTGTAATTGGGACAAAAGACAAAGTCTTTGTGATTCGAGTAGACCGACACAAAGGGATTTGTTTCTGTGCAAGGTTTTGTTTAACTTTGTTGTGAAATAAGTACTTATAATAATAAGTACTTATTTCACCACTTTCCCTAAGCATAAGTAGAGTGGCAATATCCCTTGTGTGAAAATACACAGCTATATTTTTGTAGTATTTATATTTGATTGCATTAACATAGAAGTGGAATTTTCATCTTGTGGGGCTAATATGAAACTTCTTTATACACACTTAGTGTTTGATATCTTATATATTATGACATTCCTATAATATTACATCATACTTCTGTGGGTAAAATCTTAATCTGCAACAAGTAACCAGTGACTATAGCTCTCAAATTAACATGGTTGACTCAAAAACACATGAAATTTGAGTAAATGAGTAAATTATGATGCTGATGCCTCATACATTAGTAACTGAACATATTGGAGAGACTTGTGCATACTTTTAATGCTCGGACAGAATAAAGTCACCTTTAATGCCAGTCTCAGTCTGTGTGGCAGGTGCTGTTGCCAAAACAAAGTCTAACAAAGTTTTACAGATGGATATTAGAATTCATGATTAGCTGATTACTTAAGTCGAGAAAATTCAGATGGGTCTCACAAATAATATGATGATTGTTGTTGTGTCTGTTTTTGTAACTTGTATTTTCTCCTGTGCTCAGGTCATGCTGTTCGACCAGGAGAACTTCCAGGGCAGGATGATCGAGGTCCAGAATGAGTGCATGAACGTGTGTGACCGTGGCTTGGATAGAGTTCGTAGTATCATTGTGGAGTGCGGCCCGTAAGTGGATGGACACACATTTGGACAAACATGACTTAACCCACAGTCGGATACTATCTTTCTATATATTTTCTCTAGTCACTTTATATTACCTCTCCTCTAATTCTTCTCTCCTGTCCTCTCCCCCCTTGTGCCCCCCCTGTGCCCGGCGGCCCCCCTTCTCCAGCTTTGTTGCCTTTGAGCAGACTAACTTCCGTGGGGAGATGTTCATCCTGGAGAAGGGAGAGTATCCTCGCTGGGATACCTGGAGCAACTCCTACCGCAGTGACTGCCTCATGTCCCTCAGGCCCATCCGCATGGTATGTGTAACAGTGTATATACTAGCCTCATCCTTCCCTTGATATATTGTAAGCATATAGTACTACATTTCTTTAGAAGAACAGAAACAGTAAGACTATCCATTTCTAGTCTTGCTACTGACTTGATGAAGCTGAGATTTACCACTGATATAGCTACTAATTATTTTCTCTATGAATTCATAGATTTAGCTTTGTGTGGTTTGATATCTTGCTGATACAGTAATTTAGCAGTGAATTGTTCCACCTCCAAAGACTCTCTTATCATCACTACTAAAGTTGAAAGGGCAATACTAAATCCAAAGGGTTCATCCTCTGTCTGATGGGCTTTTAAAAAAAATGTTCGACTCAGTTTGTACATTAACAGTCAGGGGTAGCTGACAGGGGTGCCAGATGAAATGTGAAAGTATCACCTAAGACATTAAGATTTGTCATCAGCAGTCTGTACCACATTTCATTGCAAAAACAAAACAGTAATATGACGGAAGCATGTCTAGTTAATGTAACATAAACAGCATCTGTTTTTTTGCCCACACCTCATTTCATCCCTACAGGACAGCTTGGAGCACAAGATCTGCCTGTATGAGCTCTCCGACTTCAAGGGCAACAAGATGGAGATCCAGGAGGATGATGTGCCAACCCTCTGGGCGCATGGCTTCTGCGACAGAGTGGGCAGCGTGAGGGTGCCCGGAGGAGCGTGAGTAGACTCAGACTCACATTTCAGTAGTTAACTGCTGGGGTTTTCAATATGAATAGATTTGATCAAGAATCAGTAGGCATGTTTTTAAACAATATGACAATGAGAAAAGACTTATCACTGCAACAGGCATAGACATAGTTTCAGAAGGGAACTGCAGGCTTCTTTACACTATAATGTATGACATGTCATCATAAGGCTTAAAGCTAACTTGTCTTTTTGACAAATGCATATTTTTGGCCTAGTTGTTTGTCCTCATATTATTATGACGAAAGTCTCACAGTGAAATACACATGTTTCTAACAGTTCAACCTTGCTTTTTAAGAACCACTTAAATTTCATCTGTGGCTCAGTTAACCCTAGAACCTCCGAAAGAACCATTATAAGCTCTCCACTGTCCTGAATGATCACTACAAGTCTTAGAAGAGCCCTTAACCTCTTCAGTTACTCCTAAAATACCTTTAGAATTTCTATGGGAATGTTGGAATCTCTCAGTGACTAAAATCTCTAGATTTCTAAACTCTCTAAAGCACCATATGCATCATCAAGGAACCTTCCCAGTTATACATCCGGTAAAAAGATGAACCCCTCAATTCCCCTTGTCAACACTAGATTAAAAACCACACATACCAAAAGAAATGTATAGGGACCAGTGGAACCTTCCATGTGTGAACTACAACATGTTACAGGATCAATAGAGCCTCCTATCTAGAACTTAAATGACAATTCAACAACCTGGAATACTTCTAACAGCTAGTTGAATTTATCTAAGAACCTATTCAGTCACCATTAAACGCCTGAAATTCATGACCTCCAAATGGACCCATAGAGTATTAACCACCCTTTTAGATCTGCTTGAAACAAAATCTCCAGCGTATTCCTGTATTATGAAATTAATGTTGTTATCACATCATTCAGTTTTAGCAATAATAATATATATATATATAAACACCATATAAACATTGTATACTAACACAATAGGATGGAAATTATATGAAATGTCACAAGTCAGTTATGTTAAACTACAAAACTTTTAGAGAATTAGATACCTTTTACAGTGAGTCAGTATTAACTCTCCCCACTCGCTCCATGTCTCTCAGGTGGGTGGGCTACCAGTACCCTGGATACAGAGGCTACCAGTACCTGTTTGAGTGTGGTGACTACAGACACTACAACGACTTCTGCGCCTTCCAGCCCCAGATCCAGTCCATGCGTCGTATCAGGGACATGCAGTTCCACCAGAGAGGATGCTTCACCTTCACCTCTGCCAGCAAGTGAATGACACCTGCTGGCTGCCGGGTGCTGTTGTAGCCATTACAGCCCTCTCGCTTTTATCTCCAAACACCGGCTTTCTCCAACCCTTTCCTGAATCTCCACCATCAACGCTCCATCCCAAAGGAAAGACAGAATGAGAGCAAATACACTGGACAACCTTAACTGACTTTTTATGGTGCTAAAAAATAAACATGTTGTGAAAAACCTGAAACCTCCCTGGCTGGATGAACTTTATTCATTCCACAGAAAAACCGCCTCTTTAAGGTGGTTTGTTAAGAGTTTACATTTTAATTTATTTTATCTCCTAGGGCTATATAGCTATAATAATATAATTTAATAAATTAAATATAATTTAACCGCCTGTTGCACTGTTAATAAAGAGTACATACCTTTTTTTAAATGTTTGCCTTTTACAAAATCATCCTTGAGGCATATGTATTTTACATTTTGACCAAAAAGATAATTTGACAGTAACCTGATATTAACTATGAACAAAAATGTTTCCAAATCTCATGGTGAAATACATTGTTTAACAAATTTGACTGATGATATTTCAGTATTCAAAACTTCAACAAAACCCTTCTAAGATCTCCAATCTCCATTGACCAATGTAACTTAGTTGATAACCTCAGGAACCTCCATGGGGACTTTTTTGAAACTCTTTAAAGGCCACAAACTCCCTAAAGGACCCCTGAAATCCCTTTAATAGCAACTAGAACCTCCTGGCGGACCACAACACACCCCAGAATGACAGCTCCAGTTCACAAAATAATCACAGAACCCTTAGATTAAAAATCCAAGAAAGATCTTCACCACCCTCTTGAACCTCTTCAGAAACCAAAAAGACCTCTATAGGACCAACAGAACCCTCTCAACTGTAACTAGAATTTATGAGTAGAACCAAGTATTTAATACATTCACAAACAAAAGCAAATCATCTACATTGGATAGGGAAGTTACATTAAGACAATGTGCATTTGTAAATCTACAAACGTCCATCATCAAAAGTCTGATTTATCCTTCTTCTGGTGTCAATTTGGGGCACATGTTGCCCTCAGGGCTCTTTGAGAGCTCCTTGAAAGTGCTCGGTTGTTGTGTTTTAATTAATATAATATAATGGCTGTGTACTTAAGGACAAATAAATGTGCCAGGATCATATGTGAGCAAGAAGTAAATAGACTTTAGAACAGTTATTGGAATATTCTGGCCCATTCATGTTGAATACGTTGTCAAAATTGACAGATAAAAAATTCCGCCAGCCCCTGAAGGCAGCAGTTTGGTAATCTCCTGGGGAGACAGCGGTTAGCTTAGTATTGTTCATCCAACTGAGAGGAAGGAAACATGGCCGCACTTATCAAAGCAAGGAAAGGTGAGTACACGAAACGAGCTGAACAACGAGAGGTTTGAATGAGAAACACAGACGCGGGGCACATGGCTAGCCTTATATTAGCATTACACGAGCAATGGGATACCACAGAGCTACAATTAGCTTAGCCTGTTATGAAGCCAGTGTTTGCCCTGAGGATATTTGAATTCAGCACCAGATACACACCGGGTTGTCAAGAAAATGTGAACCAGCTTTAGTCAAGTGACGCAAGTAACGGAGTGACACATTAAATCACTTTATTTAGCCGTTAGCTCCATGGCTAAATACAGTTAGCCGACGAGGTGCTAACCTGAACTAGTTATTTGCTGGTGTTCAGTGAAGACAGTCGTGGCTGCTGCTCACCAAGGAGGTCACCTGCTGTCAGTGTTTCTCTGAGGGGTTTCTAACATGTTCTAAACTCTGACACCGACACCAAGGTGACTGATGTGGACGATGACCCTTCACCCAAATAGCACACTGGCCAACTACTGAGCTGGTGCTGCCTTCACTGACGGACAGGACATGTGGTTCAAAGCTCGGACAGGAGAGTGATCGTGATGTTTTTGTGACACAGGCTGCTTAACAGTGTCAGTACTTAAAGATAATAAGTTGATACAAAATGAGCTTGGAAAAAAAGCTGAATAATTAAAGATCATAATAAGAAATGTTTCATGACCGCAGAGGACAATGCTCACACTAGCTTCTGAAGGCAGACTCTCAATTTCTGTACATTCCACAATACATTTTTTCCATCATTTAAGTCAATGAAATACAAATAAACTGTCTTTATTCATTAAGCAGGTACAAGGACATACAGTGGATATATATACAAACAAATCTGTAACACCACGTCCTTGAACCACAATGATTCTTTAGTGGCAAAAAAAGCTTTCTGCACACTAATAATCAATGGAATAAAAACCACTTTTTCAAGTAATTTGCCCTTTTACTTTTGTACAATGGACCCAGTCCAAAAAACACTAAACTTAAATAGTTAAATACTGTATATCACTAACCCTCATCCAAGGTTATATCCAGTTTTGAAACCTTTTGTTTTTTCTCTCCCTCAGCTCTAGGCTTGTGTCTCAGTGGTTGTCGAAGTCTGTCTCAGCTTGCAGAGTTACCAGAGACACATCAGATGCTGAGGCAGACCTGCAGAGACTACGCTGACAGAGAACTGATACCCATCGCCAGCAAACTCGACAAAGAGCACAGTTACCCTGCCCAACAGGTACATGCTCATACAGTAGACAGAGTCTGATGCCTTTATTGTCCCATTTTTGTTATTACAATTCAGTGTTTTGCAAAAAACTGTTTAGAAGAGAAGGCCACTTTAAAATGGCCAAAATGTATATCTTTTGTAATTGCAATATAAAATGGCTGTGTGAAAGGTGTCTCTGTTAGCGATTAATTATTATCTGAATGTGCCACGGTCCAGAGTCGGTCAGAGAGCAGCTGGTCAACATAGTGGAGCATTTACCAGCTAGAGAGCCATGTATCTCCCTCAGCAGATGGTATCAAATATGTCAATGTTCTTGCAATTGTCCAGATTCAAGAGTTGGGGGCGATGGGGGTGATGGCCATGGAGGTACCAGAGGAGCTGGGTGGTGCAGGGATGGACTACTTGGCCTACAGTCTGGCCATGGAGGAGATCAGTCGAGGCTGCGCCAGCACTGGAGTCGTGGTCTCTGTAAACAATGTGAGTGCAATCTGTCGGCATAGAGGAACTTTGAGTAAAAGCCTATCTGGCTGTGCAGAAGAGTGAACCTGAATCTGATTCTGTCTTCAGTCTCTCTACATCGGACCAATATTGAAGTTTGGTACAGAGGAACAGAAAAAGCAATGGATAACACCGTTCACCACCGGAGAGAAAGTGGGCTGTTTCGCACTCAGTGAGCCAGGTAAAAATCTATAACCACACACACATATTATACATCCGTATGTGCATTGATAAACTGCTTTCAAATGTGCTGGAAAGCTCTGCTGCCATACCAGCAATTAGCACATGCTGTAGGACGTCTTGTCTGAAACACAACAGGCAAGGACACAATGCTGATACCTAAGCACTTATATCAACAATCTGACAAAACTCACAGCTAGAAAGACTTTTGAGATGTTAGGTGTTGAAATGTAGGTTGAAGTTGAGCTGCTGTTGTTAACATCTCAGTGGGACAACATTGGATTTAGTCTCTGTTTTAAACCCCATCATGCTCCCTCTTTCAGGGATAAACTCTTTCATTAAAAAATATTGCTCCACGATTGGGCCTCAAGCGCAGCATCACTCGTACTTGTTGTAGATTGTCCAAGTCTACGGAGCACTAAAGGAGAGGGGAACAACAGCCTTTAGAATAAAGTCCCTCATGTGGTGTTGGGATGGCATTAGTGGAGAGATCTGTCTATAGCTGAAAAACTGTTTTTCTGAAGATCTGTGTAGAAATACACGCATGCATAGGAGATGTATGTGTTTTAGAGCAGGGAGCGGGGAAGATGTACACTGAAGCAACCGAGCAAAACACTATTTAAGAAAACCTGAAATATCATTGTGAGAAGTCCAAATAGCTGAGCCATTAAGTGCAGTGAGCTGAAACTAACCTGAAACGGTGTACATGCTGTGATCATACTTTGTCTTTACACCAACACGACTTCTCCTTTAAACAACGGCAGTTTTTCAGGCAGGTTGTTGAGAACATCTCCTCACTCTGTTGTTTGTCTCTTCAGTGAGCCCACACTGACTCCATAACACCTCCTCCTAGCATCTCCTACTTTAAATAAGACAGTTTCAATTAATATTGCAGGTAATGGCAGTGACGCAGGTGCTGCCTCCACTATGGCTCATCAGGAGGGAGATGAGTGGGTGCTCAACGGAACCAAGGCCTGGATCACCAACAGCTGGGACGCTTCAGCCACAGTCGTGTTCGCCACCACTGACAAGAAACTCAAACACAAGGCACGATGCAGCACATTTTAATGTTAAGAGCAAAGAGCTGAAGAGTTATGGTTCAACTGTGCAGTATAACTGTCAGTTGAATAACTACTTTTTGTGTGCAGGGTATCAGTGCCTTCCTGATCCCCATGCCACACCCTGGGCTTTCTCTAGGAAAGAAGGAAGATAAGTTGGGCATCAAAGCCTCATCCACTGCTAACATCATCCTTGAGGACTGCAGGATACCGCTGGGTAACATGCTGGGTCCTCGCGGTGCTGGATTCAAGATCGCCATGGTATTTACTAGTATTTACTTCACTGTTGCACAGAAACTGCATTTACATAGAGCCTGTTATACCACTATTGTTCCATAATAAAATGAGTATCTGATTAAAAATGTCTCTATAAACATCCTAAAGAAAGATCAGACCTTTCCCAGAACTGTTAATCCAATGAAAAGGTGTTATTTAACAAGTACTGGTTACAAGTTTGTGAATATCTACTTCAATCTTTCTCTACACACTTGTGTCACCATGTGTCAAGTCTGTGTTAGATTAAGCAGATGACCCTTCTTCCTTGTTTAGGACTTGCAGGTGAATAAAACTAATTTCCTGTGAAAAGTTTATGTAGCATGGCTTTATTTTGGACAATGATTCAGAGCGTTTTCATGTGGAAAGAAACATAATGAGAATTCAGCTGCAGAAAGAATCAGAGCTATGTTAGACACTGACCTCTTATTGTTAATGACAGGCCTTTTTCTAATTTCTCAACATATTTAAACCATATTTTGATTTTAATATCCTCTCTGTTAACTCCTAAACTTTTCTTTGGCTAAGTAGCACCAGTCTTTGCCCTATTTCTGCTAAAATCAGTTACATTACTGACAGTAATGTCATGTAAGACTATCTCTTTGTGAATGTGTGAGCTATTAAAGAACTGTAAATTCCATTAGTCCTCAATGTTTAATGTCTGCCTTTAATAGTGACTGTGACTTGAAACTGAACTCACAAACACACAATCTATATGTGACACTTCTTTATTAAAACATAGCCATACTGAAGCGTCCCTGCAGGAGCGGTGATTTAACCTCTGTGTCTGTGTCACAGCAAACGCTGGACAGTGGAAGGATCGGTATCGCAGCTCAGGCTCTGGGTATCGCTCAGGCTTCTCTGGACTGTGCTGCAGATTATGCACAGAAACGCACTGCATTCGGAGCCCCCATCAGCAAGCTGCAGTCCATACAGGTAACACCACCACCAATCTGTTAATTTATTCTAAACTACAGCATGATCAGCTTTAAAGAAAACAATTAGTTACTCCTTTGTAGCTTTCATTACGGTTAGTTTGTACTGAGATCTGTGAACATGGTAACTAGGCTAGAAATACGTCCATGAGGGCAATCAAGGTGCTTTCATACAAGCACTGGAATCCGCAGTTCCTCCGTGTTTTCTCTGGAGGAGGTGCATGTCTGAACGCAAATGTCCGACAGATGCTCTGCAGTTGAGACACGCATATAGAAGACACTGAAGAAGATGTCTAGAGCATTTGTCTAGAGCATTTTGATCAAACACACCATGTTATATATAAAGAACAGAAAGTAAACATCTAAGGTGTCTGCAATAATTTTCCAAGGTTTAGGCGGGAATTAGATTATTTTTTTATGCTGGAACCATCAACATCTGCTCTTTATAATTTTTTTTATCAAATTGTCTGTTTAGTTCAAACTGGCTGACATGGCTGTGGCAGTAGAGAGCTCTCGCCTGCTCACATGGAAGGCTGCTCTTCTTCGGGATTCAAAGAAACCCTTCACTAAGGTACGCAGACGCCTCTGACACCACACATTTGACTATGTTTCAGTCCAGCACACAGTAAATGACCCTCTGCTTTACTTCCTGCAGGAAGCAGCTATGGCCAAACTGTCAGCATCTGAGGCTGCAACGATGTGCTCACATCAGGTAAGAAACCTAAGCCATGAGGACTGTGTCACGATGCTGAAAAAAACCTGCAGACAACTGTCTTACATTGTCTATTTGCACTTCAAATCAGGCTATCCAGGTTCTAGGTGGGATGGGTTACGTGGCGGACATGCCTGCAGAGAGGCACTACCGTGACGCTCGCATCACTGAGATCTACGAGGGCACCAGTGAGATCCAGAGACTGGTTATCGCCAGCCAGTTACTGAAGGAATATGAGCCATAGACACACTTCTGTCAGCGCCTTTGGCTTAATATGGAGATTTAATCACAGACCTGGAATCAGACAAGTAAACCCAGAGACACGGAATCATCCAGAAACAAAGGAAAGCCAGTGTGTTAAGCTCTTTAATACTGTATCAGTGTTAGATCAGAGACTACAGTACAGAACTTTATAGGAGATTTATTTTTATTTTACATTTCCGTTATCTCCATTGTGTCATATTCAAGGGAATTCAGGAATCATTTTAAAGTGGCAATCTAGAAGATTTGAGTCCTGGTTAGTTTAGTGACCAGCTATTAACATTTTGATAAAGAAGTCAGTCAATAACTTGCCTTTTACCATCACTCTGATCAACAGTGATCTGAATTTATGCCACTGTAACTTAACACATTTATTTACATGAAACTTTCAGGGATTGCCACTTTAAAAACTGTTAATGAAAAACAAGTTACCTCAACTGCCTTAAAGAGGATACAAGTGGTTTGCCTATTTAAAGGGTCAGTTCACTCAAATTTCATATTTTCTCACAACTACTAATTAGATGTACTTTAGCATTCAGTCAACATCTGCTTAGTTAATCACTGCAATGTGCACAATGCAGCACATGGTCATCATAAATGAATGAGACTGGCTGTTACCTGTTATCATGTGCTTGATGTCCCAGTCACTGATGAAGACCATGAGATGTGACTGAACCTTAATATTAGAGTGAAGGCGACAATGGTCTGGGTACTGTTGGCAGTTGTTTAAGGTATATGTTGTAGGTTGATTAGTTAGGTAGTTTAGTTATATCTCCATCAGGGGAGGAGAGGTGAGGTGGAGGGCCGGGTGCATTGGTTGGTTGAGGGGGTTCCGGCTGTTAGTCATAACTCAATTAAATGTGTTCTGATAAACATTCATAAAACAGGTAAGAATTGCAGGATAAGGAACAGGTCGACAGGTCCATCTGAGGTCTCATCTCCTCAGAACCAAATCTGTAAGCACCTCCACTCACCACAGTTATCATGAATGTCAAAACACACTTCCAAGCCCACCTAGATTTTAACAGAAATGTGAACTGACCCTTTTTTAAATCTACAACAGGCTTCATTTGGCCTAGACACTGTCTCATTACTCCTACAGAACATGAGTCACATCTTTGTCTGCTCTGTGCCGCCTATTGGGAAGTTTAACCACCAGGGGGCAACGCTGCATATTCATTTTTCTTGACCCACTTCTGATTCAACCTGAATCACAACTCACTGCAAACCAATCAAATGTAACCATTTCCTCTCATTTTAGATGACAGTTTTTCTGATTTACACTTGTGGACGGCAGTTAGAGCTGATATATGAATGATAATGTGAACGTCTGCCTCAACATTCAAACAGATACATCTTTGAGCTTGTCATAGACTGTAAGAGGCTGTGTCATTAATTGTATCTGCTGATTTCACAGACCTCTTGTGCCTCTGTGACATGTGTACATATTTGATTGTAATTTATTATGTGCAAATGATAATAAAAACTAAATTACAATACTTGGTAGATGCAGCTGATGGATTTCATTACAGTGCATAAGTAAACGTGATGGAAGCTTAGGGTTTTTAATTCTCCTGTTTATCTACTTCACTACATTGAATTTACTTCTCACAGTTGCACAGCAGCAGTGTTTCCACACAAACTGAAAAAATTACTAAACATCCAGGAATTAATATGTATTGGCTCCTTACATTTATAGCCCACATCAATAACTACACAAACAACAGATCTGTTGACTTACTTGATGTCTTAATATTAAATGTCAGCTAGCTGGGAGCACAAGTTGAAATTCAATCCCCTATCTTTCAGATTAGACTCTCTGCGCTGTCCTAAATGCAGTCCTTCACATGTAGGAACCCTGCAGCAGTGAGTCAGTCAGGAATAATATGTGCATCACTGCTTTATTCTGACACAAAGGGTTTTCAACACCACACCTCAATCTATGTTGAGTCAAAGTTTATTTTATCATAAAATGGTACCAATTAATAAAAAAACTGGTTCAGTCACTGGTTTACACTCCTTCCCTGGGTAGATCCACTTACTGCCTGTACCTTGCTCTCCATCCATCAGCCTCTAAAAAGACACTCATCCACGTCTGGAGGGGGAACTTTTCTGATCATACGTCCTGAACGCTGGATGAGTTTAATCATAAAATCGTTCAATTTTAGGGTGAAGACATGTTGAGGTTAATTTCAAAGCTAGGGTAATGGTTAGGATTAGGCAGTAGTAACAATGGTTTAATCCAGGATAGGGTTGCAAAATTCCGGGAATATTCAAAGCTGGAAACTTTCCATGGGAATTAACGGGAATATAAGGGAATATACGGGAATTAACGGGAATAAACTGGAAATTGTGTGGGTAATATATACTAACTGTATTTACCTTGTCATATACAGACATAAATATAAACATTTTGTTTTGTCATAGGCCGATTTGACCCCTGAGGAAACTTTGGGCACTTGATTATATGCTTCTGGATCTTTGTGTTATTCTTAACATAGGTCTTTGCACAGTATTTGCAAATGTACACAGCCTTTCCTTCTACATTGGCTGGGGTGAAATGTCTCCACACATGAGATAGTGCACGTAGCATTGCTCTGTAGAATAAGATGAGAAAAATCTTGTAAAAAAACACTAAAGCAATGCCAGAGATATAAATAGTTGGCCAATTGGAATCATCATTAAAAATATTTTACAATTGATGGATAAATGAATAGAAATAGGCTAGATGGACAGATGAACAATCCTCAATCAGCATGCTAACATATTTTCCCCAGTAATATCATCGAAACTTACCCTGACTAGTCCTGCACACTACAGCAGGCCTCAATAGCCCAGCTGTAGTGTGCAGGATGCTGGCAATTATCTGTGCATGTGATGGAGAAATGCACAGTGCAGGGTTGAAATTCAACGTGCAGCTTCTGCTGCATTCCATACGTCTTTAAAATAGAGTTTGGAATGATTTTTTTAGTGCTCAGCGTTTAATTTGTGTATATTTTTTTTTCAAAATTCCCCAAAATTCCCGAGCTGAATATTCCCATGGAAATTTTCCAAAAATTTTCTAGAAATTTTCTAGAAATTTTCCTCCCCTTTGCAACCCTAATCCAGGATTAACTCACTCAAACCAGATTTCAGTTTCAGTCTGGTTTTCCTCTTACTGGGGGATTTCCTTTCATGTTAATTTTTTTTCTGTGCGCCCCCCACCGCCCCATCCCGCCCATTCAGTGTTATTTGTGCACACTGCCGTGTTGTTAGCATGTTTGTGTGTATGTGCACGTGCACACTCTTCTTTTTGTTTGTCCGTGGGAGGGCACTGATTGCTCATCTGTGGCCCAGATCCAGGCCAAGCTTCCTGACGCTGGAGTTGCACCCTGCTGATTGTGCTGATCCTGGTGATTGTCCGCTGGGTGCATTGTTCAAACCGGGTCCGAGTGCTCCTGCACAGGTCGTTTACTGCAGAGTCAGGATGTGCGAGCCAGGGTCTTTAATATTTTGACGTCATTATCTGACTCTTGTTGGTTATCTTTATTTGACACACAAACAAGTGCACAGGCTTACACACCCAGCCTCCTGAAAACTTCTCTCAGATGAACTTAGACCCTTTTATAGAAGTGAAACTGATGTTGGATTCACATTTTGGCTTTTATAATGGCACTTAAATCTGAGGTGCATAAAGAATCACTATTTTTTGGTTCGGGTTCGGGGAAGGTTTTGGAATATCCTGTTAAACCACATCCTTTGACCAGTGGAGGGGAGCTTTTAGCAGCTAAAGAGCCAGGTGTTTCCCTGGAGTGGTGGAGACCAAACACAGAGATCAAAGAGAGCGAATACACTTTCATCAGTCACACAAATAGGGATGTTGCTCTTCACGTTGGGATGCTGAAAGATGAGACTGTTATTTTTATAAGTGGATACGTCAAAGTTATGTTGTGTTTACAGCTTGTTTCTACAAACTGAGAAATGTATTTCAACTGTCCTAACTTAAAATGTTTAATTTGTATCTCAACGGGCCAGAGAACAGGCGATTTCAAGTCTGTTGCGGTCGGTAAAGAGAGAGCGATCGATGACCAAGCGCACGTCTCTGCCTTGTGCAGAGACAGCAGGCCGTCACAGGCGCACATCATCGTCCGGCACAGGTCAGCGTGCAGCGCACATCATCGTCCGGCGCACATCATCCTGCGGCGCACATTATCATATCATCATGTGCACACCATCATGTGCGCACACCATCCTGCAGCGCACATCATCTTGCGACATCCCGCGGCGCACATCATCCTGCGGCGCACATCACCGTGCGGCGCACATCATCCTGCGGCGCACATAATCCTGCGGCGCACATCATCTTGCAGCGCACCTCATCCTGCTGCGCACATCAGCGTGCGGCGCACATCATTGTCCGGCGCACATCATCACATCATCATGTGCACATCATCATGTGAGCACATCATCCTGCGGCGCACATCATCACATCACCATGCGGCGCACATCATCCTGCGGCGCATAATAATAATCCTTTCAATTTCAATTGGGCCTTCCACCAAAATCGGTGTTCGGGCCCTAATAATAATCATTTGCAGCCTTAATTGTCTCCTTTTCCTTTTAATAGGTCCACTGTTACACCTCCACAATCTACAACTAAACATGCTAAATCTATTTAGTAATGGATGTAATAAAGTGTTTATCACAAACCTATGAAGGGTCACAATCTGAAGATGTTTTCAAGTTAAATAACAGTATTTCCGTCTGTGATGGATCACAGAGGACATTTAGGCAGAAAGTGGGAACTCAATGAACTTGTTCGAGTGAGATTTGAATGTCGAGCCTTAGTTTTAGGGTAAGAGATAGGTGTAGTAATATGGAGGCTTTTTCTGTTTTTGTTCTATTAAGTCTGCTACGTTGGAAGAGGTTATCCCCAATTGATTCAATTGTATGGATTTGGCTGCAATACTGTTTACAACTGAAACTCCCAAAGTGTTTCGTGTGTGCCCTCTATCAGTATAGTGGTGAGTAGATAATGAGTGATTTGTAATATTTTGCTGAACTATCCCTTTAGATGGATGGGACCATAATTAAAGTTTCAGAATAGAATTGATTAATTACCAAAAACTTTAAACCCAATCGGTTACAGCACAAAATAAACCTGATGAGGCTTTAGAGATAACTAAAATATGTTTATGAAAATGATGACTTCTTAAAACAAATCTACCTTTAAAATAAAATAAAAACATTGGCCTACATCTGATAATGAATAACAAGGAGAGACAGTTACATGTTTTTATTAGAAAATGTGTCTATTGAGAGAATTGAAAAAAGACATGAAGGTCAAAACACTGAACATGTATTCAAATACAAATTCCTCTGATCACAACCTGAGTGCACGTCGGTCTGAAGGGCTCCACTGCTGCATGTTCACTGTGGGAACTGAGCAAAACTAGTCCAGAGGAAGAACAAACTATTTTTACAATGAAGCTGTGCAGATATTCAGCTGAGGGTCCACACTTGACCCAACCTGCACCCTGACCTGATTACAACACTCGCAGCACCAACAACTTCTGCTGCATGAAAAAGCTCCAGAGAAATGACATTCAGATCATACATAGTACAAGAGTTACAGTCATAATGTGCTTTAACGTCTGTTGAGCATCACTTGATCGTCACCACAGTAAGACCCTGCCCTTTGGCACACATCACCTCGGACTTTAACAGCAGAAATGTTCCAGCTTAGCCCGAAAACAAAAGGTCCCCAATGTGAAACTTTGACTCTACACATAATGCTTCTTGTCAAAGTCGCTATTCACTGTGATGGTCTTGGTGGGGGTGTATTTGATGGGATACGCGCCCCTCACCGCCCGAGAGAAGGAGCAGCACAGCAGGGTCCCGCCGAGCAGCAGCAGCGCGGTGGCCGCCCAGCCGATGTAGATCGCCGCCCCGATCTCCCGCTTCTTGGACGGAGGCACCTGCGGGTCGTAGAAGTCCACTATGATGCTGTTGGCCATCCAGCAGAGCGGCACCAGCACGAACAGGCCGCTGAGGATGTAGAGGACCCCCCCCGGTGTTCACCACTTTTGCCTTCACGGTCTCTTCCCTGATGCAGTTGGTGCACTGCGCCCCGGCCACCGTCACCGTGAGGGAGATGACCGCCAGCACGGCGGAGATGACCGTCAGCGCCCGCGCCGTCTGCAGGTCCTGGGTCAGGGACAGGACCGAGTCGTGGACTTTGCACTGCATCTGCCCGGTGCTCTGGACCACGCAGGACATCCACAGGCCGTCCCAGATTGTCTGTGCCACCACGATGTTGGAGTCGATGAAAGCGGTCACTTTCCACATCGGCAGACCGCACGCGACCATCACCAGCAGGGTGCCCGTGAGGCACAGCGCCAGGCCGACGAACTCCAAGCATGCCGCAAGCATGGCTGTGCCTTTCCAACTCCCTGACGCGCTGCTGGGGCAGGTGAGGTGACAGGGTCGTGTCGGTGGTCTCTCCTGTCAGCTGGAGGGTCTTGTTGCCTCTGGTCACTGAGTCGGCGCGCAGACTCTGAGCCTTTTCATTTATGGGACCATCAGACTGCCACTGCCGCTGCTGCACCTCCAGCAAAACACCTCTCACAAACTTTGGGCCAATCAGCAGTAACAGCATCTGTGTCTCAGCCAATGAGGGCTCCACGGGAACGGCAGCGTGCCTCATGCGCGCGCACGCTCGTGAACGCATGGTGTGAGACTATTTATTTACCATTGGAGCAGCAGATGTGTGGGGTCTTCCTGTGATTCAGTGTGCGGGAGCATGCGCAAAGCAGAGCAACTGACATGTAAGCAAAAAATGTGAAGTTTATCAGGATTTCCAAGTTAGTGTGTGGGCTCATAATAATAAACCATTCTGCTTGAAATACCACTTTACAGACACCTTGATGTACACCGCAAAGAATCAACATTTGGGGGAAATGGGCATATCCTCCCAAAGCACATCCTTTGGAGTGCATCTTCTATAGAACAGCTAAAGAGCCAGATGTTTCCCTCTGGGTGTGGAGGAGGCCAAATTGGGAGATAAAAGAGAGGAAATACACAAACATCACTCCAGAAGGAAAGTAATATTACTTTAACTGCTGGATGTTAAAAGATGAGACTGATAACACATCAACTTGATTTAGTTATAAGTCAAAGTGATGTTGTATTTGTTCACAGCTTGTTTCTACAACAGTGAATGCAGCTTTAACACATTTAGAACTCGCATTCTGGTTAGAATTCATAAAAAGGAGTTTTAAGTTTTGTCCCAAAACGCCCCTTGATGGTCTCTTCACCTTTCTGGAAACTTCATTCAGTACATTAGTTGAAGATTTTTCCACATTTAGAGTAAAGACAACCCTCATGAACTGAGCCACACTGAGACCACACAAGCATAAGTTTTTAGCATGTGACAAACGGAGAGGGGCACACAGGATGCACTGTGTGTGGAGGACAAGGCGACCATGTTGAAATGCTCCATTGTGTTCTGACTGTTGACGAAAAGTGCCCTCAACTCCCCTTTTCTTTTTGTGATTTAAGTGGACTCACAGCAGAGATGTATGGCTGCAGTCCACCTAACATACACATCCTATGCATAATGCAGCGTCAACAGAGTGATGAGAGACGCTGAGCTGCCAGAAGCAAAGTATGCTGGGCTGTAACCGCTCAAATGTTAAATCAAATCCAACCTAAACTTGAATCCTTGCTCTCAGCTTTGTAGGAATGTAAACAACTTTTAATTTTGGGCCCATGATCCTCATGTACTTAATCTGTGGACCAGAAATGGCTGTTTGAATTTCAGTTTCAACATCTAAATGAGTTAATATTAAACCTAGTCAGCTGCAAGGATTTGCTTTGTTGTGAAAGTGTATGACACAAACTTTGACCCCTTCACATCCGCTAAGATGAGTGTCACTAGACAGTGAACCTAATGGATCACATAAGTAGTGAATATGTTCTCAGTGACTTTGCTGATAGTTTGATAGCCACAAAGGGATAGGCATGTGACTGCTGAGGGAGCACACAACTCAACCACCAAAAAGGGGAGACAAGGAGGCCATAGCCAGAAATGAGTTGTATGTAGCATATGTATTAAATCACCTCTGTGTTTGATTTGGAGACAATGGCAGAAAGCGGGCCGGGAGATTTGAGGGTGCAGGTTAGTTTCCAAAAACTGAGCCGTGGAGGAATTAGACAAAATATTAAATACTCTTTTCAGTGTAATGCAGCACAGTACATTACCACAGACAACGCCCAGAAGAAGATTTGGCCCCGGTTTTTATTTTTTACTTTTCTAAATTGTTATTCTAAATGTGAATTCAATGACGCACAGACTTCCTTTTCATCATCTAATTGAGATGAGAAACTGGTCAGTTTGAGAATATCATCCTGTGCAGAGGTTAGTGTGACGTGTGGTTGTGACCAGTTGTGTTTACTGCAGACAAACTGGTGCGTGTAGATAAAAAGCCGGACCACACCTGTCGTAATTACTCTGCTAATGTGGAAGATACCCAATCTCAGTCTTTCAGCGTTAGTCATGAAGCTGCTCCATAAAGAGAGTTTGGGTCTGAGTCAGACCACTGGTATCAGGCCCTGGGGGTGGGGGTTGCCTGCTGACTGACCCACTGGGATGCCACAGCAAATAAACACAAACAGTGTGGAGGAAGAGCTGGCTGCTGAGATAAAGTCTCACATAACCACAACAGGAGAAAACTTGTGCTCAATAGTAAATATTTTTTCTTGCCCTTTTAATGACTGCAGTACTGAAAATAACTCTGCATGGTGTGTGTGGGTTTTTTGTTTTGGCCTGGCTGCATGTAGTTTCCTGCTGACTTGATAATATGACACCAAACTGATCATTTTCAGATTTTGGACAGAGGTAGCAGGTGTCGGTGCAGCATGGACGTCAACATGCTGACAAACAACATTCCTGCAACAAAACACAATCGGCTCTGAGTCTGGAAAGCTCATTATTTCACACACACACACACACACACACACACACACACACACACACACACACACACACACATGCACGTGCACATGAAAGGGAATAAGTCATTTTATCACGTAGTAGGTGAGTGGGTCAAAAACTGTTTTCCTGTTGGCTGGATAACACAAATCCAACAATCTTAATTACAGTCAAGACTCTGGCTGCTGCCAGTGCTGTGTGTGTGTCTGTGTGTGTGTGTACATGGTTCAATGCATGTCCTCAGTGGGCCAGATGCTTCCTTCTCTGTTTCTATGGCAGATTGTTTACTTCCAGCTCATTGTGTCAGTGCTGATACAGAAACACTTAGATTGACTGTCGTCAGAGTGAACTATCACTTTGTAAAGATTAGTTTAACTAAATCAACCAAACTTAAAATTAACTTAAATTAACTTACTCAACCTAAGTCCATTTCCACCCTCACTCAGCTCAACTAAGCTCAACAAAACTCTACTTCCCTTAACTAAAATCAGCTAATAGCAAACATTTGGAAAAGCCGGAGCAGGGATATACTTTTGTGATTCATATTGGGACGTTAAGAGGATTTCAGCAAATAAGGTAAAAAGTGTTTCAGAGACAAATTATCAACCCTACCTTAAACTCAGCTCGACACAAACTTCACTTCATCTCGTGCCACGCAGCAAATCTCGGTGCTAGCCTCACTTCCCTGTTTAAATTAGACCAACATCAACACAGCTCCAGTTTCACTAAGCTCAACTTGAATTGGATCAGCTTAAACTGCAGTCCAATTCAGCTCAGTTTGATCTCAAACTCAACTCACTTGACACTTTAAACTACTTTACTTTATTTCTTCTCAGCTAATCTCAAACTCTTTAAACTCAATTTGAGGTTCGGCTGAAGCTGGACTTCACTTCAACTCACCTTAGCTCAGCTGATCACTTTTATGTTAAAATTCATAAAAACAGCAATGTAAAGGTGAAGTGAAGTGCGGCGAAAGCTTGAGTGTGTTTGAAAGTGAAGGTGGATTTTGGAGCATATTAAGTTTTAAAATATGGTGCTAACAACTCCAAAAAACACTTCACCCACCCCTCCATCAGCATAGTGGTGAGTCGACAACGAGTGAATTAACATTTTTCTTTGATCTATCGATTTAAAAGTACTTTATGACCATTTCTTCTTTTGCTGTCAGTCTTGGTTGTGCTTTGCCACGCTGACTGACAGCTGCTGCGTGGCTCTTTGGTGACGTGGGGGCAGTGGGTGGGAGGTCTGAGATGCAGCAGTGTTAGGATGTCCTGTCTCTTATCACTTCCCTTCCACTCCATTGTTTCTGCAAGCCACTGGGAACATTCTCCTCCTCTTCCACTGTTTTTATTATCCACAATGAAATGTCACCTGCACTGGATGTTTGGCACTTTGAGAGGTGTGCGGCCTTGGCATGATGGTGTGTTTTGCGCTTGTCCGGTACCACTATCTGGCACTTGGGTCAGCAGGCCTCTTTTATATTAGCTGGTAATCAATCATGGACGCTGTCTTGTCAGTGACCAACAGAAGTTTGAGACCACACACTCTAAGTGCTCGATACAAATTAAGGTTTGTGAGTCAACGGTCAGGGTGCTCAAAGTGACTCACCCCTTCTGTCTATCTTTTCATGGGAGGTGACAGTACTACTTCAGTATTATCTGCTATGGGTGACGCACCGCTGTCACTCACTGAATCAGCAAAACCGTAACAGTTTGGAACAGCAGCATATGATTATCATTACAGATATTGATACTTTTTAATTGTTAACCTGTTTCCACACATACATCATTTTAACACAATCACAAAATTAGTCTACCTGAAATAAAAAAGCTTCATGATCACAGTTATGAATCTGGTCTCCTCCAAAAGAAAACTGTTCATTTACAACCAAAATGTCAGAATGAGTCGATGAGATACTGAACCAAAGCCACACCTATTGTGGAAATGGAAATTATTTATTTTTATTCAGCATAAGAACTTTGGAGCCACAGCCACATGTCTCATCCAGTTCTTTGCCTAAACCCTAATAAAGCTTAAGTCTACCTCCTACAGTCCGCTCAACATAATTAAGCCTCATATCTAAGGCTTGATAACTACTCTATCTCAGGTTTCTAGCTCTATTTGTTATGTACAGCAGTTGAAAAACCCAACCCCATATGAAACCACATTTACTGTACTGTCAGGTAATTGTAATCCAACCACCACATTATATATAGGCTGCACATATATATTTATGTATATTATTATATGATAAAGTAGGTATAATGGCAGCGACTGCAGAATCAGCTCCACTTTTGTTCACAGGAAGCTGCAACCGTCGTAACATGGAAGGCGAAGGTAAGTGTCAGCAGCCAATTTGTCTTAATAGAGTTCTTTGACAATTATGACTTGACTGTGGACTCAGAGTGGAGGAAATCCCAGCACTAGAAAGTCATCAATGTGCCATGATGAGAGGTATATGTGCTGTGTTACTGGGCTGTGATGTCCGCTGAGCCTCCTCTTCCTCTGGTGACTAATTCCACCTGTTCTAACAAACAGCGGACGTGAGGTAGTCACTCAGCTCTCAGAGCGTCATAACAGCACAGTCGTCCTGTGTCCATTCAGCTCCACACTTGAAAAGCTTCTCTTCTTTTTCCTGTTCAGCCGTTATTTTTCAGTTAAACCTTGAGTGTAATTAAACACAAAACTTCTGAAAATAGTGAGAAAGAAGAAAAGAAGAAGCACCAAAGACTCCTTTTGTGAAGCTGAAACCAGAGAATTATTGTCATTTATTTTCTTTATGCTAATGGTAAAAAAACAATTGCCTTTGTCACATTGGAACACAGAATTAAACTTGACCAGTTATCATGTGTTTGTTGTATTATTTAAATTAAAATCGAAAATCTGTAAATTTTTGCATTGAGAATAATAATAATCATATGCTAGGGACTTAAAGTGAAATCCATTCAGAAATTAACCACATTTAAGATGTCGGCTGCATGAGGCAGCCTGCTCACTATTTTAAAGGTTTGATTGGACGCTTTAACTGACAAACAGGCACAGGGGCATTTTTCTGCACTGAGAACTTTTGCTTTCTTTACATACTTTTATTTAAGTACCATTTTGAATGTACTTCTTTTCACAGGACTTGTAATGGAATATTTATTTAGTGCTTTTGTGTAAAGTAAAGGATGATGAGGTATGCATTAATAAACCCACATCACATGGTCAGTGTTCTTGTTAAGCATCTTTCCAGCATGATGATGGATGTTCCGATGACTCTGATCTGCTGCTGCAGTGAGATGTGCTGTCAGTGAGACACACTTTACATACATGTCACTGAACATGGAGGTCAATGGGCTCTTCAATATGACCCCTCCAGGCTGTGGTCCATCAATTTTACCCCAACACATTTCCCAGCAGTCCTGTTCATATGTGACCTCAAAATGCTGAAAGAATAATCAGGTTATTGTACTGCGCTTCATTCAGCCTTCTTACAACTGTACTTTTGACCTAAATATTTTAAAGTTTGTTCCTGTTTCCTTTTCACACTCACTGTTGGTTTCATTGAAACATGACCCAATCATTTTAAAGATATAATATATAACTTTTCCACCTGAAAAAGTCTAAAAGGAACTTGACTCTTCTGTTACATATGTTGTTGGTTTGTGTTATTATAAATTCAAATTTTGAGAAATTAAAGAAATATTTTAATTGGTGTCTGTCAGTGGCATTGTATTCCCTTTGTGCATGTGTCAGCCTAGTGTTTGCTTAAGTTGCTTAAAGCATGAAGAATTGTAGTCGTTGGACGTCTGGATCTAAGGTTATCAGAGAAACATTCTAAGCAAACGTTAGCAGCAGCTGCTCGGCTCACAGCAGCTTTATAGTCCAAGTTCAACTGTTTTGTTGGCAATTTTTCATGTAAAAAGAATAACCTCAAATATTTATATTTCATGTTTCCAGATTATCAATGCAAAGATTTTCAACATAAAAGCTTCTGTATTCAGTTTGTTACTGGATTAAATCAAGGACTTTGTTTTGCGAAGGAGGAGGTCTTTGAGGAGAATTCAGCCCCTGAACCACAAGCCCTGAGGACAACAACTCCCATGATCCCACACTACTTCACAATATGGCTGGCTCCTCCTCAATTCTAACTTTATTTTATTTAAAGACTCCTAACGACAGAAAGTGTCCTGTTTAGTGTGGTGACTAAAAACCAAGATTATCGTTTCTATAAAACTTTTATCTTTCTTAAAACAAAACCTTAATCATTATGATGTCATCGTGTCAGATCGGATTAAGGCTGGGTGGCTGGAGGATAGAGCGGTCGTCCTCCAACTAGAAGGTTCGATCCCAGTCTTCCTCATTTGCACAACACAGTGTCCTTGGGCAAGATGCCGAACCCTGAATTGCCCTTCATAAACAAAAAGGTGCTCCTAATAGATGCACTATTTGAATGTGGGTGTGAATGGATGAATGGCAAACTGTGCTTCAAAGAGTGGTCACCAAGACTAGAAAAGCACTGTATAAATACAAACCATTTACCATTATGTCATTCAGAAAAGATCATGGAAGTCTAATGAAATATTCACTGTGCTCAGGACAGATTATCCTCCCTGGTCCAAACATGTACTCTCACATACAGAGGAGAGTGCGAGCAAAGATATTGTGTGAGGGAAAATCGAGTCAGAAAAAACTGAAACCAGCCAAAGGACTAAAACAACACATTTTTCAGAAGCAGCTTTCAATCCTACACAGAGTGTTTCCAATAGACTATTCTTTTAATCCTCATATCACCTCCTCAGCCGTCCCGTCTCCTGTCACCCAGCTACATCGGCATGGACTTGTTTTGATTTCCGGAGTTGATTTTTCCCGCCTTATCTGCGCCATCAGCTCATTTCCTGTGTGTAATAGCCACCATTTCCCGTCTCTGTGGAGCACAATCAGAGAGATAACCCAACTGCCAAACTAAATCTCCTTCTTTTCTGTGTGTTTCTCTTTCTATTCCTGGCCTCTGCACGTCTCTGTCCTCATTTACTCTTTATCTCTGCCTCCTTAGTGTTTAAGTAAGTATTTAAACACCTGGAAGTCACCAAATGTTGCTCTGACAAATTAAGTTGTAATCGCATTCACTGTGTGTATTTTCTTGGCATTTTGACCTTTTTTTTTGTTTTTTAGACACATGAAGGAATGACACAATTGACTCAAAGTGGATCAGCATGAACCATAATTCTTTGATCCAATTCCTGTGTTTTTACTAAGTATTGTTTTAACACAAGGAGAAACAAAGTTTTCCTCCTGCTTCTATCTCTGCCCTTACCCCTTTAGGCTTCCATTGTTCCTCTGCAGTGAAAAAGAGTGAAGGCTGGCCCAGAACAATGAGCACTTCCTCCTGTGCGGTGGCGTATTCGACAGCGACCAAGGAATCAACGTTGGGCACATGTGATGGGCTATTGTCCGGCACTGAGCTCCAGGCCTTCCTGCGTTAGCCTGTTTCCGAGCTGAAGTCACTGTGTGACCCTGAGCTGCATCTCTGTCTGTGGGCAGGAAACGCTCATATTATTTCACACTGATGTTCTCAGATCGGCACGGTTCACACAATCATGTTTTTCACACACATGCCCACCTCCTAGAAAATACATTTAGTGTGTAATGTGATTTTTCTCTAACCCTTATCCAGAGCTGTCAGAGTCAAAACAGAACCATTAAACACCTAAATAATAATGGAGTCACTACAGGTGGAAATTTGACACTATCAGTTAACTTGAAATACTGATTTATTCAGAAAGTATTTGTCACATATTAAAGTTTTACATTATTGAACAGAAACATGTGGAGACAAAAGACATCATTACAAAGTGCTTTGCATCACAAATAAAGTCATTGTAAGATTTGACAATACAAAATCAGAAAAAAAGGCATGCTATATTTAAATGCTATTGCTTCTTTGTTTAGTGTGTGGTTTTTTTTGGTGGGGTATATGAATTATAAAAAAATACTAATACTTACATATTGGAGTGCGAATAGCGAAAGGAAATTGAGAAGTGCTCAATTATTTACACAATAATATAATCTCTCTTATTAACATGATAACGTTGATAATTCCTTCAGTATTTGGCAGAAGCCCTGTAGACATGAACAAAACCAAGCAGTTGAAGGTGTGCAGTGTTATGTTGATACTTGGATGAGGGTTCCTGGTGTTTGCTGTCAGCTGCCAGAGATTAAAACATTCAAATCGGGGTTATTACATTGCATCCTGTTAATCCAAGTTTATCAAGTTCAGGCCTGGTCTCTGGCTCATGCTGCTGTAACTGAGCTCGTCCAGAAGTGGGGGCACCGGAGCAGCAGGCAGAAACTATTAGAAATACATAAAGAGTGAGACCAGCGTTAATCTTGTGCTGCACAGAGGTCACTGTGATCCTGTTGACCCTGAGATCAGAGCAAATGTGTTTTTGGTGATAGTGGGAGGGGAGGGTCTCACATTGTCTGACCCCGCCACACCCACCCACACCCAGCACCACCCATGTAACCAGCACAGGAAACAGTCAGTTATGGCACCCTGCTCCTGCCTCCACTCCCACGCTCTCATCATTGTTTCCCCGCTGTCTCCTCCTCCCTCAGGTAGCTGTCAGCGCCGCGGGACAAGTCTCACCTATAGACTGTATATATAGGGTCTCACCAAGTGTGATCTGAATGAATCAATCACTGTCACTGACCGCTGTGACACGTCTTCTGACACAGATCTGTGATTAATTCATGAAGCAGGGAAATTACCAGCATGTCTGAATGTGCAGCAGCTGCTGGCTGTGTGTCTACTCGTTTATTAAATTGTCCACATTTTTATGAAATAAAAAAAATGGTATTTATCAATCATTCAATCAATCAAATTGTATTTGTATAGCCCATATCCACAAATCACAATTTGTCTCAAAGGGCTTTAACATGGTGTGACATCCTCTGTCCTTAACCCTCAACAAAAGTAAAGAAAAACTACTTTAACACGAAAAAAAGAACGTAGAAACCTCAGAGAGAGCCACATGTGAGCGATCCCTCTCCCAGGACGGACAGAAGTGCAATAGATGTGTAAAGGAGAACATCATCAAGATAAAGATTACAGATTTACAGTTGTGTGTTTTTTTTGTGAATCGAGGGACGTTTCAGTGAACGACTCGTTTCCTACTGGTATTTAAATGCAGGTAAAGTGGAAGAAAAAAAAGCCACTGGGGAGTAACAGGCGAGAGGATAGGTCGCCAGTCTGTCACAGAGCTGAGATATAGAGTCTCCAAATAACCCAAGCTGCATGTCTGTGGACTGTAAGAGGAAGTTGGAGGAGCCACATCGACAAGTTGGAGAACATCTACACTCCACATAGAAAGGCCCTGGTCCGCTGTCAGGTCCAAACCAGAAAGCTTCTGCTGTGAGACGACCACTACTATTTTGTCTGCCCATTATATGTCCCACATGACTACAGTATATTCACAAAAAATGGCATCTTTGTGATAAATTATTTAATTACCAGAATTTGTTATGTTTTTTTGTTTTTCTTTCATTGAATGGTGTTTAATACAGTTTCTTATGAGCTCTTTGTACGCAATTGACTTTTAACTGTTTCAGGTGGGAATAACCTTGTTAATAAACCTTCTGCTGTAATAAGAGGGTCTTCTTGGGTGTTCAGGCTAGAGGATATCACACATTGATAAAGCCCTATGAGACTAATTGTGATTAGTGAATATGGGCTATACAAAATAACATTTGATTGATTGATTGATTGGAGAAAAACTCTTGAACAGCCTCTAACTCAGCATCTGGTCAGGTAATGCTTAGTACAGGTTCACATGTTCCTAGTCAGGTGTACATCATGGTTTCGATACGAACACTGCTGCAATAACTCATGTTAACACTCTTAATGAAGAACAACTAACGCAGGGTTTGACTACAAATTAAAAATATAAAATTGATTTAAACATTTGAAACGATCTTTGCACAGAACAAAGACTACAGATGCAGGAAAATGAATGTGAACAGGAGAGAGAACTGGACAAGGGCTCTGCTAGAAATAGGATGTTTACAATGTTATGGTGAGAAACCCGTATTAACAAAGCAAGTCAGACAGACAATTGTAGGTGTTTCATTTAAAGAAACTGCAAATGATGCTGCAAGAGCTGCACAGTCTGCAGCTGTAAACCTCATGGAGCTGGTTACCTCTGATTTAAGCTGGCATGGCTGTTGAGGGATCAGGACATACATGCATTTACAGTGATCCTGTCCACTGGTCTGGACTAGGGTAACCAATACTCTACAGGAAATAATGAACATTTATATCCTCAGATACCCTGTAGTGTGCATATAGGGAATAAGAATAGAAAAAAATGTCTGAAGAACCATACAATGTATTGTTGCTCAAGCCTTCCTCTCTGTTAGCAGAATCATACTTAGCAATCGTAAATTATAAACTAGACGGCTACAATATACATAATTGGCTGAAGGATTCCTTGGATTATTTATCGATAAAGAGTGCATCCTCACTAGTTAAAGGTTATGATAAGGGGCTGGGTGCCCCATGGACACTTATTAGAGAATTTATAAAATGATAACCTGATTTAAATTATGTTTGTATGTGGTAAACCTGGAGTACCTTACCTATTTTGAGTAGGACTTTAGGCGGTCAGATAATATATGACCTTGATTCAGCTGTGAGTGTCTTTTGTTATTGTCAGTGGGGGTTTTCTATTGTGGAAATTATAAAAATGTAATTTTACATTGTTGTAAATAATGTAAAATTCATTTTTGGGTGAACTATCCCTTTAGGCTGTTCAATGCTCTGTGATTAATCTCGCAGGAACAGAGTCACACTGCCACCCCCTGGAGATGCATACGAACTGCAACCACTTTGTCTGCGCAAGACCAGTAGACCAGTGAACGCGCTTGACAACACACAGGGTAAAATGATGGATGCGGAGATTTTGGTGTGCGTGTGATATAGATGAACTCCTGCAGGTCTAATTGCTGCTGTTGGACGCACATTTTGCTGCTGCAGTGGTGAGACCCCGTGAAGACGTCGTTCAAGGGACCAGACCACAGCCGCCCCTCATCCAGATTCATCCTCCGCGGAGCGTGTCCAACATGACGGCCAACAGCCGCTTCAGGAGCCGTGCGCCCCGGTCAGGTGAGCACCTGCAGGTCACTACTCACCGCCAACCATTCAAATTAATCAAGCATCGGTCGGTGAGTGTGCAGAAACCCACACTGTTCTTTTTATCCCTCCGGACATTCTCCTGCATGTGGCTGGCACCTGCTTCCTAAACACGCCGACGTCTCCCTGGAATCTGTCCTCAGATGATGGAGAGGTAAGAGAAACACAGGGGACGAAGGTGTGTGGGCGTGTGTGACACAGTGTGTGTTTGTGTCTACTGTTGTGAGGACATGTTGTCTGGTCCTCAAACCCTCAAAGGACATTTGGTTTTATGATAGGGTTACAATATAGCTTTCAGTCACAGTAAGGTTTGGGTCCGGGTATTTAGTTGTGATTGTTGAGGTTAGATTAAGGGGCCAGCAGGGAATGCTTTGTGTCAATGAGGGTCCTCAGAACTATAGAAAGACTAACGTGTGAGAATGTGTGTAAGTGTGAGTGTGTGTTCCACATATTGCTCATGATGTGGGGACCTACATCTGTTTACACGGTCACATTTTAGGGAATTGTCTTCCTTATGGGGAAAAAACTAATTGTCCGATAATATAGATTATTCAATTTTAAGATGGAGACTGAAGGTTAGGTTTAGATTAAGGTTAGGGTATAAGGTTTAGCAAGTAGTCACAATAAAGGTATAGTGTAAGTCAATGTTATGTCCTCTGAAGTTATGGGGAAACACTGTATGTGTGTATTTTGTGTCTAAGCTTTGTTGCACTTTGTGAACAAAACCGAATGTTGACTTGCCTTGCCACATGATGTAATAGTCTACAATGTCGCTATTTCAGTTTTCATGGAACAAATCAGAAGTATTTCATATCTTGTCCCCATGCTCACTTACCAACGTCCATTTCCATCATTTCATAACATCATAACATCTGTAAACGTGAATCTGCAGCTGATGATGAGCAGGACAGTCATGCAGTCTGTTCATCATGAATCCTCTCAGTCACCTTTAAGCTATAAGAATAGCCAGCAGTCTGTGAAAACAGCTTCTCAAATATAAAGATATATATTTATTCACCCTGTATAAGGTGGTTAGACATGCAACTATCGAAATTCATTATCACTCCTAATCAATTGATTGTTTAGGTGATTAAATGTCAGAAATATTTTTTTCATCCGAATAACAGCCATAAGAAGAAGCAGTAGAAAATACTCACATTTGAGAAGCTGGAATCAAATCAAACACTAGAGACACTATTGTCTGACAGCTTAAAGACAGACTATTAATCTATAGATGTTTTTTAATAACATCTTTAATAAAGTTGAATGCAGGACACTCATTTTACCATCCACTAATTCAACCATTTTCTGATATGATACGGAATGAATGATTGTTTTTAATCATTTGTGTTGTATGTTATAAACACCCAAATTACATGATCAGACATTATTTTGTCCAACTAACATTGGTCAACATATTTATTTTCAGATATGCTGCATAGCTCCAAAAATCCCTGGAGCAGTTTTCCTCTCATGATTCTTTTTGCCATTGTCCTGCTTCACAGTTCAGTGTTTTCATGTCGTCTTGGACGGCAGCTCTGAGTCTGAGTCAGAGAAGTGTGGTGTTATCCAGCAGTCTGGATATGTGTATTTCTGTGAAATGTGTGTAGGTGTGAAACGCATCCACAGACAAAATGTCAATATGGAAGCATTACTGAAACCAAAGAGACAGAAACAAACAGAGAACATGCCTCCACCCTCTCGGACACACCTCCATATACACAGCTCCTCAGTCGCTCCCTAACAAGTCAAGCTAATGCTCTCTACATTAGAATTGGCATTAAAAGATGCTTGTAACATCAGGTAGAGAAATCTAGTGCATGATGGGGGAGCTGTACTTCTCTTCGCTTAGTCCACATCACACGCCATCTGCCTCCTTCAGAGCTGTTTGTTCCTGTTCCAGTCGTTGTCTCAGCGTTTCTCCAGCAGTAATCAAATTAAAATCATGACTTTTTGATATCATATAAAGTACATTATTTAACCTTATATCAACTGTTTGTATTTGTCAGTGTTTAACATGATCTGGACCTATGTATGGATCACTGAACAGGCCTGCAGGGCACAGGCCCGAGGGAAGAAAGGGAGGCCCTGGTCCAGATCCTCAAAGGGACTGTTTCTTGTTTGAAAATGACAGAAATTAGGTAAAGGACTACAAAGAGATGCAATTATCACAAGACTTTTTCAACTCACAAATTCACTAGAGATTTAAAGGACCATAAAATGCTCACACAAAGAAAAAATAAATACTATTAAGAGACACAAAACCAGAGACACAAAACCTTTTCAACTAGAAGGTCACTCACTAGTTTGCACCTCTGCAAAGCCCCAACGGTCTTAAATTCAAACCGCACCACACAACACAGATGTAAATAAAATGCAAGACTTTTTCATATATCCTCCAGGCTCTTTTTAGGAAAACTGAAATCCATGAGTTTTAAGAGCTGCACATACCCTGTTTAACCTTTTTCTTCCTCCTCTCACTAAGTATTCAGATTCACATATACTGTATATCTCTGCTGTGTTGGTCACCACCCCCCTCCTCTAGTGCTAGTGGCGGCCAGCCTCTCTACATTATGAATACTTGGTGTACCCCAGGGCATACACCCAATCGCTCCACCACACTCTCTTTGCCTCTTCAATAAAACATGAGGAGAATCATGGGAATGTCCTACTAACACAGTTTCTGTACCACAAAGGAGTAGATCTGACCCAGCATCCTGTGTGTCAGCCATCATCATCTGTATACATTTACTTACTGCTGCTGAGCCAGAGTCACTGCCGCTGATTTAACACTGCATTTCTGTTTCCATGTGACTCTAGGAAAAGGACTATGTTGGATTTGCGACGCTGCCCAACCAGGTGCACAGGAAGTCTGTGAAAAAAGGATTTGACTTCACCCTCATGGTGGCAGGTGAGAATTTTTCTTCAACTACTTGTTAGCTTAATATGCACCTATTGAAGGGAGGTTAAATTTACTTACTCAACATACGCATCCGATTGGGCGGTTTATTTTTTCCTTAAATATGTACTTATGTATATTGTGTAAATCAATCTCATAACTTTGTTTATTGTGTGTTTTCTCTCGGTTTGTGAAAGTAAAAAAACAGCATCAAGTGAAAATAAACAAGTAAAGTAGATTTCCCATAAAACTTTTCTTAAGTACGGTACTTCACCTCTGTGTGTATGTGTATTACAGGTGAATCTGGTCTGGGTAAATCCACCCTGGTGAACAGCTTGTTCCTCACTGATCTGCATAAGGACAGAAAACTACTAAATGCTGAGGGTGAGTCACCGTCCAATCAGACGTCTCCATATTATATCTATATTTTTGTCTCCAGCCCAGATAAGACTGAAGACACCTGTGCAGGAGATGGACTTTGTTGAATGTCTCCGTGTGTTCGATGTTTCAGAGCGCATCAGTCAGACGGTTGAGATCACGAAGCACACGGTGGACATCGAAGAGAAGGGGGTGAAGTTGAAACTAACTATTGTGGACACCCCGGGTTTTGGGGACGCTGTCAACAACACAGAGTGGTAGGTTATGACTGTGTATCCTAAGATCTGGTCAATTAAAGTGGCATTCTGAGATTGTATGGTAAATAATACTGTTTGCATTCTCTGGCTTTAAGTTAAAGGTTTAGTGTGTAGAATTTAGTGACATCTAGTGGTGAAGCCGCAGTTGCAGCTGAATCCCCTCACCGCACCCTCCCCTTCCAAACATGAGAGAGAACCTGTGGTAACCTTCAGTTGTTATAAAAACTCAAAAGGTGTTTAGTTTGAATTTTTTTAAAACATGGCGGTCTCCGTAGAGAAGACCTGTTACTGATGTAAATATAAGGTATTTCAATATAAAGGCCCCATTCTAGGGAAAACAGCAATTGGTACAATTTAGACCCAGATATGAACGCTGCCATCTTGCACAGTTGAAGGCATTTTGAGCAAGAGTCTGTGCCGTAGGTATCTGGTTATGGAGATGGAGCCATCGTGATGTTTTTCATCCTCTTTTATAACATAAAAATCAAACCTACTGGAAACTTAGACACCTTAGACAAAATGTGTCAGATAGTTATGATCTGAAATGACAGAAACTATCTCTGACAAAAAAATATGTAATGCGTATTTGCCTTATTAGCTGCTCGATGTCCTGCCCACTAACATGAAGGATGCTGAATTCATGACCTATAGTGCAGCCAGGCAACAGGGAGCGATGGCGTATTCACTTGTTGGGGAGCAGCTGTATAGAGTCTGTCGTAGTGAAAGCTGTGAGCCATCTGGCAATGGTCAGTAAACTGCAGAACTGGATCCTCTGTTTGTCCAGTCAAGCAGCAAATAGACCTGAGTGGCACAACATGAGTGAGGTGAGATATGGTTGGAAAGAGGACAGTAAAGGGAAAAGGACATAAGAGGAGAAGAAGTGTGAAAGGGGGGCTGAAAGGAGAGAGGTAAAGGAGAGCGGCAAAGAGAGAGAAAGGACAGCGCACCTATGATCCGTTACGTGCGCTCAGTTTAACTGTGCATATCATCTGGTTAACCATGTTAACATATATAGAAGAAGATTTTTCTTGGTGCACTAGAAAGTATACTGGAACTTCAAAGGAAGTGATTGTGTTTCTGTTACGTTTTTTACCATCTGCCCGTTCATGAAATAGAACGTAACCTCTGTTGGAGGCCTCCTTTTTTTTCTGTTTCTGTTTTATTGTTTTCACATACCAGATTACTTTTCCACAGCAAATTCAATGAAGTGTTTCATGACTGGATCGTGGGGATTTGATGGCCCCATGTCCCCTGGAGACTTACGTTTTAATTGCATATGAGCGCTTGCACAGCCGACTAGCGTTTCCTGTGAGAGTTCTGCAGTTTCACCACAACCTGCCAGAAAAGCTCTCTTCTTAAAGATGTTTTTTTATCATTCTGTGAGGGACTGTGTGTTTTTTGTTCCATCCGCCATGTTTCCTCTGTTTGTTTATCAGCTACACTATTGATCTGATTTAATTAGGATGTTGATTATATTTCACGGCCTCACTGCCATGTTTTATTGATCTGCTGTTGCTGCTGTTTAATGTCCACACACCAGCGACAGCCGTCACTGGAAGCTTTATGTTTACAGGTCAGCCGTCCATCCGTCTCATTCCTGTGAACGCCTTGAAGGAATGTCTTTAAATTTGTTTGATGAACTGATTTTATTTCATTGTCAAAGGCCACTATCACCTCATGACATGTGTTTTTGGCCAGGACTGAAGAATCAACACATCACTTTATCTAAAAGTATAAAATAATGAATTGATGACATTTTATGTTGAAAGGGTCAAAGGTCAACTTTACTGTGCCATCATAATGTTCTGTAAAAACACTTTTGGACATAATTCCACTTTACAATTTTGAAACAAAATGTGCGATTCAGTAGGATATTACTAATCAAACAAACAGTCTGGATCGACATGGATTTTAATGGCAATTGAAAGGTCGCCAGAGGCATACAACTATAAGGTTACAATTCTAGTTTCAACTGTTTGTGAATCTGCTTTGATGTAGAATTTCACATTTACTGAGGTGAGGATGTATTATCATATTTCAGAAGTAGGCTGTCATTAAGGTGTACAAAGTAATCACATCAGAAAACATACTGGTACTTTTCAGGCTGTATAAGTTTGTGGTTCTTTAGCTGGTTGTGCTTATGTGTGTTCAAAAGCATCGGGAGTTTAATTTGCTGTTGCTATAATTTTACTCTGCATCCTATTTCATAAAGCTGTGCTGTTCATTCACTGACATCAGATAAATGCATTGGAGTAAAAAGTTTCTAGTTTTTAAATATTTCCTGATCAAGCATAAAAGAAAATACTTCAGAAAACTACAAGCATCTCAAATCTGTGCTGTAGTATTTGAATCGACCTACTGTCCTTCACTGTGTTGTTCGATCTTTGTCCATTGCTTAAAAAGTTTGCTGCGTTGACATAAAAACCACATGTTTGTGTTTGGTAGCTGGATGCCTGTCACGGACTACATCAATCTGCAGTTTGAACAGTATTTCCGGGATGAGAGCGGACTCAACAGGAAAAACATCCAGGACAACAGGGTGCACTGCTGCCTGTATTTCATTCCTCCTTTTGGACACGGGTAATATACACACTGGCATGTGTACACAATGTATCTACTGTATATCCATGCATGCATTAAAATACTCAGTAAAGATCATGTCCTCCTGCAGGCTTCGTCCAGTTGATGTAGAGTTCATGAAGGCCCTGCAGGACAAGGTTAATGTGGTTCCTCTCATCGCTAAGGCGGACTGTCTCACTCCCAGTGAGATAAAGAAACTCAAAGAGCAGGTGAGACCACAAATGATTCATATCTCCCTCCATCAACCCATCCTTTCCTGTTTTGAACAAATTAAACAATACAAATTGATTCATTTCGATGGTGAGTTTGTGAATTAGCTGCCAGGATTTATGCAACTATTCTTACAGCCTCCTAACCCCAAGCTCAAAAGTAATTTATCAACCTAAATTTTTATTAAAATAATAAATAGTTATCAGCGAAAAGAAATGGTGCACAAACAGCTTTAATTGTCTCTCACTGGTAGAGAGGGTCAAACTGGTGATTACATATGGGTACTAGAATGGCACCCTAAGAATGCATAGCTGTGCCAAAGCTAATGCACTGAGAAGAAGGGGAAAAAAAAACCTCCTGGATCAGTTATTTGGATCGTCACCAAAATTAAATGGGTTATTTCTAGACCCATACAACGTCCTTCCACCAAGTTTCTTGATATTCCATCCAGTGGTTTTTGTGTAATCCTGACAAGACAAACAAAACACAACCTCCTTGTTGGAGGTAAAGACTATATTGCTTGTTGAATAACAGTTTATCAACTAGTACCTCTGTACTGTGGAGACACAACTTGCTCATTAGTTATTATTGATCATTGTTTACCTGGGCTAGCTTTATATCAAAATTACATATTTATAAATTTTTCCCTTTCATGGCCTTAGCATGGCTTGGACATAATTCCCAACTCTGCCTTGTTTGTGTATGTGCAAATAAACACATATGCCAATTGATAAAACACTGAGCTGAGATTCTAAAACCGTCTGTAGCACTAGTGTAAAGTGCAGATTCCTGTGATGAACTCTGCTCCCCATAAACCTCTTCTCATGTTTACCATGAGATTTAGAGTATCAATTCTCAGCTTGTGCTCAGAAAGAAGTGAGAACAAACAAATAACCCATCACATGGAATAACTCCCACATAAAACTGCCAAAACAATAATAGTTTTCTATGCCAAACCTTAAATGTGAATCATAAGCATATGAGTTCATACACAGTATATTAATATTTTGAGCTGCTTTGGTCAAATATATGAAAACTAGATGGGAGATCCATTTTCAGCTTGTTTTAGTGGTGAAAGATCTTATCTGGAGCTTTAAAGCTCTTATATAGGGCAGCCACAAACTAGCACTCAGTGGGAGGATGTGCCCCTGTGTGTCTGTGTTTGTGTGTGTGTGTGTGTGTGTGTGTGTGTGTGTGTGTGTGTGTTTGTGTGCGTATGTGTGTGTGTGTGTTGCTATTGTCCAACATATCTTTGATGTGTGTGTGCTTTGTCCTAGTTGAGAGAGGAGATA
Source organism: Pseudopleuronectes americanus (assembly GCA_038501795.1). NCBI lineage: Eukaryota > Metazoa > Chordata > Actinopteri > Pleuronectiformes > Pleuronectidae > Pseudopleuronectes > Pseudopleuronectes americanus. Next base: position 1,472,405 of record CM076733.1, on the reverse strand, counting down.
GGTAGGTATGGGATAAAGGTCTACCAGTTCCCTGACTGCGACTCTGATGAAGATGAGGGGTTTAAGCAGCTAGATAAAGAGCTGAAGGTGAGTCCAAAACTGATGTTTCTCATCTGCAGCACAACACTTCAGCAGGCAATGTCATGCTTTTCTCTTCCACTATCATATCTGGCAGCTGTGGTTATAAGTGTGAGATGCCTGTGCTGGATACTAAAAGATAATACCCAGAATAGCAATATCCATTTCGTAAGTGTAAATGTCCTTCTTCTGTTTCCTTCTCCTTTCTAAGATTTGACTTAGTGCTAGAATTGAAATATTTCAATCTTAATGATGTGTAAACCTATTCGCCAATTGCTAGTTTACTTTGAGTAAAGTCTCCAGGAACATTTCTACATGTGGTGTTTTTGTGGTGCAGGAGAGCACTCCATTTGCAGTGATCGGCAGCAACACTGTGGTAGAGGCCCGAGGTCAGAGGGTGAGAGGGAGGCTCTACCCCTGGGGTATCGTGGAGGGTAAGAATCTCTCAGCTGGACTTTAGTGTCTGTCTTCCCCAGCCCTCTGCACAAGGCCTGAGGTCTCAGTAACCATGACAACATTTGTTTGTATTAAGTCTATCTTTTCCTGTGTACAGTGGAGAACCCGTCCCACTGCGACTTTGTGAAGCTCAGGACCATGCTGATCCGAACACACATGCATGACCTGAAGGACATCACCAATGACTGCCACTACGAGAACTACCGAGCTCAGTGCATCCAGACCATGACCAGGTGTGTGTTTATACACTGACTGATATTTGTCTAAAAAGCCCATTACTTTACTTAATGGCCTTTTTTCCCTCTCAAACAGTGTACTTGCCAAATCCAATACAATTAAAGATATTAGGGGCTTATCTTCAGACGCTGATGAGAATAATGGTTACTAGTTTAATATTAGCATAAAGTTCCTCTACACTGTTGTGTCACCACTTTTAACAATTTGCCTAACAGCTTTAAGGTTTATCACTTTAGAGAGCTCCATCATTAGAGTCGTGGAACCCAGCAACTATTGTCCAGAAGTGGGTGATGGGTCGAAGGATGGAAGAAGAGGGAAGAGAAAGAGACAGGAAAGACAGGAGGAGTCCTTGTTGGAACAATTAATTAATAAGACAACTGGAATAGCACTCAGTTGAGCGCTTTACCCTCTCCAAGGCCCAACTGTGCCCTTAAATTCACATCAAGTCAAGTTAGATTTCACACGCTCGTAGATATCCGTCCTCTAAGCTTGCCTGACTTTTAACATCAAGATCTCTCCAATATTTCTTGAGAAATTCACAAAAAATAACAGAAAAAGCCCTATCTTGAAATATTAAATGTATCACTTGAAAAGACATCAATGAAAACATAACCTCCTTGGTAAAGGCAACACAAATAACCTGGTCTTATTTGGAAGCTATGACAAATTAAAGGACAGTATAGCTAATACCTGTATGTTTAATACTTTGACAGTAATATTTAAGCAAGCGCTCCCCCTCCTTTCAATTTCATCCAAACTATTAACGAGTTGTCGTTCGTTTCTGTTCAATGGTTTGTATACATATATATCTATGTCATCTGTTTGCTCTTTCTGTAACTGCTTTAGAGCCATCTTGTGGCCATACTTATTTGTTGGTGGGTGTATTTGCTTTCTGTCTGGGTGATTGGCCTCTATGAAGGTGGAAACTGGAAGACTGGTTTCTACTGCAAATTTTTTTTTCTTACATGTATGGTCAGATTTTTAGAATTTCTCTCGGAAATAGCCCCCAGACCAAAGTCTTTTTTCACTACTATTTGACCATTCCAAACTCTGAACACTCCCAGTTTCATGTGCCAGTGCTGTGCTGCTGCCATGCCTCATGTTAATCTGTCGTGTTACAGTAAGATGAATCCAGACAAGCGGGTTGAGAGCCCCATCCCGATCCTGCAGCTGCCCACACCAGATGGGGAGACAGAGAAAATTATCAAAAGGAAAGATGATGAAGTGAGTGGAAAATTAATCCTGAATGACGCCTTTTTATACCTCAAACAATGAATAATACATGTCAGCAGGTATTACATAACCAAGATGCTGATGTAAATTGATGACCCATGTGTGGAAGCTGTCTCTCATCCACTGCTGCTCCCTTTTCCCTTGTCACCATGTCATCGGCCTCTGCAGCTGAAGAGAATGCAGCAGATGCTCCAGAAGATGCAGCAGCAGATGCATGAGCAGGACCTGTGACATCTGACCTTTTATTTTGGAAACAAACCAAGAGGGTCAAACACAGCAACGATTGATACTTTCCCTAATGCCATCTCTTCAGAGGACGAAATTAGGAAATCTTTTTATGATAACATTCAATATTTTACCTGATATTCAAAGCACTGGTCACCAATAAACTGTAGAGGAATGGCAGCATGCTGGCAGATGTATTTTAATTTAATTAAAATGTTTTGGCATGATAGAACCTTAGAGAACATTCTTTAGCCAAGTGAGTTATGTTAGGCAATAGAGTTGATTTTACTTTGTTACATTTAGATCACAGTAGATTCCCAAGTACTTGAAAAACGTAATGAGATGAATGCAGCACACCCTCAATGCTGTTTCTCCAAATACTGTTTAAAATATTTAACCATGAATCTGATCAAACCAAATTGTATTGCAATGTACAATCAGAACTGTTATCATCAAAGATGCATAGCTAATGTAAAATCAATCCCACATGCAAAGTACTAATTCAATTGTGAGAGCATAATATACAGTTACATCATCAACATTATCATTAATTCTCCATCTGCCATAGCGGTTATAGATATTATCACATGTATTTCAATCATAGACTGTATGTAGAGAGACACATATCAAATTCCTCTCACTATCCCGAAACGAGTTGAAATTGTCTTGGATATTGAGCCAGAGTCTGTATAGTAGTGATCGTGGGATGAAGCCTAGGTAGCGAGGAACCAACCATTCAGTGACTTCACCAATGTGTTGGTCTCAGCTGTCAACCATGACGTTTCACCCCAGCATCAAATAGCTAACTGCATCAAATAACAACTACACTAAGTAGAGCACATACATTCCAAGGCCAAACAATCCCAATCAAGCGGCACCAAATTTTCACACACTCATAGATTGTTATCATTCATTGATAATAATTCATGAATTATTAGACGACGAAAAAGTTGAAAAAAACAACCTCACAAAGTTAAAGAAAGTCAAATGAATACCTGTATCCGCCCCCTGATCTGGATCATTGCCTGACCCATACAACATCCTTCCACAAAGTTTAGTTTTTTTGTTTAATCTTTCTTACTAACAAACAATATAACATACAAACAAATACAGGGGTGAAAACACAACGTCCCTGGCTGAGATAGTTAAAACCGAACATAAACTATCTTTGTGTTGATGTTATGTTGATAGTAATAATAACTTATGTTTATATATCACTTTTCAAACTAAAACAGGGTAAGTGAGGGTTTAAAAATAAAACAATTGATTTTATATGCTATAGAGTAAATGTGTGGATTGACTGAACTGATGTTGATGATTCTGTGTTCTTTCATATTTTTCAAAAAACAAAACTGTCTTTATGTATTTGTACTTATTTTTTAAACCGCATTTTAAGACAGTTTTATTTAGAAGGACTTGAGGGTTGTCTCAAAGCCACTGCAGTGAAATGAAAGACAGCTTAATCAGCAACATAACCTCCTTACTGTTTATAGTTTATAGTCACCTTTGTTTTAAGAAATGCGTAATGTTTAATTAATCTTGTTAATAAACAAAAAGCTGCATTGAAAATTGATTTTGTCTCAATTATTTATTTAGGGCTTTGGGGGCAAATCGTGTAAAGCACCAAGCCTACAGCCATGCTTGTAGCTCTGTGAGAACTGTAACCAAGCAAAGTCTTAAAGGTAAATGCTCAAGTCAACATGCTATGCTGCTCGACACCAATGGCAATACTAACATCCAGATGCACGTTTAAAGCTGTGTTTGTGCACAATGTTGGCAGGATGGGAAGAACAACACCAACATGGTTAGTAATAATGCTAATCTGGTAGTCATGCCAGATAAACAGCTCAATTTGTGCCAGTAATTTTACTAGTCATCAAAGGTTTACCAGTCAATTTAAACCCCATCTGTTTGCTAGGGAGCTGCATTCCTAGGGTAAAATTTTTTGTTTATTGTTGAATACTGTACACACATGTACTCTACTGTACACATCTTGTTGGTTTTATTTAAATAAGTAAGTATATTTTCTAACATTTAAATGTTCATGTATTCTCTTTTGTATATCAACACTTAAGTGTTTGTCTTTTCTACATTGGCATAACAAATAAACCTTTTCTACTTAACCAGAACAAAATAATTATTTCATGAGACATGTGTGTCGAAGGGGGACAACAGGATCGCAAATAACCAAGAAAAATCTTGTACACTTTCTGAAATGGTGGGTGCATTTATTATATGTTATCTTAAGATTTTCAGGAAAATGACTGCTCTGTGGACATCTCCAGTCTCTCACTTAGCATTTTCGCGTTTCATGTCTCGCAGATTTTATAATTTTTTGCCGCAAGGTTGATTTGGCACAACCTGTCCGATAGTGCTTCAGTCTGCATATGATCCGCTCAACGTGAACTCTCACATTTTCAATCGTCTTTGTGCTGGTGGTGTCTTCTTCAGAAAGCTGTGCAACTTGTTTAGTAAAGCCAGGCATTGTGAGTTTCACCTTCCTTTCAAACAGCAGATCACGTCTGGTTCTCCAGGAACCCTGAGTTAGATGTAATGAGTTTGTCACTACTCGACGGTAGGAGCCCTGCCACCATTATCAGGGGAAATTAACATAATAAAGCCACAGGATGCAATTGCCTGCAGGTATTGGATGGCCATAGAAGTGGCTTTATAGTCATCCAGATTCCAGGCCTTTTGGAGAGGGGTCTCAGAGCAGTCTATGATGCATGTTGTGTTTGGGTGGTGTTCTTTAAAGCCCTGGCATGGGGGCACCGATAGTTTCCCATTGGAAGCCAAAGAATATATTGCCTCATAGTTCATTCCATTATAGGTCAATCCAGAAGCTCAGCGCGGGGCTAATGATGCTCTTGGACACATTAAACCTCTCAGCCAAATCTTGCTGGAGCATATTAAGCTTTTCCGTATAACTATGAAATCATCCAATAAGGAGGAAAATGGTGATTGAGCTTATCTGTACTTTACCAGCCATAGACAGCCATGTATTTCCTTGGGATAATTTATAAGTAGCATTTCTAGAACTAGCTGCTATTACTGAATTAATTTGGAAACAAACTTTACACAGCCTTTGGTTTTTGGTAATGTTATTATTATCCTTTCAAATTCTGCACATACTGAAGTTGAGATTAGATTGGATGTAACTTCATTTTTTCTAAATGCCACGGAGCACAAACAAGTAGCAGCGCCAGGGAGAATATGTTGTTGACTAAAAATATGAAGAAAAATATAAATACTATGTACGATAAGTAGAAATAATACTTTGTATTCATGGGAATCTTTTCTAAAATGTGCAATATAGATATATGGATCAAGTTTGTATTATTGCATATTTCTCCATTCCTGAAGCATACAATATAGAAAATGTGCAGCAGTTCTTTCTAGAAATATAGATTTAGTGTTCTAAATCTATATAC